>CM060961.1:144570537-144873037 GCA_030765045.1 Tenodera sinensis | reverse complement strand
ATAATAATAATAATAATAATAATAATAATAATAATAATAATAATAATAATAATAATAATAATAATAATAATAATAATAATAATAATAATAATAATAATAATAATAATAATAATAATAATAATAATAATAATAATAATAATAATAATAATAATAATAATAATAATAATAATAATAATAATAATAATAATAATAATAATAATAATAATAATAATAATAATAATAATAATAATAATAATAATAATAATAATAATAATAATAATAATAATAATAATAATAATAATAATAATAATAATAATAATAATAATAATAATAATAATAATAATAATAATAATAATAATAATAATAATAATAATAATAATAATAATAATAATAATAATAATAATAATAATAATAATAATAATAATAATAATAATAATAATAATAATAATAATAATAATAATAATAATAATAATAATAATAATAATAATAATAATAATAATAAACACTTTATTATTTCTATGGATGGCAGATGCAAACCTTGTTAGAAAGGGTAAGTGTAGGTCGTTTGTACCTGGCCGTGTACGCGAAACAACGAAGTATTGGCGCATGCGCGGATCGGCTAGTCGAAGCGATGGAGGGGTTATTGCCAACCGAAGATGCAAAGCCGTTGCATTTTTCATAAACGTAACTAGTTCAGCAATCATGCATTTATGTGTGTATTAGTAATTTGGGTAGTGATATGTTAGTATTAGAACTGTTATTCAACACCTTAAATACGTATCGCAGCGTATGACTGGCATTCGGGTGGAAATAGACGTTATGAGCTCCCCTGAATAAATAAATAAAAAAAAAATCGACATCGAGATTTCATTGAAAATATACGTTATTATAATTTCTGCATGTAAAAGGTATTTTTCGAAGGAAAAAAAAGTCCGTGTTTAGATGGAGTGAAGAATATAAAACATAAACAAAACGTCGGTTAAATACCTGACTTGGTATATAGTTTTGCACCTTCCCAAAATGCGACACGAATATTTTCAAGAAAATCCCCCGCCTCAGATTGCCCTTTACATGGAACTTCTTTTAAAATGTTTATTTTCTCAAAAATGCCTAACAATTTTAATTATGATACCATAAGTTTAAGACATTTTCAGGACAAGTGAAATGTATATGTTGATTTTTCTGTGAATAGTCTCTGAAATGCTCTTTATTCTGAATGACTTTTGTACAATTGCCGAGTTGGAAGAGATGCACGAAATACGAGGAAAAAGTGTAGGTCTCGTTAAAGTACACATTTTATATTAAATACTTTTTTTGGTAGAGTTAACTATTTTCCAGATATTCAATTTATTGGTTTGCATTACATTTATTTCCGTTTAAAACTTGGTATGAAAGTTTTGGTTGGAATAAAGCAGTTCTACGTATTACATGTTGAATCATTATGCATGCGCAATGAGAATTCGCTGGGTACTGACACTAGACTTCACAACCAGCTCGGGAAATATTTTGGAGTCCTGGCGCATGCGCAGTGAGAATTCGCTGGGTATCCACGCCAGATTTCACATCCAGTGTAAGGAAAAAAAGTAAGTCCCTGGCGCATATTGACGGCAATGGAAGATTGGGACTAATATTTTTGAAAGTATTTTTCATTATCAATGGGTTTTTACTAACTCTTTTCCCCTCATTGGAGACTAGCTACTGTTTTTTTCATTCGGCAGAAAATATTCAAGTTGGTTCTCTTTATTGGGTTGCAATGCAGTTATTTTAATAGTTCAATCCATGAAAATAGCAAAAAAAAAAAAAAAAACCATCACAGATTGATAATGAAAAATACTTTCAAAAATATTAGTCCCAATCTTCCATTGCCGTCAATATGCGCCAGGACTTACTTTTTTTCCTTACACTGGATGTGAAATCTGGTGTGGATATCCAGCGAATTCTCATTGCGCATGCGCCAGGACTCCAAAATATTTCCCGAGCTGGTTGTGAAGTCTAGTGTCAGTACCCAGCGAATTCTCATTGCGCATGCATAATGATTCAACATGTAATACGTAGAAGTGCTTTACTCCAACCAAAACTTTCATACCAAGTTTTAAACGGAAATAAATGTAATGCAAACCAGTAAATTGAATATCTGGAAAATAGCTAACTCTACCAAAAAAGTATTTAATATAAAATGTGTACTTTAACAAGACCTACACTTTTTCCTCGTATTTCGTGCATCTCTTCCAACTCGGCAATTGTACAAAAGTCATTCAGAATAAAGAGCATTTCAGAGACTATTCACAGAAAAATCAACATATACATTTCACTTGTCCTGAAAATGTCTTAAACTTATGGTATCATAATTAAAATTGTTAGACATTTTTGAGAAAATAAACATTTTAAAAGAAGTTCCATGTAAAGGGCAATCTGAGGCGGGGGATTTTCTTGAAAATATTCGTGTCGCATTTTGGGAAGATGCAAAACTATATACCAAGTCCGGTATTTAACCGACGTTTTGTTTATGTTTTATATTGTTCACTCCATCCACACAGGGACTTTTTTTTCCTTCGAAAAATACCTTTTACATGCAGAAATTATAATAACGTATATTTTCAATGAAATCTCGATGTCCACTACCCAAATTACTAATACACACATAAATGCATGATTGCTGAACTAGTTACGTTTATGCAACGGCTTTGCATCTTCGGTTGGCAATAACCCCTCCATCGCTTCGACTAGCCGATCCGCGCATGCGCCACTACTTCGTTGTTTCGCGTACACAGCCAGGTACAAACGACCTACACTTATTTTAACCAAGGCATTTTTTAGTATTCACATAACCTCTATGTGCTTATGTTGATCTGATGATATAACAGTATTACTCCCCATGTCGAAACATCTTATTCAACGCCTTTCTTGATTTTCCAATTGTTTCTTATACACTTCAAAGCACAACCAATAAATCTAAGGATAAACACTTGAACTAGTTGTTGGTTACATTACTTGGAGAAAATGTTGCAACAGTAGCTACATACCTACTATAATAAAACTGCTGTTGACATGAAAACACGTACTATTTCAGCAGGCCTTACAGTGTGAAAAGCACTACTTCCAAATATTTCCCCACTTTTGAATGTCAACTATAGCATATATGTATAAAAATCATCAATTAATGAAGAAACTTAAAGTTCTTGTTATGCCAAATTCTTAATCCTTAATCTCTAAGTATTTGCTTTCTAATACATTATTAACCTTGCTATAAATGCAATGCAGTATACCAGTATGGGGGAAAACATTAGACTAACACTTCAACGAAGCTCTGTAAGTATATGAGGAGTGAATGTATAGACTGGATACTGAAATAATGGTTTTATTGTCATAATATCTGTTAATTTTGGGAATCTGTGAGAAAGTTATTTGCTGCACAACAAATTTATATTCAACCTATATTCAGGTATAGATTCCAGAAGCTCTACAGCGTAATCCAGTTCATTCTTTATTGTAGGTAGCACTTAACCCTTTTCAGTTAATAACATACATATTACCAAGAGTGTTTTGAGAAATTACTTTCTTTGCGCTTATAAAGCAACCATTTGGTACTGTTATTTAGTCTAAAAGACTTCAAATTTCAAACCACCATCCATTTAAATATGTATATGAACTAATGTTAGTCATTATCATTCTAATTATATGTATCTAGAATGTTTAGGTCTTAGATAAAATTCACTTTTCAGAATGAAGTCATAATTTTTCCACCAGAAATGTATTTCTATTATAAAAATATTTTAGTTCGCCTTGTTCAATGTGCTGTTTATTATATATTTTAATTGCCTTTGTAGCAGCCGTTTTACCATAAGTCCTATCTTAGAATTGTATATAAGGATGGTTTGTGAAAAAAATGTTGGAACAGCATTGTAGTAATAAATTGTCCAAAACATTGCCTTAACTGTCACCAGTGGGTAGTCAGTAGGGGGGTTGCCTCGTTATTGATGCACATACTGTGCAATTGCTTTAAGTTAAAACGTGGAAAATAGGGAGAGATAACACTATGGTCTATACGCCAGTTTACAATCCTCTTCTTCAACCTTGCAGGGACTAGGCATTCTTGCCATGTTAAATATTTCTTTTTATTTGTTTTGTTTTTCTTTCCTGTTCCTTCAAGTGCTGCTCTTTCTATGCATCCTGTAAGATTGTTCCATTCTTCTTCTAGATTATTAGATGTTGGAGTTTACATTAAATGTTCCTGTAATGTAAGCTGATATAGATCTTTAATGCTTTCTTGTTGTAAAAGATGTACTTCAAACGTTTCTGGAACTTTAGAGAGTTTTTGTTGATTTTTCTTTTTCCATTTAGGGAATAAAGATACAGTTGCAATAACCAGTGATCTGATCCAATGTCACTACCTCTATGGATCGAAACATCTTGGATTTTATTTCTAATTGTTTTCATTTGTTATAATATAATCTATGAGTGCCCGCTGTCCTCTCGCAGTCCATGTAAATTTATCTTATATACCAGGTGGCCGATTCCAGTCGGCCGTCGGATAAGTAAACAACCCTTCGTGCGTTAAAAGAGTTGCAGAAATGACAGGGGTAAATCCAATCAGTGACGTGTGTAAATTTGTTCTTCCTGTAAGAGAGCGAGCAGCAGAGGAAATGCCCAGGCTTCAACTGTCGAGTGCAGCGCCTGGTAATAGAGAGGAACAATCTTACAATATTTTCCACTTCACTTACAGGACTTTATTTACCAGGGAATAAACTCATTCCAGTTTATGCTCCTATTGTCTAACATTACGGATTACAGATTGTAAATTGTCGCAACAAAATGTATGCAAACATGAGGGCGCGTAATGTTTGATAGACATTTCCTTCTTTCTTATTAATGTTATTGTTGTATTTATTATTATTATTATTATTATTATTATTATTATTATTATTATTATTATTATTATTATTATTATTATTATTATTATTATTATTATTATTATTATTATTATTATTATTATTATTATTATTATTATTATTATTATTATTATTATTATTATTATTATTATTATTATTATTATTATTATTATTATTATTATTATTATTATTATTATTATTATTATTATTATTATTATTATTATTATTATTATTATTATTATTATTATTATTATTATTATTATTATTATTATTATTATTATTATTATTATTATTATTATTATTATTATTATTATTATTATTATTATTATTATTATTATTATTTGTAGTTATAATTAGTTTTAGTATTATCATTTTCAAATTACATTAATATTAACATTTTTGTTATTGTAATGGTTCATTATTATTCTATTATTCTCATCGTTATTATTATCATCAGAAGCTACTCTTATGGGAATTCATTCACATAAGAGGTGAAAAAAATGATGTATTGTTGATTGATAAAATGTTTCAACCGTCTCCTTGTATATATATGGACGTTTCTGAGAACTGTGGGTGTGACTTTGAGGGGATTTGTTTAAAACGCAATATTTTTTAAAGTCTGCAAACGAAATAATCTAATGGGGTCACAGATAAAGATTTTGCTGGCCAAGGTATTGGGACACCTAGGTCCCTCCACTGTCCAGGATGCAACTAATTGAAATTAACCTTTACAGGTTCATAATGTTAAGGCGGTGCACCATCTCGTTTGAACCAGTGCACAGTGTTGTTCCACCATGGAAACTTCATCTAGAAGAACCTGAACCTCTCCTTGCAGGAATTCCAGATACCGTGGTCCTCTAATTCTGGCAGGGAGAAAGACAGCACCACCACCGCCACACCACCGCCACACCACCCCCATAACCACCACCACCGCACCGCCACCACCACCCCAGGAGCACCACCGCCACCTTCACCAGCACCACTACCACCACCAGCATTAACACCACCACCAACAGCACCATCATCACAATCCGCACCAGCAGCACCACCACCTCCGCCACCACCACCGCCACAACCACAATCACCACCACTACCACCGCACCGCCACCACCACCCTCACCACCACCACCCCAGCACCACCATCGCCACCTTCATCAGCACCACCGCCACCATCACCATCACCGCCACCACCACTCCAGCATCATCATCGCCACCTTCATCAGCCCCACCGCCACCATCACCATCACCGTCACCACCACCCTCACCACCACCACCCCAGCACCAACATCGCCACCTTCATCAGCACCACCGCCACCATCACCATCATCGCCGCCACCACCATCACCGCCACCACCACCCCAGCATCACCATCGCCACCTTCAAAAAAAACAACCACCACCATCAGGACCATCAACACCCGCACCAGCACCATCACCATCTCCGCCACCACCACCACCGTCACCACCAAAACCACTAACATCACCATCACCACCACTACTATCACTATCACCACCACTAACATCACCAACACCACCAACACCACCATCACCACTACTACCAGCAACACCACCACAACCAGCAGCAACAACACCAACACCACCCCTACAATCACCCCACCACCAGCAGCACCACCACTAATAATAAGAACAATAATGATGATAAGCATAATAGTCAAAATTATAATAAGAATACTAAGATCAATAGTGATAAATATAATAACGATAAACAAATCAATAAGAATATAATAATAATAATAATAATAATAATAATAATAATAATAATAATAATAATAATAATAATAATAATAATAATAATAATAATAATAATAATAATAATAATAATAATATGATACCGAAATTTAGATTTCCGATTGAATGGGCTTTTGAAAAAGATACGTTTTAATTTAATTGCCGGATATGAGATTTGCGATAAATATTGAGTAATAACATAAATAGATAATAGAGTAGCAAGTGTTGTAAGGTGAGCAAGATATGAGTAAATGATAGTCGTTAAATTTGTAGAATAAACGCATTATTGGTTTGAAATTAACGAGTCATGACGTCATACCACATAGTTTAAAATACACGTTCGAAAGTCAGTTCTACCAACCTTAAAAGTCGCGCGATATATTTAATAAAATATAAAGTAAACATCGTTTAATCCTAAAAAGGTAATTATATATTCAAAATTCATAAAAGAACATGTTATAATAGAAAGGGACATTTCTAAATTGCGGGAAAAGGAAATAACATTTTGGATACGAGGCTTTCTTGGATGACGTCATGACATTCAAATTGGAAGCGAACGGTCTTCTTGGCGTGGGTAAGAGAGAAGCGTCTAGTCAGTACTCAACCAGAGAGCAGTACGGGAGTTCGTGCAGTTCGTGCTGCGCAGATGTGATTGCGATGCTTCGACAGATACACATATAGAATCGGCATATCTCCCGAAAACATTTAAAGATGCAATAAATGATCTGCAAAGTTGTTCTTGGGTTGTCCTTTACACTCACGCAAACCCGAGATAAAGAGATCAAGCTCAGAGATCAAGCTCAGCTAGCCGGAGACAACACACCGAACCACATCATCAACGACTTCAGCTTCAAATGGCGAGGTAATAACTAGGAAGCAATATTACAGCTTCAAATTGGCTTCCCAACGTGTGGCGCCGAAAGAATGGACCAAACCCCCAAGACGACCAGACCAGCATCGAACCAGCAGACAAGAAGGTGCCCAGCGCGTCAACATCTGTGAAACGTGTAGTGAACAAGTTTAAGTGCAGTTAAAGTGAAATAGTGAAAATATTGAAAATTTTGGTGAGTAGAAAAACACATATAAATAGCTTAGAAATGGAAGACAGTGATAGTGAGTTTAGAGGTTTTGAAAGTCCGGAAATTCGGGAAAGTATAAGTAGAATGGAAGAATTTAATCGGAATGTAATTGGTAGCAGAATATGCCAAGAATTAGAAGATCAGAACGTTAGAGAAACACCTAGAGGTAGTTCAGAAATGTTTAGTAGTAATTCAGAAAGGCCAGCATTTATGTCAGAAATAGAGAATATGTTTCAAACGATAATGAAAAAGATGAGTACAGAGTTAAGTCGAAAGATAGATGAAAATAGTAAAGAATTAAGAACAGTGGAAAAGATGAATACAGAGTTAAGTAAAAAGATAGATGAAAATAGTAAAGAATTAAGAACAGAGTTAAGTCAAAAGATAGATGAAAATAGTAAAGAATTAAGAACAGAGTTAAGCCAAAAGATGAGTAAGATAGACGAAACTAGTATAGAGTTAGGACAGAAATTAGAAAAGGGACAACAGGAATTGGGAATGCAATTGGAGAATCAGAGGAGAGTTTTCGAAACCTTTAGGGAAGAAGTTAGGGAGGAAATTAATAAAGTTAGTAGTGAAGTAAAAGAAAATAGAGAACAGGTTAAGGGAGAATTAGAGACAATAAGGCAAGAAGTAAAGAATTCTGAAAAGAAATTAGGTCAACAAGTGAGTGAAAAATTAGATAAAGAAAGGGAAAAAGTAACATATAGATTAGACAAACAAAGGGAAGAAATTAGAGAAGAGTTACAGGGGTGTAAAGTTAGAATAGAAAGATCTGATGTAGAAAGTGAAAGGCAGGCTAGAAATTTGGAGGATGTTACAGACAAAATAAAAGGAGTAGTAACAGAAATTACTCAGGTAAAAGAGGCCTTAGAAAATTTGAAATTAAATGAAAATGCATGTAATCACAACAATCTTAGTAATGAAGTTGCAAGAAACGAGGCAATACCAGGTGTATCAGCTGACATTTCGATGCAAAATAGGGGTAACAGTAATTCCCATTCTGATCTCGGAAATAGCTCAGGGATAGGTGACAATTCAAATTTACATTGGCCTAACCATGTCTTAAATGAAATGACACCTCCAGTTTTTGAAAATGAAGATTCAGATGATCCTAAAGCCTTTTTAGAAGGGTTACAAGAGTACTTCACGGTGAAACGTATACCAGAGGAGTACAAGATGGTGATAGTAAGAAAATGCCTAAAGGGTAATGCTGCTAATTGGCTAGGCCTTTCTATGGGTAACAATAATGACTACAGGACCTTTAGGAACATCTTTTTAACCAGATATTGGGGAGCTAATAGGCAGGCTAATATTAGAGTTGAATTAAGCAATGGAAAATTTAATCCTAGATCGGAGGAATCGATGGTAAACTATTTTATGAGAATAGCGAGAAAATCGAAGATGTTGGACCCTCCCTTGGATGAAAAAGATCTAATAAATATAGTTACTCCACATTTTCCGGAAACACTTCAACATTACCTAATCATAGCCCGACCCGATAGCATTGCAGCTATGATAGAATTATTATCCGCCTTAGAAGTCAATAAGCCAAAACACGCATTTGGAAATACATATGAAGGAAAAGAAACTGTCAATTCTTTCGGGCAAGGGGCACAGTATTATCAGAATAGAAGTGAGGTTAGGGAAAGATATAAAGGACCAGTACCAAGGATGGAATCATTCCGGTGGGAAAATCAAGGTAGATATAACCAGGAAGGGCATCACCAAAATAGAAATGGTAATCTAAGGGGAAGAAATATAAGGGTGAATTATATGAATACAAATAGATTTGATCGAGGTAGACGGGGCCGTTATTTTGGACATAGTAGAAATTCAAATGATGGGTATTGGACAAACGGAGATAATGAGTTTAGACCGAGGTCACCAAGACAGGGAGAAAGGTATTCTAGTGGACGAAATTCCCCTGAAAATGCGGAAATGGTCGAGGCCATTAACACGGTCAAAAACATGGTAGGAAGTAACCCCGATTTAATGCAGGAAAACAGAAGTAACAATTCGGGAAATAGTACAGGAGCAATACATAAAAATCAGGGAAACGCCAGACCCGGTCAAACGCGCCTTCAGTGAGAACTGGGTATCCTAGTAATGATTGTGATAAGTACTCGGAAATAAATAGTCCTGGAAGGCAAATGATGATACAAAAGAAAAGAGAATGTAAAAATAGAATCGACGAAAACGAAACAGTAGGAGATCCACCTAAAATCAAAATTGGAGTAAATGGAAAACAATACAATGCAATTATAGATACGGGATCAAATAGCACAGTATGCTCACAAAATTTTTATGATAATTTACAAAGTAGTGGCTTTAAAGTAATGTCTTTACCAGTTAATGGGATATATTGCTCGCTAGCTGTGGGAAAACGAAAAGAGAGAGTAAAATTTCAAGCAATGATAAATATTGAAATAAATGGGAGAATACTAGAAATTTTATTTCTGATTGTAGGAAGACTTGTGACAGATATTATAATAGGTTGTGATTGTCTTTATGCCTGGGAAGCTGTGGTGAATTTTAAAAACATGATTCTAGAAATGAAAGTTGAAGATGAGACCATTATAGTGCCTTTTGTGGAAGATAGTAGTTCAGAAACTATTGTAAGAGAAAAAGAGGAAGAAGAAATCCAAGGGGATACATTCTTTGTAGAATATGTTAAAGTAGGAGCTATGGAATTAACTGAAGTAAATGTTAAAGAGTACAGTGTCGATAATAAAGGAAATGTAGAATGGGATAAAAATGATTTCATAGACAATTTGAGGGTTTCTGATGCAACTAGGTACTATGATAGGGAGAGTAGTGAAGACTTAGAAGAATTGTTGAGGGAAAAGGTAACTCAGGCTGATCAACTAAATGAACAACAGAGGGATAAACTGTTTGAGATATTAATCCGAAATAAAGAAGTATTCTCTGAGAAACCTGGTAAATGTAATATTTATACTCATTCGTTTGAGATGATACCCATCAAACCTTTTACACATAAAGCGAGAGCTATCCCTAGTACAATAAGAGAAGAGGTAGATGCAGTTATAAAGTCAATGTTAGAAGATGAGGTTATTGAGATTTCGAATTCAGAATTTGTGAATCCCCTATGTATTGTAATTAAGGCCAATGGAAAGATTAGGGTGACATTAGACTCGAGAAAACTAAATTATTGTTCATCATACTTTCCATCAAGGAATCCAACAGAACGTGTCCTCCGAGATATAGGAATTTATTTACGTGTACTTACACATCATAATCACAAGGATTGGGTGAAATATTGTCCATTGATAGAAAAGATTATCAATCACACCATTAATGTAACTACTGGGTTTGCACCAATAAAATTAATGTTAGGAATTGAACCAGAACCAATATTGATAGGGGAACCAAAAACACTGAAAATTAATGACATTCAGTTAAGTGAGGAAGAAAGAGCGAAAATTGCTTTTGAACGAATCAAGAAAAAGGCAGAGAAGCGAAAATTAAAGAAAAAGAGTAGAAAACATAAATGGGAACCTAAGATAGGCGATTGGGTACTAGTTAAAGACCATAAGTTATCAAGTGCCTTGAGAGGTAGGAACAAAAGGATGGAATTGTTATATAAAGGTCCTGCAGAAATTATATCAAAATTTGGTTATCATACCTATGAATTAAAAGATGTTAAAAATGAAAAATGTCTGGGAAGATGGCATAAACAACTCCTTCGACCATACAAGAAACCGTGTGGTGCCTTGGAACCTTGATTTAATGTAAAAGAAAAATTGGAAGTGTCATTTGTCTATTGGCGCCCAATCAGCTTTGAGATAAAATGTAAATGTTAGCCTACTTGAAAACCATACATTGGTCAGGTACTTACATATTCATGAAAAATGCAGAATGTGAATTGCTATATACTACAAAGAGTTTAAAAATATATTGTATAGAGCTCACAAAAAAAAAAAAAAAAAAAACAGCTTCAGAAAGATTGTTAAAATGTTCATCTCCGCATAGAGAGAAAACAGAATATTTACTTTGTAAAACATTTGTTAAAATATTTAGATGTATAGATAGTTATCACAGAAAGACAAAGAAAGAACTTGTCTAAAGAGTGCAATGGATTTATATAAAAATATATGTACATTTTAGTGCTTAAAGGATCTAGTACAGATATGTGTTACAATAACAAAAGTGAAAAATCACAGTGCAAGTGATATTGAGAGCGAAGTGAGCAAACATGAACTAAAAGAAGGAAGTATAAAGAAAGACTCTTGAAATTTAACCTTTATATAGAAGCTTCATAGAAGAAACCATAACATATTGTAATTAGTATTTAAGGATTAATGTTTAGTCAAGTGTACAATTGTTTGTCATGTTAAATAGATTAATGAGAAAATGTGTTAATAACCAATTTCAAAAAACAGTGTAATTGAAAATTGTATACAAGGGGAGTGTTGCCGATTCTTCAAAATACAGGAGTAATTTTTAATTTTTCTTTCGGGCAAGACATTTACATTATTTTATTATGAAATAATAAAATAACATAAATGGGGGCATTTGATACCGAAATTTAGATTTCCGATTGAATGGGCTTTTGAAAAAGATACGTTTTAATTTAATTGCCGGATATGAGATTTGCGATAAATATTGAGTAATAACATAAATAGATAATAGAGTAGCAAGTGTTGTAAGGTGAGCAAGATATGAGTAAATGATAGTCGTTAAATTTGTAGAATAAACGCATTATTGGTTTGAAATTAACGAGTCATGACGTCATACCACATAGTTTAAAATACACGTTCGAAAGTCAGTTCTACCAACCTTAAAAGTCGCGCGATATATTTAATAAAATATAAAGTAAACATCGTTTAATCCTAAAAAGGTAATTATATATTCAAAATTCATAAAAGAACATGTTATAATAGAAAGGGACATTTCTAAATTGCGGGAAAAGGAAATAACATTTTGGATACGAGGCTTTCTTGGATGACGTCATGACATTCAAATTGGAAGCGAACGGTCTTCTTGGCGTGGGTAAGAGAGAAGCGTCTAGTCAGTACTCAACCAGAGAGCAGTACGGGAGTTCGTGCAGTTCGTGCTGCGCAGATGTGATTGCGATGCTTCGACAGATACACATATAGAATCGGCATATCTCCCGAAAACATTTAAAGATGCAATAAATGATCTGCAAAGTTGTTCTTGGGTTGTCCTTTACACTCACGCAAACCCGAGATAAAGAGATCAAGCTCAGAGATCAAGCTCAGCTAGCCGGAGACAACACACCGAACCACATCATCAACGACTTCAGCTTCAAATGGCGAGGTAATAACTAGGAAGCAATATTACAGCTTCAAATAATAATAATAATAATAATAATAATAATAATAATAATAATAATAATAATAATAATAATAATAATAATAATAATAATAATAATAATAATATTATTATTATTCAAGATGCTCTTGGGCATGAAGATGGGAGAGATGAACACTCCCGAAACGTCGATGTCTTTTCATCATTTCACCTGGCTCGAAGCCCGAGAGCATCTTCAATATGTACGTCGCCAGGAAAGCTTCAAATCATATTTTAGTAGTAGTAGTAGTAATAATAATAATAATAATAATAATAATAATAATAATAATAATAATAATAATAATATAATAATAATAATAATAATAATAATAATAATAATAATAATAATAATAATAATAATAATAATAATAATAATAATAATAATAATAATAATAATAATAATAATAATAATAATAATAATAATAATAATAATAATAATAATAATAATAATAATAATAATAATAATAATAATAATAATAATAATAATAATAATAATAATAATAATAATAATAAATTTAATATTAATGTTAATAATGTAAACAATATAAATAATATATATAATCATTTAATAGAAACAATAACGTCAAACAAAAATAGTAACAATAACTAAAAATAATAGTAAAATACAAGAATAACATTAATAAGAAACAAAGAAATGCCAATCAAACATTACGCGCCCTCACGTTTGCATGGATTTTGTTACGGCAATTTACAATCTCTATTCCGTAATGTTAGAGAATAGGAGCATAAACAGGGATGAGTTTATTCCCCGGTAAATAAAGTCCTGTAAGTGAAGTGGAAAATATTCTAAGACAGTTCCTCTCTATTATCACGCTCTGCACTCGCCAGTTGAAGCCTGGGCATTTCCTCTGCTGTTCCGCTCGCAGAACAAAGTTCACACACGCCACTGACTGGATTTACCCCTGCTATTTCTGCAACTCTTTTAACGCACAAGGGTTGTCTACTTATCCGAGGGCCGGCTGGAGTGGGCCACCTGGTATATATACATTTTTAATTCTTTTATACCTTCAGCTTCTTCTTGGTTTCTGTTATCATTGCCAATTCATTATTCTTCTTTTTTTACTCTTCAAGTTCCTCTTCTTTACTAGTTAACCCTCTTACATTCCAGGTCACTATTCCTACTCTTTCCATTATACCAAATGGTTTTTCCTTATCCCGCTGCAGTAGTCCTCTTATTGATCCATCCGGCTCAACCCCTTGAAAAATTTGAGTAAATATATTTCCTCAAGTAGAGCTGAGTATTTTGGTGGAGGGATTGCCTCCTCAAGACCTCCTGACATGTTTGCTCATGTACCAACCCGTTGAGCAGGGCTGCCTCTTCCACCATTCCGCCGATGGTGATGTCTTCGGCCCTGTTACCCAGGGCATGAGTCTTTTTTGTGTGGGGGGGGTGAGTTTTTAGTTCCTCAAGGTGCAAGAATACCTTCTTCATATGCCTATTGGCAAACAAAGTGATCTGCTTATCCCGGCAGACATTCGGCCGGCTAATTGCAGTGAGCAATGCGGTCGCCACATCCTTAACTGCCTAATCTCGAAAAACTGTACTACAGAAACTTCTTTCTCTGATTACCCTCCCCATACGGAGGACTTCCACCCAATGCCTAGGGTCAGATGTCTACTGAGGAGCAGAGGAGCCTATGGACCTGATAGAGTGAAAACCTGGAGGTGGGTAGTCAGCCCAACACCAGGTATGAGAGTGAAAAAGAGGATGATATAAAATGCAGGCGATATGGATGATTAGAAAGGTGAGGATGAAGCAGTTGGTGGAATGGGTGGCGGGGTAAACCGGAGAACACCGAGAAAACTCGCCCAGACGCCGCTTCATCCACCACGAATACCGTATGCGGACCCTGGTGATAAGCGAATGGTCTAACCTCTTGACCACGGCGCCGCCTACTATTGAAACTTACTGCTTAAAACCTGGATTTCAAAGGTTTTCCTCGTTTCTCAACATCCACTTGTAACAATACGAAAACCAGCGAAACAAGAAGGCTGAATATATCAGATTATTTTCCATATTTCACTGACAAAATGTCAACTGATCACAACATTACATGTTGTGTAACTGATACTCGAGACTAGGCAGTGAAGGTTCTCTGTGACAGGGTTTTTCAGCACTCTGACCGTCATAAGCGCCCCCACCTCCTAGGCACGGCAGGTAGCAGAAAAAAGGACATGCTTCAAGTTAAACTACGCACATTATAATTACTGAAGAACTATCAACACTAGAGTGATAAACATGCTTGACACGACAGGCTCCTGTGATTTCAAGATTTAGCCCTACGATTACGACGCCTAGGCTTGTGTGTATGTATGAAAGGGATGACAGGTTCCTGTGGTTATGAAATTTAGTCCCAGATTAGGTTACAACGCCTACTTTAGTGCGTGTGTATATGAACGGGATGACAGGATCCCGGGTTCCGAAACTCAGCCCAAGATTAGGTTACGCCTAGTTTAGTGTGTGCATATGAACGGGAGTACAAAGGACCGTTTCTCGAGGATTGCGCTTGTAAGGTTGCTTAGTAGTTTCTTTGCGCATGCACAGTAATGACAGGGTAGAGTCCTGATGATTTTCCTGTAAAATGGAGGAAAATAAATGTTTTCTTTGTCAAAGATGTTGTCAATTACCAAGATTATATCAGTGCCGCCGGTGTGCCGGAATTTTGTCCCTTAGGAATATAGTTTTTTCACATACCAGTAAATCTACTAACGTAGAGCTAATAAAATAAAATAAAATAAAATAAAAATCTGTATAATAACCCTAGCACCTAATTACTTACACCAGGGCTAATATGCCAGATCTTTAAAATTTATTTATTCTACACATTTATACATACAACATACTTTACAGAAAAAATTTTAAATAAAATTACAAAATAATATAATATATAACAAATTATAAAGATAGATAAATTAAATTATATATCATAAAACAAAACACAAGAAAATAAGAACAAAAACACAAATTATAACATTTCACACATAATCACTCTAAGAAATAAATGCTCTAAAACAATAACAAATCATTTCAAACAATCACAATACAATAAAATTTCTAAATAAATTAATATATATATTAAAAGAAGAAGAAGAAGAAGAAGAAGAAAAAACAATAAAATTTTAAAATTAAAACAAATTAATCTCCTCAATACAACAAAATATAAATTTCATACACAACATCACTCACAACTACAAACTATTACTAAACAATAAACAAATATATAAAATTAAATTATTAATTATAATTATTACATAAAATTATAAATTATATTATTACTATTAATATCATTATCATCATTATTATTACCTATCATTATCATTTAAAATTTAATTAATTTAATATTATACCTATAACTAATACTTTTTATAAATATATATTTTTTAATTTAAATTTACATATTTATTAAAAATTTTAAATAAACAAAAATTTACTGATATCCAGTAAAATATAACTGGTAACCAGTTATATATATATATATATATAAAAGAAAAAGAAACAGCTATAAACTAAAACTCTAAACTGCCGCCGGTTACCTGCGGCATACTATATGTACTGGTTTCCAGCACAAAAACTATAAAATCTACAAAATGTGTGTAGTATAAAGTTCAAAATCTACATAACCAAAATTTATAAAAACAACATACACAAAAATGTTATACTTTTGATTAATAAGATGGTTTATATACTTTAATAATATAATAATGTGAACTAAAATCACTAATATTTAATTCTTTTTAATTACTTTTTACAAAATTATCTTTCACTATTATTTCCTAAACATCCAGAAGTTTTATGAAATAAATCACATTTCACTTTACTAATTCAACTTTCACATCACTAAATCACTTATTTACTTTTAATTAGATTAACTAGATAATCAAGGTCATAAATCACTTAAAATCCTATCACTAACTTGATCATTAGCACTTGCGGTCACTCAATCCGTCGCCGATCTTCATATCAATGCATGATGCAGCAATCCCGACTTGGTGAAGACTCGACTCGCCTCGCCTCGCCTCGGCTCGCCTCGCCTCGACACGCCACTCCTTCCTGATCATCATCTCCCTGGTCGTGGGTTGTCGCCTGCCTCACACCGATAATACTTCCTCTAGTATACTGCCTCTCCATCCTGACTGTATTCTATTGTGCTCGGTCCCTTTACCTCGTTGTCTGGATACTTAAATTCCATCCCGTTCCATTTCATCATATATATGTAGGTTTTCACGGTTTCTTGTCATGTTCCTGGTCTGAATTCTGTGTGATCGTCTTTCTGCTGCATTTATCGTTATGTTTCCTGCTTGTCGTAGAGCTATCGCTTTAAAGCATACTTAAAAATCATTGGTCTGTGCGTGTTTGATCCCGCGACCAGTAGACCGGCGTCTAACTTACTGAGCCACCCAGCTCATAGAACTCAAGTAGGCCATCAATGGCAATCATACATTACGACTACATCGATTACGTTACTAATCCGCGCCATGATCTGTCTGCCTCTTTGACCTCAATAGGAAGAGTATGTACTGTCGACAGTTATGATTAGGTTTCAGTCGTGGCCGCATGTCTGGCGTTTCAGGTACGTTTGCAAGGAGGTTTTGTGAATATGGGCAGTACATTCGCGTCGCCTTAGAAACAGGTTACTGTAGCGGTGTGTCACCCTCCACTTCTCTCCTCTACTGTAAACAAACATGAAGTGCAAATACAGTAAGGTCTTTCGATGTAACATGTTTGCAACCCGGATCGGAACCTTATGAACTTCCGAACTCGGTTGTAAGAAAGTTGTAGTGTAAGAAAAGTGTTATTTGTTAGCGGTTTATTTAATTAAGTGATTATTTGTGTACACTTGTGCTCAGGATGGCTGATGAACCGATGCAGAATGGAACCAATGGAAATGAGGCTCCGGAGATTGAGCTGATAATTCAGGCCTCAACCATTGATGGACTAAGAAAGGGAGCATGCCTTTTCTGCCAGGAGTATTTCATGGACTTGTACCTCTTGGCTGAACTGAAAACCATCACTCTGAAAGTTACCAGAGTGAACATGCAGAAGCCCCCTCCAGATTTCAGGACAAATTTTGAGGCCACTCCACCACCTATACTTATTCATAATGGCCTAGCAGTATTAGAAAATGAGGAAATAGAACATCACATCATGAAGAATGTTCCTGGCGGTCACAGCCTCTTTGTGCAGGATAAGGAGGTTGCTACCCTTATTGAAAATTTGTACAGTAAATTGAAACTAATGCTCTTAAAGAAGGATGATTCAAAAATAAACGCTTTAATGTCTCATCTGCGAAAGATAAATGAACATTTGGGTAAAAAGGGAACACGTTTCCTTACTGGTGACACCATATGCTGCTTTGATTGCCAACTAATGCCACGTCTACAACACATCAGAGTTGCTGGCAAACACTTCTTGGATTTTGAAATTCCTGTGGAGTTGAACCACTTGTGGCGTTACATGCATCATATGTATCAAATGGATGCCTTCATACAGAGTTGTCCGGCTGACCAGGACATTATTAGCAAGCTGCAGCAGGTGGGAGGAATGAAGATCAAAAGACATGAAGAACTCCAGACTCCAACATTTACTACTTCCATTCCATTTACTATTGCTACTGAAGGCTAATTCGGCTGTTCTCTAATATTTAAGTAACTGAATAGGATTTAGAACCAAATATTGTCATGATGTCCATGACATATATTCCCTTGTGTACATTTATCTCTTCGAGAGAGGAAGTGTTGCCATGTCTGCACACAAGATTGCTGCTGAAGTTTTTTCAAAATCTTAGTGCTTGTAAAGGAGCATTATCTAAACGACTAAGTACTACTAAAATGAGATATTGCCTTAAGGGCCTTTAAGATGAAAGTAACAGTGAGCAAAGCTAGAAGGTGATAAATATTTTGTAACATCTTGTTGTAAATATCAACCAGTAGTTTTGTAACTAATTCCAGGCTGCGTTTTGTAATCTTCTATGATGCATATAAAGGACAATCCATGTAAAAGGAGTTTGTTTTGGAGTACCATTGCAGAGGCTTTAATACGTATATGAAAATATTTTGTTGTTTCAGTAATAACTGATTAGCTATTAAAGTGTTTGTCAATATTTGAAATAAAGTTTTAGAATATAAGTATTATATTAAATGTGGTTATAATATGCATATATTTAAAAATCTCCATCCCCAGGCTATATCAAACACAAAGTCCCTTTATTAGGCTAAAATAGCACTTGATGCATTTCTCTTTTCCCAGGAAGATAAAGGTATCTTTATTGTAGTAAGTTGTCTAAAGTAGGACATCTTTTATTTGGAGAAGTGCCGTTCCGTAAGTCCATACAAAACAGAGAAAGCGTGACGCTCTTGAAAAAGAAAACAGCTTAATTTCTTAATGAAGTCTACTTTCAAATCCATGTATTTACTCAAATGATTTTTTTAATTTGTTTATCCAGTACATATGGAGCAACTCTTTCATCTATAGCTTCGGATGATCCGTTTCCGGCTTCATGATTTATCCATGTTTCATCGACTTTCGCATACCATCTTAGAAATGCACTTGGATTTCCGTTGAAAAACTTCCAGGTTTTAGATGTAGGTATGTGATATTCGTTATCTTTCCGCTCGTTTCTTAGCAAACAAGCCTACCACCTGGCGGATAATTCTTTTTAATTTGCAAACAATTGCGTAATTGCGTACGTGACATTTCGAAATTTAAGCAATTCAGCAATCTCCGGTGTTTTCAGTAGGGCTCTGGACATGGTTTTTCCCCCTATTTTTTCAGGGGAGCTGTATTCTTTAGTAGACAAATATGAACTCTCCGAACCATTCATAAATCTTCTTAAGTGAAGGTGCAAATTCGCTGTAACGTATGTCCACTTTCCAGTGTGTCCTAGTTTCACATTGGCATCGTTTCTTTCAAAATCTAATGTTTTATGGATATTCAAAGCTTATATTTGCATATTTAGAATGCTTGTTTATAAATTAAGGCAAGGAGTAGCTCTTAAATTCCTGCTAGGCCTCGTACTTTTATGATTACAGTATAAGGCGTGCAATCGTAGCGATGCAATGCGCAGTGGTTTGCGTAGATAAGGGATTACAAAAGCACTTCTGTGGAGCCTTACCTGGTTCTAGCACTGCATTTAATATTTGTCTAACTACTCCCTTCCCCTTCGCTCCTGAGCCCGAAACCAAACAAATAGGAGGGCCCAGGGGACGGTGTGTACCGTAGTTGTGAAGTATGTCTTCCAGCTAGTCAGATGAAATTTTTCCGCACTCCCCCCATTTCACTGATCACCTAGCCCTGACGTTTGTCTTCTATACGCTCTGTTACTAGGGCAATGAATGTGTGTCGAGGTTGGACTCAAACCAGTAAGAAGTTGGCTCACTTGGATGGTATGGAACAGTTGAAAGATATTCTGCAATATTAAATAAAGAAAAACACTATAGGAAACCAGAATATTTCCATGCACTCGACTGCATACATACATTTCTTATATCGGCAGAATATTTGCGGGTTTATTGAACCAGAATTCAACAAAATCGAGTAGCGAAAAACAGATATCTAACAGACAAGATGGTAAGATAGATTGAGCATATAATGACTGACTAAACATTTCACGGTGGAATTTCTATTTGAACTGAGTACATTAATTAGTCTGTTTTTCTTTTAACGTAAATACAAGCAATACAGGAAATAAATGCTGAAATTTATTTCATAATTATATACCAGTAAAACTATTACCTTCGTTTAAAATTATTCAGCTTTGTTTCTACTGTATTACGATTAAACATGGTACACATTTATATGTTGTGTGTAACTATTGCTTAAATAAAAATGGAAAATTAAAATTTCATTATGATGACTTCTGAATTGCGGAGACAGCGCTCCTGTACTTCTTTCTGAAGGTAGCATTGGCATGATTTTCTGATGATAGCGTAGATAGTTGTGCGAAAGACAACATCCGAACATACATAGGTATATTTAATTTTAAAATGCATTTCTGTTTACCTAGTAAGTATCAGGAAAATTCTGTAAGCCAAGTTGGAAAATATTGAACCACTGAAGAGAATCTTTATTGCTGATGTATTTACTCGTATTATCTCGAGCCTGAGATCTAATAGCGTGATTTTCATTCCTGTGGTGATCTAAAAGACTAAATAAATCCTTGACACATTGGAAAAACTTAACGAAAACATACGAAATTAAACAGAAATCTTACTGCGACCAATTTTAATCATCAATTAAACGCATACATCCTGTATAATTCCTGTTGATATAGGTTATATTTTACTTACAGATAAAAAACCTTTTTGGGTTGTACCGTTCTTGTTTCGAATACGGTTGGAGATGAAAGCTGCTCATGACAGGGTAGTAATTATAATCAGTGTAATAAAACGACATCCACTTGAAACTCGCATTCCCAAGATATGCCTAACTATGGGACAAATTAACGTTCTCTCCACATACACACCAAAGTTGGGTGACTTTCAAGAGAGAAAGTGCGTGCTAGGCAGATTACTTGAACTTTGATAGAATCGTGTAAATATGCTAAATACTACAATCAGGGGCGCAAAGAAAAAGATCTGTCACTCAAGGACAATCTCCTGGCTTTCAAAAGTAAGTTTGGTATTTGGATTGCCCTAGAGGCATAGAAAATATATTCAACATGGAAGAGAAAGAGCAGTTAGCTGAACTGAAATGTGGTCGTACATTAAGAGTGAAATTCAATAAAAAAAACTTTAATTAATAGTGAGAAAAGAGTTCTTGTAGTCTCACAGAAAGTTTTAGTGCAGTGTTGCCAATTTAGCCTTTTTATGGCTAGATCTGGCCTTTTTGAGAACCTATCTAGCTATAAATTTTCCAAAAAGCTACAAGTAGCTTTCCTGGCCTTTTTTCTAAGCTTCATTAGCTTTTTCTAGCCTTTTTCATTTTTTACTCATCTACCTTTAAAATAATACATAATTTAATCTCACTACTGCAGCTATTGCACGTAATGAAACAATCCTTTTGGTGAATTCCCGAATCGTTTGAATCTGGGAGTGAGGATTCCATCAAGTTGTTAGATTTTTTGGCACGTTTTAGAAAAAGGTCTGTGTGTGTATTTCGAGCCAGTGGACAACATAACTCAAAAACGAAAAGTTGGTTAGAAATCAAAGTTGGTATTTAAGTTTAATGTCTTTCAAGGATGCGACACGAAGATTTTGAAGAAAATTGTTCCACCCTAAACTACACTTTACATGGAAAATTTCGATTTTCTTGAAAATGGCTCTAATGATTTTGACGTCGGTCTGGGTGGCTCAGTTGGTTAGACGCTGGCCTACCGATCCGAAGGTCGTGGGTTCAGATGCGGCCCAGACCGATGGTTTTTAAGTGTGCTTAAAAACGACAGCTCCATGTCAGTAGATTTACTGGCATGTAAAAGAACTCCTGAGGGGCAAAATTCCGGCACACCGACGACGCTGATGTGATCCTAGCAATCGACAGCGTCGTTAAACATCAAAATAAAAAAAAGACTTTGATTAAAATGCCATAGGTTTGAAATATCTTTATGACAAATGAAATGTATATTTTGAATTTTCTGGCTATAACCTCTGTACTCCTATTTACTCTGGACGACTTTTGCATAACTGGTAAACCTTTAGAGATAGACCAAATCTTACTATGAAAAACTGTAGATCTTTCTAAAATACACAATTTATGTCTGAATAATTTTTTATAGAGTGTACCATTTCGGAGGTATGCCTTGTTATTTGTATTTCTGTCAAATGGAACATCGTTATTCAATTTGTTATATTAACCCTGCAAAGAGAACGGAAGCTTTAAAAGTTTTGACAATCGCTCAAAGCCTACTGTATACTAATATTCTCCTTCCACCTACAAGGAAATAATCAATAAGATAATTTGTACAAATGTTTATCTCAACTAACACGAAGAAGATATAGGAATAACAGTTTGTAAGAATGGTTAGTACAAGAGTAGAGAAAGTCATGTGACCTCAATACATCGGATTTTTCATGCGAAGTTCCAGACGAAATATTGAAGTTGTTGGTACAAATCCTGCATACATGCAAGAGCCTAAGGAAATTCCCAGCTGCAGCAGTAGAAACGAGGCAGAGGGGGATGATGAAGACCACGTTTATTTTTGCTAGGTGATCCATGCGTATTTTTTTAATAATGTAGTTTTCTAATGTTTATATAGGGTATTAAAATATAATCTAGCCTTTTCTAGCCTTTTTGGCACGCCGGTTTAGCTTGTTTTATTGAATTATAGTTGGCAACACTATTTTAGTGATATTATTTCAAAGGTATCTTTCACATGTATACACCAGGTACTTTCTTGTTTGACAAACAACACCAAGCTATGAAATAGGCTTGTATCCATCGAAGAATAATTTCGATTTTCCTGTCAAAATTGCGACTTAGGATAAAACAATTTTTACACTAAACTAGCATGAAACCAAATAAGGAACGACGAACTTTTTTGTGATAATTCGTAATGGTTTTGTCTAAATGTCTAAATAAAGCGATTTAGTACATTTTAACTTGAGGTGAATGTCTATTTATGGATCATTAAAGAAATTGATTATTTACTACTAAGCAAACACTTAATTTTTAAAAAATATAATTCTGATATGGATCACCTATTGCACAACACAAGCTTGTACTCAGTGAACGGTTAGGTTAGGCTGTTGGGGTTTTCCGAGGTTTGGTTAAGTGTTCCTTATGTTACACAAAGAGAAAAATCTTAGGAAACAATGCTGTGCAGAATTTAAAAAAGGGAAAAGAAAAATAAAAAGAAAAAAAAAAGAAGGAACGTTCAACTGAAATTTGGAAAGCAAAGCTAAAGCATGAAACTTAAAGGAGGATGACACTCAGCGGCCAAGGGAACTGTTTCAGGATAAAGAACAGATTTCAGAGTTTGCTTTTCATTAAATTACAGCTTTGATAATAACAACTTTGCTTAAGGAACTGAGGCATAAAACTCTTGCTTTGTCTCACAATATTAGCAAAAGGAATGGTGTTAGAGGTTAAGTTAAAAACACGTTAATGTTTACGTATCCCTTTAACTTTTGCATCTCTAAGCCACCCAAACTTGTTCAAAAAATTAACATTTGAAAGCGTTGTAGGCACACCGGTTGTAAGGGAGCCTATTAGTTCCTTCTAATTAGATAACTGAACTATTAAACAAGAAGGTATTATATTACTCGCACACTTTACCTTGAGCCCCGGGATCTGGTGCTAGAAATATCTCGAGTCAAGAACACAGAAGGCCTATGCTTTGCCAAAGTAACAACAGAGCAACTTTGTCCATACTTGTGGACATCTTTCTCTAGTTACCTTGGTCCATACTTCAGTGTTACAATCGATGCGTTTCACTGTATCGCGTTATATTTGTTACTGTTCTCTTGGTTATCATACCAGTTTACTTTTATGCTTTACTTTTGTGTTTAACCTAATCAAACAGTACTTTTAAGTACTAAATGCATGAAGCAGATCAGTAATGACATCGCACATTCCTGTAGGCCTTTTACTTAGCCGTTGGCCTAACCTGGAAAAAAAATAATTGTGGAAACTATAACTCACAGCCTTCTGTGATGTAATTTAAAGTACTATTATATGAAGCAGAGGTGGCGGAAACGAGACTCACGAGTCATTTGGACTCGCAGGTGCCGCTCCTTATCTCGCTAGCTGTCCATTTGCTTTTCACATGCTGCTGAGTGGTGTAATGCGTGTTGCGTATTTGGTGACTCCTAGTAGGAAGGCATTTTTTACCACTCTTGGCATAAAGGATACAGCGTGCGAGTAGTAGATACTTATCCCTTGCAGAGCCATTTTCACAATAAACGTTACTTATTATTCAAAATTAGAATGCTTACTCTATGAAAATAACATCTAGATAATATTGTTATTCTTAAAATGAGCAGAGAACCCACTTTATGACGTAGCTTCTCTAAGTACTGTAGGTATTACAAAAAACGCCATTCGAATAATGCATGTAAAGAAATTGCAAATCTCACCATCCAAAATAAAGCGGTTGCTGAATACCGGCAACCCTATAAGCACAGAACGTATTCAGGAGTGGTTTAGGTTTCCATCTGTCCCTTAACTTAACAGTCAGTCAACCAAGTGAGGTCCACCATTCGGGTTCGATTCCCGGGACTGACCTTCCTGACACATACGTTTTTCTGGAGTTTCCCCGGATCGTTAAATGAATGCTAGAAGCTTAATTATATCCCTGAATTTCCTGTCCTCCCATTTCACTTCACTTCACGTTTCATCTGCTTGGGTGCACCAGGGTTTAAGTGTCGGCGGGAGACTTGACGTTGCATGGCAAGCAATATGCTCTCTGTGACTCTCTGTCCTGCGGATTGGGGCCCGTCTCCGAGTCCATGGCGCCCCAGTGGGATGTTTATACCTGCTGTGGGGAGAGGGGTGCCAGTTGTACGAGTTACCACCGAGGAGTCTAAATATAGAAACTGTAAGGTCCCTGCTCACTACTGTCTTGTCTCCTAAGACTAGTCACTCTCTGTTCCTCTCACCTCACCCCTTCTTTCCCAGGGACGTCCCGTCAGGGCCACAGGCACAAAAGCTATACTAAGGTCGAGGAGCCAAGTTCCCTCATCTCCGAAACTGATCATGTCTCATATCTCATAACTAGAGCGCGAAACTGCGTACGGTCTCATGCGATACGGGTTAGTTGGACATGGAGAATGAATGACGTAACCGGTACCGGCAGCCGTCGTATATGCACGTGCATCGGCAGCTGCATATGAGCGAGTAGTAAAAATAGAACCCACGTGTTAATATCTTGTGAATTTTCGATCAATCTTCCGCCCTCTACTCATAACTGTACTCGGAGTGGCTCAGATGGTTAGCTGCTGGCACACTGATCGTAACGTCGTGGATTCAAACGTGGTCCAGACCGATCGTTTTAAGTGTGCCTAAAAGCGACACCCCATATAAGTAAATTTGCTGGCATGTAAAAGAACAGTTGCGTGACGAAATTCCGGCACACCGGCGGCGTTGATATGATCCTGGGAATTGACAGCATCGTTAAAGCCCTTCGAAAAACAGTCTGTTAAACTAAATAAATAAGATAAAAGGATGAGGTCATGTACATTGGCAGATAAACAGGTAGCAGGTAAAGTCGTGTTTGAGTTTTTAAATAGCATGTATGTATGTGATGGCTTTGAAATATGTTACTATAAAAGACTATTTATCAAACTACAAAGAAATGTGTTAGTGTGAAACTTACTGTGGCACAAATGGTGGACCATTGAACAACATGTGAGGCTCTAATGACCTAGCTGTCGATGGCCTCTTAAACCCTAATCACTCACTCACTTGAACAACATGTGCTTGCAAAACAGGTGAACCATTTGTTTATTAATTATTTTTATGTCCCATGTTAGAAGTTCCCCTTTATTAGAGACATAAACTCATGTTACTAATTATTTGGTTAGTTTATTTTTACATGCCATAAAGTAATGGCATTAATTTATTCCTAAATAATGCAAGTTTCAATAGGTGTTTCAGCTTACTGTTGAATGAGTTGATAAAACTTTAGATTTTAAGTTACAAACATATTATTGGAAGATCTGAATTAGAACTATGTTAAGAGGTACATAGTAGACACAAATATTTGTTTACATTCATGCTGTGCTCCACTGAATATAAATGCGAAATTACCCTTCATTTCCACCACAATGTGTGTTAGCAACCCCTCCGTTTCCGGAACCCCATATTATGCTCTTGAAAAAGTTACAATATCTCATTATATATTGGTTATAGAAAGACAGTTGTTTTATAAAATGAGTTCAAAATTGTGAGATCTGTAACTGATTTAAATTAGTGTAATACCTTTCCTTCTACAATGTATCATGTATCATGTATATACACATTAGATTATTTGTTGCTATGTTATTATTTTCAGGAGGAGTATTTGGCAGAATCCTTTAATATGTTTTTGGACCACTCACTTCAACTCCTAAGGAAGCACCGGCAATACTTTTTGCCACATAATCGCTCATCAATGTGTCGCTTGGAATACCTGCTGAGGTACCCATTAATTTTATTTTATATGAGAAAAAGCTAATTGAACACATGATTATACTTGTGCAATTTGCCAATTATGCACCATTTTGGATACCTTTTCTTAATACTTCGTCGTGAATAATTTTCAAAAATTCATTTTGTATTTGTGCATCTGCTATCTATATTTAATAACTATTTCTATAAGTTTTTCTTATTCTAATAATTTGTGTTTCATGTACATTATTTGGTCATAGTATTATTTCAATTTAGTGTGCTGTGTTTCTTTTCCACATCCTGGTCATTTTGTTATACGAGTGATTCCAGAAACTAATTTTATAAATTTTATTTCAGCATTTCCAACCCTTCTTTTATGTGCTTTTGTCAAAATTGCATTCTCAAAAACAAAAAAACAAGGTTGGTATCAGCTTTACTTCACAAAATCTCAGCTTTGTAGGCATCTCTTTTTTTCCTTCCTAACATCTTCCAGAAGTTATGAACTTTAAATAAATTATTGTACTCATACTAGTTACTCATACTAATACTCATACTAATACTCATACTAATAGTGACATTATAATCTAACTGTAACATACTATTGTATTATTCTTAATAAGAAGTTTGCATATATTTCTTGATTTATTATGGAAGCTGTTCCTGATTGACAGTTGCAGTTTAACAATCACATGTAACAGTAGTCCTATAAAATTATATAGTGAACTTTAAAGTTGCTGAATATGCTACTGTAATGTAACTGTAATGCTTTTTACATGTTGTGCTTTGTAGCTGTTCATGACAAATCTTCCAATGAATTATGTAGTTTTGTTTATTGCGAGCTCACTCCATTTAAGCAAGCAACAGTTTCATCCTTTAAGCACTTTGCATCTCCAAATGCAGTTAAGCAATTTATCTTTTGTGGAGTCATATGAAATATATTTTATCATTGTAAGGACAGTACTTATATTTTAAATATATATTTTAAAAGTTATAGTGAATCGGTCATTTTATACTTTGAATTCTCTTTATCATTTCACAAAATAAAAATAAGAACTTGTACACATTTTGGAGTAAACATTTGAACTCATCTTTATGGGGAAGCCTTGTTTTTCAAATTGATACCATTTCTAAATATAGCATTTTGTGCATATGCAAACAACATGATTTCTGCTTTGTAAATAAATATCAATTTTTTCCTTCCAGCTTTACTTTGAACAAGATTTTCTAAATGACATATTTTATATATGCCCCTGTTTTCTCAGGAACTATTGAAAATAGCTGAATGGAATTTTATTATAATGAAATAAATACCTCTGTGGTGCTACCTGAGTCACCTACTTTGGTATTAAGTAGGCTGTTTATGTTTCAAAAAATTAATTGCTGGTAAACTTTAATCAACATTTGTTCTTGTTAATAAAAAATGATAACTTCCTTTTTACACAGTTGTAAAAATCTAAATCAGTGAACTTAGAAGGCATGTACCTACATACTGTAAAACTTCCATTCTGGTATCTTAAATAGTTTCTCAGATAGTAGCTCATGAAGTTAACAAATTTAACATTGGCGGGATAGTGCATTAGGTCTCCTCTTAAGCACTAGCTATTTCAGTAATTTACTCCACAACACCCTAAGACACCAAAAAGGTCATGCAGCATCAATGTCTCATTTTCAGGAAGTATATAAAGAGAGATGCAAAAAATATGAACTCGTGTATAACGTGTGGTATTGTGAAATTAAGAACTATGTTCATTAAAGTATCTAAGAAGGTTTTGGTTATTTTTTTGTTTAAAACTTGCATGCAGTAGAATTTATGCACTCAAAGATTTCCATATAGAATTTCACTGACAGTGTCGTAAAAGCACCTTAAACCAATAATTAGATTTCTAAACACAAAATTAAGTTTGTATCTTTGCAAGGATGGTATAAAATGACAATTTGGACATTACCTACTGTCTGCTCACCAGCTCGTGGCCTTAGAAGAATGAAATGGAGAGGAGGGACATTCCTTGTAATGTAACTTAAGTTTTGTAAACTTCCTCGCAAATGTCGCTGCTGGCCACGTTGCCAGCTTAACTCCAATGTTATTCACACTATGCTTACTCACTGGTAATTTCTCTTCATTTCAGTTGTAAAATCATATGTCTCCAGCATTCTGTCAGAAGTAAAGAAAGAAAGAGTGTAGGAATGAAAAAGAAAAAGGGAGTGTTGTGAAATCTGCTATGATACTGAGGTTGCAGAAAAAATGGATTGACAGTGACAGTTCTATTTTTAAAGCAGATCTTTGTAGCATGACTGAAACAAACAAACCCAAAGAGGTTTTTAAAGTAGGCACATTTTTTGTTTCTTTGGACCACACTGTCATTTGCTTGCCCCCATACATGTGTAATCTCAGTCCCATAGAACTAGCTTGGGCAAAAGTAAAATGAATAGTTAAAGACATGTAACAGATGGCTTATCCTTGGAGGAATTGCATGATATAACACTCAATGTTACATCTGTTGTTACCGAAACAGATTGGCAGAGTTTTTGAAAAATATAGGAAAGTTAGAAAACGATCAGTGAGATAAAGACATAGTAGTTGAAAATATTGCTTAAGTTTTATAAGCTAAATATACTGCATGAACTGAAAATAGCATTTCAGTTGTGCTATTTTGGCACCTTCTTTGCCTTAATCTAGCATGAATGCACATTCAATGTTGATACTATTATCATAAGCACAACTAGAAGCACGACTCCTACTTCAGTTATTGCTGTGTACCTGAAATTGTTTACTGATGCACTGACTGGCTGCATTCCTGCCAGAGATCATGAGCTGGTGAACAAACTGTACTAAGGCAAAGATTCTGTAATAGAATGCTGAGGTATGTGTGTTGGGAAATGCACTGTATTAATCTCTTTCTTTTTATTAACATTCTATGGCATGCATACATATGTAAAAATAATGAAAATGTTGAAGCACATTTTTATTTGAATTGCTGATTTGAAAGCATTAATATGTGCTCATGTCTTTACAGATGCCTAGGTTTGCTCTCTTCCATGAAGGCTTACTGGAAGTGCTGTCCATTTAACAAGGAAATCCGTGGGGAAATAATAATGGCACTCAAGAAAGGCACTCTTGAATGGTTGGTAGCTTTATGCTTACTGGTTTATTAACATCTTATTAACCTCTCTTTCATTCTGATTCATGAATGGTTGTATTTTATCGCAAATTGCGATAAAACTGTTGAGCTTTGAGGTGATGTTTTGTCCTCTACTAAAATTGTTTCACCAAATTTGTCACACTAAATGTAATTAATTATAGCTTTATAGTATAAAGATTGTGTCAAAACAACAGTAACATGTGCAATAAACTCATAAAATCTGTCTTAGAAGACAGACCGTTTATTTTCCACTTCCTTATTCTTCGATAACCAAAATGAAATGGATGAGTGAGAGTAAAGCATTTCTTTGCATCTACAGAACACCAACATTTTCCCTCGGTGTGCAAATACCACATAGCCCATCCCTTGTTCAATGTTACCAATGCATGAGTATGATCTTTACTGTAGCTGGTGCAGCCAAGCTGTCATAGGGAGTGGCAGTTTCAGCTAAGAAGCAATTATTCATTTATTTTTCCCAGTTTCCCGTTCATTTTGTAACAATCACTGTTTATTTCTCAAAATATAGGACATTAGAAACTTTTCAAAAATTTACCCCAGATGCTGGACAAATGGTTAAAATGTGGGGCATATCTGAGTATTTCCAGAGGTTTGGTAACTCCAAATGCACATGCATCATAACCTCTACATATATTTTTTAATTAATAAAAGCAAAATAACTATAAAAAGTCATAATGAATGCCATTGCTTGTTATTGTTTCAGGTATGAAGAAATTCATGGAGCACAGCAGCTGTCAGCTTCACAAGACAAAGACATGGTTATACAGGGACTAGTGCATCTTATTACACTTCTGCTGGTTGATTTACAGAAAGGCCTTACTTCATACAATTCCCTTTTTGAGTCGTATGTGCTTTTGAATTTTTACTTATATTTTTCATTACTGTAAAAGATAACTGCTGATATATGATTTTCTAAAATCTTATTGTTTCTAAATATATTATTATAAACTTTAAGTTGTTCTAATAAAGAAAAATATAAAGAACATGTTTTTGATTTACAGGACAAATGCTGTGCCTTACTTCAGTGTAGTCTACAAGCAACTTGAAAAACTGGTGAGTAGTTTAGTTTGTGAAGTCATATTTTGATACTTAAATAGCTTAGACAAGTCAGTCAACTACAAAAATTGTTTGTTGTATATAAATGGTAAATGGGATTGGTGTTCTATTTTACATCTCAGTTTATTTTGAGTAGATCTTAGTTCCTTTATTCAATATCAGCAATGAAGCTAAGTATTTTCTAGCTTTGCTATGTATTGCATTGAGTAAATAATGCAAGGCTATAAAAAGGAAAGCTGAATTTTTTGGAGATACATTGAAAGTGCTTTCAAGCACCAAAGTAAACATTCACAAATTAATATAATTTTCGTTTCCCTAATTTCCAAGTTGAAGAGTTTTACCTCTCCCATTTCAACTCATTTGTTATATGTTCTCAGTTGGCTGAAGATGTGGGCAAAGAGCTGGAATATTTTGAGGTACTTAGATAACAGAAACTGTTTAGTTCATGTGCACTATATTGCGATAATTACTGCTAACACTGCTTGCAGAACAACAGTAAGCTTTGCTGCAGCATTAAAAAAGCATTTTTATTGGAATGGTCTGCCATTTAACTCTTCTTGGAGAATTATTGTAAAAATCAGCAAGATACGATTTGGATAATTTGCTCTAGCATGCAAAGCATTTGTTACATGAAGATTTTCATTAATGTAAATGTAGGAAAGCTCATGAATATGTCACAAAATGAATGTTTCTGAAGAATGCTTATATCTTTGCAGCAGTAGTTCTTTTTCAGACTCTAGAGTACTTATTTTAAATACCAGTTTTTACTGACCAAAGTGAGATCTCTCCAAAATGACATGCAAATTAAGGTACTACTCCTTATTATTAATATTTTACATCTTAATTAATGTGTCTTGTAGCTGACAGCCTCTTAATTTTAATGATGGATACTGGCACTCTAATTATAATAGCAATAATAATAACATCAACAACAACAACAACAACAACAACAACAACAACAATAATAATAATAATAATAATAATAATAATAATAATAATAATAATAATAATAATAATAATAATAATAATAATAATAATAATAACAATAACAATAACAATAACAATAACAATAACAATAACAATAATAATAATAATAATAATAATAATAATAATAATAATAATAATAATAATAATAATAATAATAATAATAATAATAATAATAATAATAATAATAATAATAATAATAATAATAATAATAATAATAATAATAATAATAATAACAATCATAATATTAATCATAATAGTAGCAATCATAACAATCATAATATTAATCATAATAGTAGCAATCATAACAATCATCATAATCATAATAATAGTAATAATAATAATTATAATTATAAATAATAATAATCATCCCCATCCTCACCACCACCATCACCACCACTACTACATTGAGAATAATGATGATAATTGTGATTTTGATTGCTCTCCAAAGTTGAAATCTTGCTATTCTTACATACTACATTATATTTTGCAATGGATTTAATTTCATTCTTCATGCACTGTGTGTAAAATAATTTTGGTAAAGGTTCCATGTCGCATATGGTTACCCAGTACAGTATAGTAGTGGGAAAGACATTAGGAATTTCATGGTATGTGCATAGTGAAGCTTAGTTAATAAGTAGTTGGTTATCATTGGGTTTCAGTTATGCTGATTTTTGAGCTATGCTTTTCCATCAATTCACTCCTCTGCTTACAGCAAATATCCCTCAGCTATGCTTTGCAGCTTAGATTCCTCAATATCCTGGCTATGCTTTGTGGCTCAGAGCTCTCAGTATATTTTTCTTTAGCTGTAGTTAATTAAGTGCATACCTTACAAAACTAAGGAACAATGTACACACATATCTAGGGGTTATTTCTGGGCTGTTATGCCATGGTCTGCTGGAGTTTAAGTATCCAGACATTTTGTCCACAACTGCGGCGGACATCTTCAGTGGTGCAATTGTAGTCTCCTCAGAGAAGTTAACGTGGCGTCCGAGGTATCCAGCACATACTGCAGCGACACAGTGTCAAGACTGTCTTCATGCCCACAAAACAACTCAACAATCTACTATGCTCAACTACAGGTCCTCGGGAGCCCTTGTCGTCAGTTGGTGTACACCGTATTCCCTGTTCCTGCGGTTTGGTTTACATCGGAACTACACAGCGTAGCATCAACACCAGACTCACTGAACACAAAAGAAGCTGCTGCCTGGGTCAAACAGATAAGTCTGTAGCTGCCCAACACGCCATTGAAGCAGAGAGTGAACATACAATTAAATTCCAGGACACGAACATTCTATCATCCACAATGCACTACCATGCCCGGCTACAACATGAAGCTATTGAAATTTATAAACATCCCCTCAATAAGCAAGAAGAGGTTTTGAATCTTAACAGCAACTGGTATCCTGTTATTGAAGGCAAGAAACGGCAAGAAATGACAAAAAAACAGGAGAAATTCAAGTGAGCCAATCAGAAGGAAACAACACCTTGGATGAAGCCCGCCCCCTCCCTTCTGCTGTATGCCATCCAGACCAATCAGCAGAGGCCACTTGAGGGATAAATACAGTAGCTCAGACAGTCCACACCTCAGACGCCAGGTTAACTTCTCCGAGGAGACTACGATTGTGCCGCTGAAGATGTCTGCCGCAGTTGTGGACGAGAAGTCTGGATACTTAAACTGCAGCAGACCACAGCATAACAGCCCGGAAATAACTACTAGATATATGGACTCCAGCAGTGAAAGTTTACGCTCTCTAATGTACACATACATAGACATTCTGGGACCATACTCTATATGGAACCTTAACCATAATTCCCTTACACACCTATCTTTAAATATGAAAGATAACTTTCTTAATAAGAATAAAATGAGGCAAAATATGCCAATGCTGTCAGCTTAAAAATTTTTTTAAGGGACTCTTGACATCTTTTTACCAATATATAGTTTATAAATTTTTTTGTTAACCTCACCAGAATAGCTCATTTTAGTAAGAGGTTGGAAATAAAAAATACTTTTGTTTCAGAAATGATCTGTTATAATTCTTTATCACCTCTCATTGTTCTATGAATAGTCAAGAAATATTCAGAAAATGTCTTTCAGCTCATTCTGTAGCTACTTAATTTGAACTAACATCTTTTAAATAATATGACAGTAACAATAATATTTTAACTTTACTAACAAATTTTAGGACATTTTCCAAAAGCTTCTAATTGTTTTATTTCACATATAGGGACTCTTGACATCTTTTTACCAATATATAGTTTATAAATTTTCTGTTAACCTCACCAGAATAGCTCATTTTAGTAAGAGGTTGGAAATAAAAAATACTTTTGATTCAGAAATGATCTGTTATAATTCTTTATCACCTCTCATTGTTCTATGAATAGTCAAGAAATATTCATAAAATGTCTTTCAGCTCATTCTGTAGCTACTTAATTTGAACTAACATCTTTTAAATAATATGACAGTAACAATAATATTTTAACTTTACTAACAAATTTTAGGACATTTTCCAAAAGCTTCTAATTGTTTTATTTCACATATGCATCCACTGATTAAGATTCAGTGCTTTTAAAGTAGACTCAAAATGTCTATCAGACAGAAAAAAGAAACAAAAATATGAACTTCATGATAATCATATTAGCATTGTTCTGGCATACTTCACTCAAAATTATAAATTCTCTAGACATCTAATTGAGATACTCCAAGATTAATGTAGACTTTGAAATTCTAAAGTATTATAGTTCTAGTTACTGTAGTTGCATGCAGACTTTATTTTGCTAAGAAGTTTCGTGCTAAGCAAACTAGATTAGGTAAATTGCTTGCGATGTTCTAGCTAACTTGGAATGCGCTTTGTATGAAAAATGAAAAGCTTTAATTAGCTTACTTAAAATATGCATTTCAGTTTTTAATCTTATGCAGCACATTAGTTAGTTCCTGCTAAAGATAATCAAGGTCATAACATGATGCAAGTTTTCACTAAGGAGGTAATATGCACATATCAGAGAATACTGCTGTATGAGCAGCCCTTCTGTTAAATAGCATCATCACTGAGAAATGCTGTTAAATATCCAGGGAACAGTATAATTCTAAGAAAAAAAAAAACATTAATCTAAATCTAGCTTCAAAAGTATGCTATAACTGTTAAGCATTCCATGTTCTTGTCCAGATAAAAAGGACTTTGTAAATAATAAGTACACCTTAATAGACATCATTGCACCTTATTGCACATATGTGCTGTCAAAATTTCAAGAATAAAATCTCTTATGGGGATCATTGTTTTCCATATCTATAATATTAAGCTTTATGCACTGCTTCATTAGAAAATTAAATGTTGTAATAAAGCTATAGCAAAATACCATATCTTTGTACATTTCTTTTAAAACCTTCATTGTTGGAATAGGTACTTGAAGAAGAGGCAATGGTGCTACATGTGGTAATAAGAAATCATTCCAAATATTTTTACAAATATCTATCTGAGTGATTTACTTAATATATAAAAATAAATTAAGAACATTGTAATGGAAACCTGGTACTACATGAATGACCACAGATATATAAAATGAAAACTGAAGTAGTCTGAATCATAAGCCTTACCTTCATCTCATACCCACCTATACTTATATAACTATAACGTGAAAGATTATTTATGAAATAAAGTATACATAAATATCTGCAGCTCTTCAGTGTGGTCAGATGTTTCAACAAAGCTCATAAAGCAGATTTTTAAATTGCAGGAATGCTTTAGTCCTTCCTTCTGTGGTTATCAAGGACCACTGTGTCGTTATAACTTTTGTAAGATATCCAAGAAACCTATAACTAATTATGTGATTTTATAAATAAAGGCATATTTAAGGCTGATGTGGATTTATGGCATATTAGTTGACTATCACTTAAGGAACAACTTTCAAGCAGGAAGATAGTATGAATAACACTTTTTCGGCCAGTGAGTAGAGCATCTCTCTGTTCTGTGAAGGGTCCTGGGTTTGATTCCCAGCTTGAAGTAGGAATTTTTCTCTAGTCAAGATTATTTCCTGTCATCCCCAGGAGTGTGAATGTGTGTGTGATCTAATGTGCAGCCATGCTAAAAAGATTGAGCATTGTAAATTTTCTAAGTGTCATTTGGAAGTACACGATGTAACCAGAGCATAGTTCACACGTGGTGCGTGCGCTATGCTTCAAAGCAGGCTTCTACATAGCGAGATAAGACATAGTTTATTACTTTATAACATAAAATAGCAACCAGGGTACAATCAAAAGAACCATTCTTCGCCAACATGCACAGAAACACTCACAAAACACACAAGCCAAACCGTGAGGGTTGAACTGTCTGTTAGATTCTCTATATATGAGAAGAGGTTGTCCATGGTAGAAATGGCTCATTGCCAACATTCTGTGCTTCAAACTCAGTATGCTATGCAGGATGGAAGTTCGAGTCCATGGACCATGTAGTTTTTCTATTTCTTCTTATTTATTTCTGTTTCACATTAACACCTTTTACATTGATGTAGATTACATTCTGTAAATCGGTATTGACCACTGTATGTGAAATCTTTATCTGCTGTTCTTGCAAACTATAAAATAAATAAAAACACAGCAACCTGATCTCCAGTTGATTTTAAATGTAACAAAATACTAATAAAACAAGAGAAAAACCAAGAAACAAATTCTGTGGTCTCCATCATATGCTATCACTGCCCTCAATCTTCAGGGCATGAAATCCACCAACATTTTAAAATAATTAGTGTCTTCTGCTAATGACTCCCAAGTGTCTCTAATGGCATACCAGAGTTGTGTAGCATTATGCAATCTGGGACCTCAAGAGAGTCTCTGCTTTACTTTTGCCCAAATTGTTCAATTGTGTTGAAATCTGCTGACTTCGGAGGCCACAGTATCTGTTCTAAGATATCCAAAAGTCACTTTTGGACCTTACCTGACTTGTGGATGGAATGATTATCCTGTTGGAATGTAATAATTCCTTCAAGATAATGCTCTCGGGCAGACAAAAGTAGAATGTGTTCTAAAATACAGAATAGGTTTTCCCATTCAGCTTTTCATGAACATGTTCCAGCATTCCTGCACCTTCCTGAGACTTCCATGCCCCCTCTTTTGGTGCTGAATGGAATTAAACATAAGTGTGACCAACACAGAAAGAAACATAATGATGCAAGAATCGAGCTTCTCACCAGTAGTTGAAAGAGTTGGCTATTACATAGATACCTACATGCATATATTTGCATATATTTAATACACAATTCAAAACCTATATTACATAAAATCTATATTACTTTAAATTAAAAATATGAAGTAGAGCATGAAAACAGGGGAAACAAAATAAAAGGAAGAAAAAAGGATATTCTGTTGCCGAGCATTGAACTTAGGTTCACCAGTTCTCAAAGCATGTGCGTTACCTCTGGGCTGTATTTGCTTGGGGCTCAAAACATCTACTGGCACATCCATATATATGCTCTAACATTGATCAGGTTTTTTTGGGTAACATGACTAATTTATCCTATTCAGAGTACTTTATGTCTTATGAAACATGTCATTGGTTGTTTCGGTTGACTGGATATCACTGCTCCTCCTATATGTAGAACTACGAATGTGCATAGCATCAGGCAGAAACACGTTTGCATTTGTTAACAAATTGCCTGATGAAGAATGGGAAGTGTAGTGGTAGTTCTCCTACCACCCCTCTTTCTTTATCAGGAAGCAATACAAATGCAGACATAATTCAAGAGACAGCTTATGTATGTGTTCAACAGACAATAACATATGCTGCTGATATTATTAGTTCGGTTTAACTGCATATTGCAAATATCAACCAGTGTAAACTGCACTGTGATATGAAGTGGGACTCAGAGGGCACTCATTTTTTCCATGACTGCACCAATAACCCAAAGAGCAAAAACCCACTGTATAAGAGTTAACAGCTTTGCCTATAGGAGAATGTTCCAAAGGAAAGGGTGCTGATATGACAATTGAAACAATGAAAGAAAAACACCTTTTCAGTTTTTTGAAATTTCTTCCCTCAGGGTTAATCTGAATGAGTGAAGATTTAGCTTCCCCTTTCATCTTCCTCCTTTCCAGTGAACATGGTATACAAAATCCTTTAAACAGATGACTAGCAGTACTCACAGGTTGGCTCCTGAATGATAAATATAAAATAGTTGCTCAAGACTGAACTTTTAATTTCTAAGGTTACATTTTGTATTAGGTATCAGAAGAAAAAGTTTGATATTTTGGGAAATGAAATGGCTTCAAGCAAAGGTGGCTTCTTATGGTTGGTCATCATAACTTTATTTTATGTCTATTAGAGTAGTTGTTTATGCGCAGTGAGATTTGAAAAGACTTCCATAATACAAAATGCTGATTGAATATGTTTGTGTATATATAGATACTTAAAATGGTACTGTTTATCCCCAGAAAGAAACTTAAGGTAGATTCTTCACAGGTTACAAACACAGACCAAGGATAAAAAGAGGGGCCAGATATATTTTACCAGTAATGCTAATAATGAGAAATAGACCTGTAAAATATCAATAAAAATGAATATCTTTACTTTGTCTATACAAATTGGATTGTGTGCAAGTGTTTCATATTGAGATTTCACCAGAAAGAAGAATTCTGGTCCTCCAAGAAAAAAAAAAATATTTATAATAAAGCATTAGATATACATGCATGTATTCCTGTATTTGTGAGAACAGCACTGCTTATATTTGGGAAATATTAAATGAATAGAAAACCAGAAAAGATGCACATGAAGAAGGATTCTGTGGAGTGCATTAAAATAAGTAGTCTACATCAAAGGATTTCCTTTGTGGAACTATTTCTCGTGTATCTACCTGCTTTTCCACACTTACTAAACCCCAGCACAACAGAGCATCCCCCACCTCTGCCCACTACAGGTGTCATTGGTGGGGTGCAGTACTGGAGAGTGGGATGTGGTCAGCGCCCCAAGCCCTCCCAGCCAGTTATGCTGTCTTCTTGACCTGGGGCCACTACTTCTCCATCAAGTAGCTCCAGTTGGTCCCCCTGGGACCTAACGAGGTTAAGTGCATCCCATGCCAGACCTCCCAGAGAGGGAAAAATCCCCATATTGGTACCGGGAATCGAACCCGGGTCCTCCACCCCAGAGGCAAGCGTGCAACCAAGTGCGCTACAGAGGCGGTCCTTTTCAACACTTACTGTTTCCCAAATTATAAACTACAAATTTAGAAGTATGTACCATGTAATTTTGTTTTTGATAACTTATTGTCATGAAATGCTTTATAAACACATGGCTGCTCTATAGGTGAAGTATTAACTTAGGTATTTTATAAATGTAATAACTTTTTATATTTGTTGGCTGCCACAGAAAGTAACTCATTTTCATGTGATAACATGGGATACTGATAACTGAAAACTTTAGAAATAAAATAAAAATAAAATAAATTATCACAGAAAGGAGAGGGATACAACAGGAAATGATATTTTTTCGATTATGCTAATAAGAATAATTTGGGAGCAAAGAAGACATTCGTCATAGTGCAGTAAGGTCACCAAAGAAGTTACTAATTAGATATTGGATAAAATAAATATGTAGATTAAATTACTGAGACTGTCAAGGAATGTAATGTAGCCCAAGAAAATTGATCTCAAACAGATTTCCATTCTCCATTAGCATAACTGTGTGTATCTATATGGGCATACCATAACTGAAAGCCCATGATATGAGTAAATCAACAGAATGAGTTTTCAAGCACATATATTCAGGCATCACAATACTAATGTTTACTAGTATGGACATGCAGTGGTAAGTTTGTTTGTATAACAGTAAAATTTTCAGTAATTCTAATGTATACAGAGTGCTCAAAATTCAGTGCTTTGCTCTGGAGAGCCCCATTGGAATTTCAAGTCCTCCATTGATGGTGGAGTCCAGATGATGTAATTATGTTGGTTAAACCTTTCACAGGTGTGAAGACTGCCTCATCTCTAGATTGCTCGAGGATATTGTAATTTTTATTTGTTTTAAACAAGTCCAAGCACGTATTCATACACTCTGCCAAATCCTCATCATGTAGTTGGTGCAGAATTTACTGGTGGTCCAAATGGCTTCAATTTAGTCAGTGGAGGTTAATAGTCGTGTCCAGGCTCACTCTTAACACTACCAAAGTACCTACTTAACCTTATTCACTAACTATTTAATTGTCTTGTCAGTAGGGCCAGGTTTATGAAATCAGCAATCAAATTTCATCCAAATGTCACCATATGAAAACCTCTCCAACTTCCACACTAAAATGGCTATTCTCTCATTCACACTTAATATCATTCATATTCAGTTATCTGTTATAACAGAACCCATGTTTATCTAGACCATGAAGCCAATGCTTGTTTCCAGTGATATATACATATCACATACAGACATATACATCTACGTACAATGCACCTACGTGCACTAGCATGTACACATTATCCTTAAACCCTGTTTCTATGAAATTGATATTTAGTTGCTAGATATCCTGTAGAGCAAAATGTTCCATATTATCAGAGAACAGCAAACTTTTCCACAGTGACCTCCATTAGTCTAATGATTTCGTTATCTTCTTACATTCTTAATTTATGATGGTGTGAGTTGCTTAAAATGTAATTTCCATAGAGAATACATCCTGAGACATAAAAGTGCTTCACTCTCACATCATCTTGTACAAAATTTCTATCTGGAAGTCTGTCACTAAAGGATAGACTTTATGGGAAGTAGATATTCTTTGTATAGCTTGATAGTGTACCTTACATTGAGCACCAAATTATCATTTGCTTAGTTCTTAGTGCCTGGATTTTTTATTTGTATGTTCAGTTAGTTAAATGATGAGGGTACTACCGGGTAACTCTAAGAACATAGTCACAGTGGACGTTAATGAGGAGGAATAAGAACTCGCTCTAGGGCAACTTGGCCACGGCGTATAAGGTGACACCAACTCATGTAGTGACTATGATCTCCATTTTGTCCTTTCTGTTCGTAATTGTGAGAACAATAATATGAACTTGAGAATATTCAGGTTTGTGTCTATTTTAGCCACTGAATTAACATTGCTGAAATATAGTTCCCACATGCTTTAATGTTATTTTTTTTTTTTTTTTTTTTTTTGGTGGGGAAGCGTGGGTAAAGATTTCCTTTTAAAAAGGTTATTTGTGGTAGCATAAAGAGCAAACAGTTTTCCTTGCTGAAACAAATTGAAGACCTTAAGGTTATTGGTATATCCTATCCTATAATGTCCCATGTTGTTCTTGTACCTTAATCTTGTATCTTTCTAGTTGAAGTTTCAGTGCACAGTATTCTATAAAATTTCTTTGAAGAGCTATTTATAAGTTTATTAGCATCTTTTAGAAACATAACTAGCACCTAGGTATGTATCCTTGTTTGACCATCTGTTTGAATCAAGTGTATTCATTAAAGGAAAACTATGTGAGAACTGGTTAAGGATTCTGATTTCCAGGCCAAAATTTCCCAATCTTAATATACTATTTACTACCTGTTGGATATACTGGCATGTTTCCTGCATTCACTTGAAATCCTTGAGAATTTTTAATGAATGATGCATGATAAATCTATTATGCCTGTTTTACTGATAACTATAACATCAGCAAAATCCATAAGTGTGAGAAGAGATAGGTTAAACAAAATGAATTTTTACTTTCACTACTACATATCTAAAGTAAGTTGTACTGCACTCCACCCAATACATGTAATACATGTTTTGAGGCTCCCTGACAGTGGTGTATGCTATCACTAGGCCTACCACATCTGCACAATAAAGGGTTGTTGATTAACATTCCATTAGGCATACATGTAGTATGAATACAGTATAATTTGTACTACTTTACATGGAAAGATAATAAATTGTTATGTTCAGCTATACAAGTTTTAATTTGAAATGCATGTGAAGCGGAATGTGAGAAAAAAGTGGGTAAACCATTAAGAGAAACAAAGAATTGTCTGATTTCTTTAATAAAGTTCACAGATTGGGAAAGTATAAGATTAAGTCTGTGACTATTACAGTGGATGAAGGGAGCAGCATTTAAAGCATGAAGTCCAGAAACATCTTCGAACATCACTGCAGTACTGTCAAGTTTGATCAACATTTTTTTAATACCCTAAGTCATAATTACACATTCAAATAAACCATTGGCTGTTCAGTCAGAAGTTACACCAGTGAAATGTAGAAATTGTTCTTTGCAATTGTTATCATCAACATAGCCTAGAAGAGTACTTCATTACATTTTATTTGAGACATCAGTTGTTCCATCGAGAATGAGTACAGTAAAAGTAGCCATATCAATATTTGACTTTTTCTTATTTCTAACAACACTGGCCACAACATGAACTAGATCATTCAGTATGAGAGGCAAGGTGCCTTTGAAAATGGCAACTGTCTTCAAATGCTGAAACAGTGTCATATCATAATTAGTCAGAAATTGTAGCAGTTCTATGTAATTACCTTTATTTAATAACTCATCACTTCCGTCATGGCCTCTAATAGAACATTTTCTTGTTTTGAAGAAGTGCCACTTTATCTTTATTTAAACTTTTCATTATGCAAATGGTCAACAAGTTTTTTCTGATAGTTCAATGAGTGGTCTGTCCATTGAGCATAAAAAGTTTTTAATGCTGTAAAAGGTTTTATATGTATTGTTGATCTCTTATATTTATCCAAAGCTGTGAGTATATATGCTAAATTTGTGAAACCCATCATATTCCAGAGCATTTTCTCTGTTGTTAAAGACAAGCATAACCAACAATAAAGTTCATTTAATTCACATGAACCAGTCAACCAAGCATACTGTACCAGAATAATTCTCCTCTCTTAATATCCACAATCTAGCACTATATTTCTTTCTGCTAGTCCCAATATCCATTAAGAAAGGTGAACTCATACAAAATGTTTCCCAGATTTATGCTAGTCACGAATCCAGGTGTTCTAAAAATTACGTGTTACCAAGGTTACCAGGAAATAACAAGACAAATAGATATATCAGATAACATATATTATAATGTGAAAATGGCAATTAACCTAACACATGAACAATTACAATTATTCTACGCCTACTCAATTACAATTATAATAATCATGTTTTACAAATTCCACTACATTACTCTCACTTCATGTAGCTTCTCAAAAGTTAATTATTAACTTTACACTGTAATTAAATTCTGTCTTTCCTCCCTCTGAGTAACTGAAACAAGTTATGACTCAGATGAGTATATAAATGTCATAAACCAGACAATATTTACAATCATATAATGTGTTCCACTGACCTGTGCTTTTATAATAAGATCGTAACATACGATACCTGCACAGAGTTACAATAGTTTTCAAGTATTACTGGCCTGTAGTACGGAAATTTGCTGCCTTGGGTGAAATGGAAGAGACCTTCTTCTTGGTGGAGGCTCCTATCAGTATTAAAACTCAACTCCATGAAATTTCTTCAACCATCCAAAAGTAGCGAACACCATGGAACCCAGTTGCAGACCCATCCTTCCGTAGCAGCTCCATATATTATCATTACTTGGGACAATATTAATTTTAGATATGACAAGAATCTGTCATGTAAATCCAGTCAAACTAATTATGAGTATGACATGACTTTGTCGTCCCTCACGTCGCTATCCTCTACTCAAAGTATCCTTTTCTTCGACATAACTCTCGGTTTGTCTTTCTCGTTCCTTTTCTACTATGCCCACCCTAATTTTTCCCTTCTTTTTCCTACAAAATATGCATGAGCTCCAGGTGTGCCAACCATATCAATTAAAATATATGAAGTGAGCATTTGGAGAAGAAATCTTTCCTTTGCTCTCAGTTTCTCGTTACAATATCCCCCCCTTAAAAGGGAAGATTCCTTCGACGAATGCAAGCCTCTCAACAGGACTTTAACTTTGACGAATGCCACAAACCACAATTCTTTCCTTGTGCATCCTCTAACATACAAGCTCCTGCAGGGCTCACTGACTTTAACTTATATGGGCCTACATATTTTGGTAATAACTTCGCACATACTCCACTAGCTCCTGAAAATACATCTTGCAATACCAATAAATGGGTATTCCCTTTTGTACTTTTAGGATATGGTCCCATTAAATCCAAACTGACAAATTCCCAGGGTTGCCAAAAATAACGCGGACACATAACTCCATGAGGAGGACCATTATTTGGTTTCACTTTCTGACACACATAACACTTCTTTACATAACATACCACATCCCGATACATATTTGTGTCAATCGCCAATAGGTCTTCATAATACCCAATACCCAAATGGCCTGCTTGCGGAGGATTATGACATTCGACTATCACCTTACTCCTCTCCGAGATTTGTAAGACCAATTTATCCAGCTCATCCTTTAAGCCTTGCATCTCTAGTTCTTCACAATAATAATACAACTGGCCATTCTCTACCTCGCCATTCAGGAAACTCTAAAGGACGCTGAGTAATCTGGTCCCTCTTAAAGTTATACCAATCATCAATATCATAACAATCTCCCCCTTTGGCGTTATTTATATTTACAAAGTTTACTTACATCCTACGGGATAAGGCATCTGCTACCACATTATCTTTCCCTTTCCGGTACTCTACTTTAAAGTCATATTCTTGTAAGCGCAATGCCCATCGAGATAACCTACCACTCGGATTCTTTAACTTAAATAACCACCTTAGACTTTGATGATCTGTTACTACAGTGAATGAGTAACCTTCTAGGCACATCCGATAGTGATTTATTGCCCAAACCACAGCTAAGCACTCCAATTCAGTGGCTGAATAATTCCATTCTGCCCTATTCAAACTATGAGAAGCGTATGAGATGACATTCTCTTGAGATAATACGGCTCCGAGGCCACTTTTACTCGTGTCAGTGGTGAATACAAAAGGACAACTAAAATCAGGCCTGACTAAGACCAGTGTTGAAGTAAGCTCTAATTTCAATCTTTCAAAAGCCAATTGTTGATCATCACCCCATCTCCATTTCTGATTCTTCCTCAACAGCGCTGTCAATTCTGACGTAATCGAGGAATAATCTGGTATAAATCTTTGATACCAACCGACCATTCCTAAAAACCGTCTTAGTTGTACAACATTCTTAGGAACAGGAAATTCCCTCACAGCAGCTACTTTTTCTGGGTCTACCATCTATCCCACTGAGTTTACTAAATAACCCAAATATTTAAGCTGTTTAAAGCCAAACTCACATTTCTCTCGATTAACTCGCAGGTTAGCCTCACTTAATTGTCTAAAAACTTCCTTTAACACTTGAACGTGTGTTTCAAAATCAAACGTAAATACCAAGATGTCATCCAGATAAGCTAAAACGTTCCCTGACAGATCGTTACCAAACAGTTTGTCTACAAGCCTTTGAAAAGTAGAAGGACTCCCAGTTAGTCCCATAAGCATGACTGTAAACCTAAACAGTCCTCTACCCAGCACTAAAAATGATGTAATATCTTTACTCATCTCATCTGCCAATGGAACTTGTAAATATGCATTTTTCAAGTCAATTTTTGACATAATCTTAGCACTATGCAAGTTAACTAACAATTCCGTTAAGTTTGGGATAGGATAACTATCTTTTTTTTGAAACCTCATTTATCTTCCTATAATCCATGCAAAACCTATACAAACCGTTTGGTTTGCGTACCATTATTACTGGGGAAGCCCATTCAGCATGACTCGGTTCCGCCTTCCTACTCTTAAGTAATTCATCCAATTGTTCATGCATCACTGCTAGAACCTTAGGGGAACATCGATATGCTCTCTGTTTTATCAGTTAATTAGTTGTAAGCTCTATATGATGACTAATACTGTTAGTTAATCCCAAATTACCGTCGAGAACCTTAATAGATTCTATGACCATTAAGTCTAATTTAGCTCTCTCTTCTGGGGAAAGACTGTCACTTGTCAGCAGCTCTCAAACCACTATCTCGACTTCTCTCCTCTACTTCAACTTTATCTGGCTGACCTTCGGTAAACCAGAAGTTACCTTTAGAATTAAAAGCCAAACGCCATTGCTTTATCGTATCGAGACCTAATAGCTAGGGCTCGGAAGTTCATGCCCTAAAAAACACTGAAATATGCATGCCAATATGCTCTTAAAACCTGAAAATATGCCAAGAAATATGCACTATTTAACTAAAACAATTAATGTCCCTTTGCAGTAGGCAAGACAAGTTAGTATAAATAATAAAGTTACCTTATTCCTTAGAGGTTGAAGCAGAAGTGGTTCCGCTGCTAGTATTAACTGCTAAATTGCAGTTCACAACCAACATTTTGCACAAATTTTCAACTGTAAAACATAGTTTGTTGTGCCTGCCTTGGTAGCGTGATGGTTAGCATCTCTGCCTCACGTTCAAGAGGTCGCGAGTTCGAATCTCGCTAAGGGTAAGTTATCCAGGTAAGGTTTTTTTCTGAGGTTTTCCCTACCCTGAGAAGATGAATGTCGGGTAACTTAAAGCTCCATGGACCTCGGGTTCATTTGAGCATCATTTCACCCATTTCATTTCATTCATTCGTCCGATATGACGCAATGTTGGAGGACGTTAATTTAAAAAAAAAAATTGTCTGTTGTCTCACAAAACACTTTTGTAACGTGAAAAACTTCTCTCCACATCGCAAGATGTTATCGGGGCATATTTAAATGATGTTAACTGCTTCACAGAGAGAGTCAAGTCTCTTGGTGTGGCAGATGGTTTTCTTTCAGTGATATCTCGAATATCGCATATCTGTTTATAACCAGAATTTTTTGAAACTACATAATTCACTTTTTCTTTCACTTTACTTAGATCACATTGTTTTTTCAAAGACAGTAGGTAAGTGATTCATGCAAAGGAGATCCTACAGCTTCCAATGCCGTTATGGCTGTTGGTAAGTAAGAAAAATGGGCACATATGAAACTAAGATCCTCTTTTAATCCAGTGCCTGACAGAATATTTTGCACAGTTTCTATTGATGAAGCATCTTTTGAGTCCAATACATTAACAACTTCTTCGACTATTTCTATGTGCTCAGCATAATATAAAACCTCATCGACCCATGTTCCCCATTGAGTTAACACTGGTGCAGGAGGAAGTCGGATATTAGGTGCTGTTGGTCTAAACAACTTAACTCTTTTAGGAGATTTAACAAAAATTCTCTTGGTACTGGACACAACTTTACCAATAGGAAAGAATCATGTATTGTCTCAGAAATGCGATGAAGAGCATGTGCCAAGCAAGTTATATGAATTAAGTTAAGAAAAATACCTTTCAGAGTTTTTCCTGATTTTACCTTATTAGGACCTGCATCAGTAACAAATAAAAGTAACCGGTCGTATTTGATTTCACACGGCCATGGTAATTTCAAAGAGTCCATCACAAACTGGGCCACAGTTACATTGTCAGTGACAGACAATTCGCACCCATTAAGAATATAAGGTGTAGTCTTTTGTTCATTATTTAAAGCACCCACGATTATATTCGCAATAGAATGGCGTTCAAAATCAGGGGTTTCATCAACAGAAAACCATACAAACTGAACCGCTAAGTCATTTTGTATATTCGACAATACGTTATTGTAACAATGTACTACATAAGTCTTATGCAGTGTACTTTCTTCAGGCATATGTCAAGTGTACTTGACAAGAAGGTTGATATAGGTTTTTAAATGTTGGTTTATTAATTTTGAACAAGGGAATATCAGCAGCTAAAAATGCATGGCACAAGTCATAGGAAAATTCAGTAACCTTACTTCCTAAACACTGTACTAGCTGTTTTTAAACAGGTTTTTTGTTTGCAAATTTTCTGATTAAATTCTCCTTATGCTTTGCTGGTCTATGTGCTGAACTATCTGAAATCTTTTCTCACTTCCTACATTTTACTCACACGCTCCAGTTCACAACACTTACGTTCGAAAACCACGGCTCAACAACTGGTGGCCAGGCAAGCATTGACCTGCACTTTATCTTTGTTAATATAAACGTCTCAGGTAACACACTGATTATTCTCTACACACCTGCATAAATAATGAAAGGATGAAAACAGGGGATTCACTTCATGACAACATGACTCAACATTAGTTCTCGCCACCTTGCGAGCTGTATCATCATGTGCACTACTACAATATGAAAAATATTATACAGATGGAAAAAAATAATTCAATAAAAACATAAAAATCATTAAATATGCAAGATAGGGGCTATAATATTGAAATCTTTGTGATTTGTATCATCAAGTGCATTACTACCAATATGATAAATATTATCCAGATGGGAAAAAATAATAAAAAACCATAAAAACCATTAAAATATGCTATATAGGGGCAATAATATTGAAATAATATGCATTTATCAAAAATCAAGAAAATATGCAGTTATATGCACCATAAAATCACATCCAAATAACTGAAAATTCCATAATTTGTGCACATAATGTTGTTGTTAGCTAATGCTGGATTTCTGACAATGAAGTCATTAATCCTCTTGCTCTCCAATATTTTTCACATAATGTAAAAGCATATATTTTTAACTCCTATGAAAAAACATGCAAATGCATGAACTTCCTAGCCCTACTAATAGCACTTTAGTGTTTCACTGTGGCATAGCATAAACTAGTAATTCCTTTATTCTTTTCGCTATTTCAACCTTAACTCGATAAGCTCGATCTATTAAGATGGTCTCCCCATTAGCCACCACTGCCGTAAATGGAAATACGGGCACCTCTATAATCTGCCAACCTTTTAACGTTTCTAGTCCTGCCATACTAATATACAATTTACTAGAGCCTGTGTCGACTAAAGCCATAATTTTCTGCTTACTATTTTTCATGGGATTCCGCAAAGATAAGTACCAACGACTAAAATTCCCCTTAGAGTAGCAAATCACTTTCCTTTTCACACTACATAAATTATCCACTTCATTATTCATATGTACTTCTCCATTTGTTGTTGCCCCATTTGAGCTAACGTCGCCTTTGCATTAACTCGTGTGTTTACATACCTCACAAGTTAGTTTTGTTACGCCAACTTTTCCACAGCCGAAACAATATTTCCTATCTCTCTCTGTACACTGTTTAACAGAATGCAGTTCCTGGCATCTCATATTAGCCCCCTGTACTTGCACAGGATACATGGTCTCCATTTTGGATGGTTTAGTTTTCTTATTGTCTCTAACGTCATTGCTAACTACTGCTGGTTCTCTCATGATTTCAGCAGCATTACATCGCTGAGTGATATAAGCTATCAAATCCTTATACCGTGGAATAACTTTAGATGGTATTTTATCCTCAAAGCCCCTTCTCGTTCTGGGATCTAAACCTCGTAACGCTATTTGCAGCTTAACGTTATCCAACATATCAGGAATCTCCAATCTTTCACAGGCAGAAACATTTGTTTCAAAAGTATTTAGAAACCTATTTAACTCCTTGCACGAACTATTTTGCATTGGAGAAAACTGAATTACTCGATTCAAGTATGTTGAGGCCAACCTTCGTTTATTATAGTACCTCTCTTTCAATGCATCCAATGCAGGTTGATAATTCTCGGGAGTAAGATCAAAGTCCGCTATAACAATAAGAGCGTCACCACTCAATGAACTTTTTAAATACTGAAATTTATTCATTTCTGTTAATTTCTGATTTTGATCCACTAACGACTCAAACAAACTAAAGAACTACAAATTCTTAAATCTTTCCCATAAAACGTGGCAGTTCAATCTTAAGCAATATCCAACTTATTGCATTTCCTTGAGAATCATCACCCTTATTAGTTACATTTGCTGCTGATTGCAGTTTATTGAAGAGCAAATATGTACTTCTAACCTTCTCAACCAGTTCATCGAAGGCTTAATCTACCGATGTCAGTTTAAACTGGGCATTCTCCAAGGTTGCATTAAATATATCTATTTGCTCCTGAACTTTGACAAAATCTTTCTCAAGTTTACTGAGACGATCATATGTGGGAGTAAATTCCCTTACATTATTCTCATTTAGTTGCAATGCCTTCTTGTAAGCATTATTTGCCTTTGAGAACAATACCTCCCCCTTACTCTTTAAATAATTAAATTTCTGCTCTTCTATATACCATTTTGAACTTTCTAGTTATATCACAGCACTAAATCAATAATATACAATAAATATACTATAAATACTTTTTAAATTGTTGCGTTCCTGGTTATACCTTTTATTCACTTCATACTGAAGTATTTTAAATTACCCAAACCAATAATTTGCAAAAATATGCATTAACAGATTAATTAAGGTTAATAATGGTTGGATCCCTGTTTGGGTGCCATTATTTTGTACCGGAATAATTCTCCTGTCTTAATATCCACAATCCAGCACTATATTTCTTTCTGCTAGTCCCAATAACCATTAAGAAAGGTGAACTCGTACAAAATGTTTCCCAGATATGCTAGTCGTGAATCCAGGTGTTCTGAAAATTACGTGTTACCAAGGTTACCAAGAAATAACAAGAAAAATAGATATATCAAATAACATGTATTATAATGTGAAAATGGTAATTAACCTAACACATGAACAATTACAATTATAATAATCATGTTTTATAAATTCCACTGCATTACTCTCACTTCATGTATCTTCTCAAAAGTTAATTATTTATAAACTTTACACTGTAATTAAATGCTGTCTTTCCTCCCTCTGAGTAACTGAGACAAGTTATGACTCAGATGAGTATATTCTCTACTCGAAGTATCCTTTTCTTTGACATAACTCTCAGTTTGTCTATCTTGTTCCTTTTCTACTACACCTACCCTAATTTTTCCCTTCTTTTTCATACAAAATATACATGAGCTCCAGGTGTGCCAACCATATCAATTAAAATATATGAACTGAGCGTTTGGAGAAGAAATCTTTTCTTTGCTTTCAGTTTCTCGTTACAATACTTATAATCAATTATATTAAATTACCCTTTTGTAAGGATTCTTATTTCTTTTGCTTCTGCTCACACTGGAAGTGTGGAAGAACTGGAGTAGGCCTTCCCTGTCTTACTATCACCATTTATCCTCATATTCAACTGTGGGAATAGTCATTTCACTAATTTTTTTACTACGCATTGTTCATCCATTTTGACGCATTAGTTACTAGCAATTGTCTTGTGCTCTGCACACCGTGAAAATAGATAACCCTAATACCAATATAGCTGTTGAAGATTTAACAATCACACAAAACATGCTCTTTCTTTCTTTTAACTCCACATGCTATTTCTATGCAAAATTTGCGTTCATATGGTATGTTTCGGAGGCACTCATGTGTGTATAGAAACATGGAATTCCAAAGCCTTCATGTGTTTATTGCTGCATTCTGCCAGCTCACCTCTCTCTCCTACATGATAATGAAGACTGCTGCAGTACGCATTCAAAGTCCTATTCTGCCCTCTGTTGAATGATAGAGAACAAGACATATTCCATCCAATGCGCTAATTCTTCATGAGGAAAACTGCCTAGTATTGCAATTATTATTAATGTTACTTATTAATTTCCAATTTACTTTAGATATGGTCTTCGGTGATAGCTTTGCCATTGCTCCCTGAATTTGTAAAAAGCACTTTTAGAAAAATATCCATGTGCATGTACGTGTGTGTGTGTGTGTGTGTGTGTCTGTGTCTGTGTCTGTGTCTGTGTCTGTGTCTGTGTCTGTGCCTGTGTCTGTGCCTGCGCCTGTGCCTGCGCCTGTGCCTGCGCCTGTGCCTACGCCTGTGCCTGCGCCTGTGCCTGCGCCTGTGCCTGCGTGTGCGTGCGTGTGCGTGCGTGTGCGTGCGTGTGCGTGCGTGTGCGTGTGCGTGTGCGTGTGCGTGTGCGTGTGCGTGTGCGTGTGCGTGTGCGTGTGCGTGTGCGTGTGCGTGTGCGTGTGCGTGTGCGTGTGCGTGTGCGTGTGCGTGTGCGTGTGCGTGTGCGTGTGCGTGTGCGTGTGCGTGTGCGTGTGCGTGTGCGTGTGCGTGTGCGTGTGCGTGTGCGTGTGCGTGTGCGTGTGCGTGTGCGTGTGCGTGTGCGTGTGCGTGTGCGTGTGCGTGTGCGTGTGCGTGTGCGTGTGCGTGTGCGTGTGCGTGTGCGTGTGCGTGTGCGTGTGCGTGTGCGTGTGCGTGTGCGTGTGCGTGTGCGTGTGCGTGTGCGTGTGCGTGTGCGTGTGCGTGTGCGTGTGCGTGTGCGTGTGCGTGTGCGTGTGCGTGTGCGTGTGCGTGTGCGTGTGCGTGTGCGTGTGCGTGTGCGTGTGCGTGTGCGTGTGCGTGTGCGTGTGCGTGTGCGTGTGCGTGTGCGTGTGCGTGTGCGTGTGCGTGTGCGTGTGCGTGTGCGTGTGCGTGTGCGTGTGCGTGTGCGTGTGCGTGTGCGTGTGCGTGTGCGTGTGCGTGTGCGTGTGCGTGTGCGTGTGCGTGTGCGTGTGCGTGTGCGTGTGCGTGTGCGTGTGCGTGTGCGTGTGCGTGTGCGTGTGCGTGTGCGTGTGCGTGTGCGTGTGCGTGTGCGTGTGCGTGTGCGTGTGCGTGTGCGTGTGCGTGTGCGTGTGCGTGTGCGTGTGCGTGTGCGTGTGCGTGTGCGTGTGCGTGTGCGTGTGCGTGTGCGTGTGCGTGTGCGTGTGCGTGTGCGTGTGCGTGTGCGTGTGCGTGTGCGTGTGCGTGTGCGTGTGCGTGTGCGTGTGCGTGTGCGTGTGCGTGTGCGTGTGCGTGTGCGTGTGCGTGTGCGTGTGCGTGTGCGTGTGCGTGTGCGTGTGCGTGTGCGTGTGCGTGTGCGTGTGCGTGTGCGTGTGCGTGTGCGTGTGCGTGTGCGTGTGCGTGTGCGTGTGCGTGTGCGTGTGCGTGTGCGTGTGCGTGTGCGTGTGCGTGTGCGTGTGCGTGTGCGTGTGCGTGTGCGTGTGCGTGTGCGTGTGCGTGTGCGTGTGCGTGTGCGTGTGCGTGTGCGTGTGCGTGTGCGTGTGCGTGTGCGTGTGCGTGTGCGTGTGCGTGTGCGTGTGCGTGTGCGTGTGCGTGTGCGTGTGCGTGTGCGTGTGCGTGTGCGTGTGCGTGTGCGTGTGCGTGTGCGTGTGCGTGTGCGTGTGCGTGTGCGTGTGCGTGTGCGTGTGCGTGTGCGTGTGCGTGTGCGTGTGCGTGTGCGTGTGCGTGTGCGTGTGCGTGTGCGTGTGCGTGTGCGTGTGCGTGTGCGTGTGCGTGTGCGTGTGCGTGTGCGTGTGCGTGTGCGTGTGCGTGTGCGTGTGCGTGTGCGTGTGCGTGTGCGTGTGCGTGTGCGTGTGCGTGTGCGTGTGCGTGTGCGTGTGCGTGTGCGTGTGCGTGTGCGTGTGCGTGTGCGTGTGCGTGTGCGTGTGCGTGTGCGTGTGCGTGTGCGTGTGCGTGTGCGTGTGCGTGTGCGTGTGCGTGTGCGTGTGCGTGTGCGTGTGCGTGTGCGTGTGCGTGTGCGTGTGCGTGTGCGTGTGCGTGTGCGTGTGCGTGTGCGTGTGCGTGTGCGTGTGCGTGTGCGTGTGCGTGTGCGTGTGCGTGTGCGTGTGCGTGTGCGTGTGCGTGTGCGTGTGCGTGTGCGTGTGCGTGTGCGTGTGCGTGTGCGTGTGCGTGTGCGTGTGCGTGTGCGTGTGCGTGTGCGTGTGCGTGTGCGTGTGCGTGTGCGTGTGCGTGTGCGTGTGCGTGTGCGTGTGCGTGTGCGTGTGCGTGTGCGTGTGCGTGTGCGTGTGCGTGTGCGTGTGCGTGTGCGTGTGCGTGTGCGTGTGCGTGTGCGTGTGCGTGTGCGTGTGCGTGTGCGTGTGCGTGTGCGTGTGCGTGTGCGTGTGCGTGTGCGTGTGCGTGTGCGTGTGCGTGTGCGTGTGCGTGTGCGTGTGCGTGTGCGTGTGCGTGTGCGTGTGCGTGTGCGTGTGCGTGTGCGTGTGCGTGTGCGTGTGCGTGTGCGTGTGCGTGTGCGTGTGCGTGTGCGTGTGCGTGTGCGTGTGCGTGTGCGTGTGCGTGTGCGTGTGCGTGTGCGTGTGCGTGTGCGTGTGCGTGTGCGTGTGCGTGTGCGTGTGCGTGTGCGTGTGCGTGTGCGTGTGCGTGTGCGTGTGCGTGTGCGTGTGCGTGTGCGTGTGCGTGTGCGTGTGCGTGTGCGTGTGCGTGTGCGTGTGCGTGTGCGTGTGCGTGTGCGTGTGCGTGTGCGTGTGCGTGTGCGTGTGCGTGTGCGTGTGCGTGTGCGTGTGCGTGTGCGTGTGCGTGTGCGTGTGCGTGTGCGTGTGCGTGTGCGTGTGCGTGTGCGTGTGCGTGTGCGTGTGCGTGTGCGTGTGCGTGTGCGTGTGCGTGTGCGTGTGCGTGTGCGTGTGCGTGTGCGTGTGCGTGTGCGTGTGCGTGTGCGTGTGCGTGTGCGTGTGCGTGTGCGTGTGCGTGTGCGTGTGCGTGTGCGTGTGCGTGTGCGTGTGCGTGTGCGTGTGCGTGTGCGTGTGCGTGTGCGTGTGCGTGTGCGTGTGCGTGTGCGTGTGCGTGTGCGTGTGCGTGTGCGTGTGCGTGTGCGTGTGCGTGTGCGTGTGCGTGTGCGTGTGCGTGTGCGTGTGTGTGTGTGTGTGTGTGTGTGTGTGTGTGTGTGTGTGTGTGTGTGTGTGTGTGTGTGTGTGTGTGTGTGTGTGTGTGTGTGTGTGTGTGTGTGTGTGTGTGTGTGAAAGAAAGAATCAAAGAAGACAGGCAGGGAGGATGGAAAGGACCATAATTCAAAAGCAATAAATTAGTTAAAAACTAACCTTTGTATTTAATTTCAGCATCTTCCAAGAAGGTGACAGAAATTTTCAAGAAAATTCCCCTCTCCAAATTATCCTGTACATGGAAAAATGTTCCTCTTTTTGGATTTTCTCAGGCATGTTTCCACCAATATTGATTAAAATATCATATGTTAAGATGATTGCATGACGTGGCACATAAAATGTATATCTTGAATTTTCTGGGAGTAGTGCGACTCCCTTCATTCTGAATGACTTACACAACTGTAAACCAATCAAAATCTTACTTCATAAAAAATGTAGATCTCATTAAAGGAAATAATTTATGTCAATAAAATGTTGTGTAGGTTACCAATTTCTGAGATATTGTTTGTTATTCATTTGAATTTTCAAACTTTTACTGTCAATGAAAAAAACTGAAACTGTTAACAGTGAAGCAACATAATCTAAAATAAAAACAAATTTAGAGACTAAAGCTTTGAAAATGTGATGAAGGCATCATGAAAGATGTTAGCAGCATTTCAAGAACTTGCAGCAATTGCTAAGATAAGTAAAGCTTTTAGTCTCTAAATTTGTTTTATTATTTTACTTTTACTCTTTTTCACCTGATAAATCACTATTTCTTTTTAATTGTGGTCTTCCAAACAGCACGGCATTTTAATACCATCACATAATAGTCCAATTTTTAAACATCTGACTTCCTTTAGTCTATCAGCCTTTGGTATATAACCAAACGAATATTGCAAAATTCATTAAAATATGACCCACCCTAAACAGAATTGTGTTCAGAGTTATCATCTTTTATCATTGTTTGAAAGAAATGTTTGATAATACTAAGGACATGGTTCAAAAGAAAATCTGCTTTTCAGCCAGAACTTAATTCTGTAAATCAAATAAACATCTCTTCAATATTTCCATCAACATTTATGTAAGAATGGTACAGAGTTGTACTTCATTATTAATGTTAGAAGTTTGATCTAATTTTAATTAAAAGAAGATATCAGAAATTTCTTAATTCTATATGTCATTACAACACTCACTCTTGAAATTAAGTCATTCTGAATATCAGGAAAAGTTGCACAAAAAACGGTCAAGTTTTCCAAGTGCTCTTTCAGAGAGGCATCATGTATTGCTATTTCATTTAAATTTCGACACAATTGCCTATGTTTGAAGATCCTTCATTCTCATTGTGACCATGAAAATCAAGGTCCTGTTCTCCTAGAAAACATATAGCCCGTGCAAAATGAGAAAGTAAAGCTCTGTTCTTTTTCACTTCATTGTTATGCTGCTTAACTGACTATGGTACTGATTACTTAATGAGAATTTTATTCTAGGGCTTATCCTGAACATTTTTAGTTGTTTTCACATATATGATTATAAGAATAGTTGTGTTTCTTGGCTGCTCTATAAATGTTATTTAAATCTTCATAACTGCTGGAGCTACAAACTCACTTTTCTTTTGAAGAAATATCCACGAAACATTTGTTTAAAGCCTTAGGACACAGCTGGGATCCATGTTCATAGACTTTGATGTTGAATTACCTTGTACATTTTTTAATGTTCATCATAATACTGAGTGCAGGCTCTGAAGGATCTGCTTTTTAGAGACATTTTAATATTTGGTAGGTTTTACATTGGGTTTATTGATCACACTACAATTTATTTTGATTTTCAATGCAACAGTGGCATGGAAATGAAGTTTTGTTTACTGCTTTGATTAATTTTGTGACCTCTCTGATGTAACTGCCTGTGTATGTGCCTGCATCCTAGAATCTGTGCAAATGTTAACCTACATTTGCTTTAATGGTAAGTAATCAAGTATCCAAATAATATTAAAATGTCTACAATTGAAGAGCACACATACAAGAATCAAAACAAATTGAGAATTACTCTTCATTTAGAATTATAAATGCAATATTATTAGTGTGACTCTTTTCGGAGATGTACAAAAACATAGTACATCTTTGGGCCTAGCACACAACACCAGTTCCCTGCAGCTGATGACAGATGCTGTTGACCCAAGGTTTGTTTCTAAACAAAGTTATTGCAGAATGGTGCAAATTGAAATAATAGTGTTAAGGAAAGCTTGATTTTTAATGGCATTAAAAGGATTATGTACCACACAATTACAATGAACACCAATTTGGCAATTAGTTTGAGGAAAATTACAAGGTATGATACATCTCTGACATTCATTGACACTCCACCCCTACCTTATACCTACAGTGAAATGTGTAAACATTTAATGCAAGTTTAACTTGATTAATCAGAAGTAGGTAGAAGGATATGTTTTTGTAAGAATATTTTACAGAGGAGAGAATAGAGAAACTCATGTATCTGCAATTATCAGATGCATTATATTCATCTTTTCAACTTTCTTTTGATAAATATTATTGAGTACTTATGAGCTCCATATGTAGCATGTCTGCCTCTGATCAGACTAATCAAGTGACCGTTTGGAAAAGTTGCCTGGATAAGAGGTTTCTTCTAGAATTTTTATCTATACACAAAAGACCAATAAGAGGTACAGCTTGATTATTTAGACCTAACCCTGCTTAGATGTATGCGCAGTAGTTGGACTAGTCCACTATCTTCTGGGAGGGATTTTGGGTCTGTAGTAGTAGAGTTTCGAGCATGTGCACAATGTAGGTAACAAAAGCAGGTAAGGAGAATACTGCCAGCCTTCATCCCCCACCCTAGACAACCTTCTCCTCTACGTTTCTGCAGGGTCAGGTCTAAATAATCAAGCTGAAAGTGTCAGCTGTATGAACCCAATTCATTTGAGCATTCATTTCATGCATTCCTCAATTATCTAATATGAGCAGTTTAGCTCTGTGATTCATTAAGAAAAATCTGCCAGGACTTTCTCTACTCTTGTACAAACTATTCATACAAATATTTATTCTTTTATGCATCTACTTCATAGTAATCAAGATAAACATTAACAGAAAGTGTGTTGTTGAATATTTCCTTGTAGGTATCTTTACTTTTCAGAATAAGGGAATGTAGTAGGCTTTAAACAACAGTCAAATCTTTTAAGACCTTTTCACTATGTCACAGTTATAAAGTTCTGTTTGCTTTACATAGCCAAAAGATAAAAAATGAATATTTCTGTTTGAATAAACTACAAGTATTCGAAAATTCGAACCGATAACAAGGGAGTTTTCAGAAATGATCAGCTCTACATAAACTTTATATGATGTAAATCGTGTGCCTTAACAAGATGAAGATTTTTTTGTATAATAGGATTCAGTCCATCTTTTATGGTTTAGAGTTAAGCATATCATCCAGAATGAATAAGATTTCAGGGGTGATTCCGAGAAATTTAATTTATACATTTCAATTTGTCCTGAAAATATCTTAGACATATGCTATTTTAATCAAAATCATTAGAACCATTTTTGAGAAAATCTAAAGACTTCACTAATTTTCCAAGTAAACAGTAATTTGGGGTTTCTTGAAAATCATTGAAAATCCTCTTGGAAGATACTGAAATTATGCCAAGTTTTGTAATTAAATGGCCCTTCATTTTTTAGTTATGCTGTCCAAAGACACAATACACATGTAAATACTGTCGCCCATCGCATTATTGTCGCACTACCGCAAAGGAGCAGAAGGGAAGAGACAGAGAATGGCCGCATTGTTGGGGCGCTTGCCGAAAGAGAGAAAGGGATAGAGACTTCTGGAATTTTCTGCTTTGTATTTCACCGCAATAATAACTGAACTTTCCTGAAGTTTCCAGAATAGTGCCTGGGAGATATAAATAGCGGTAAAGTGTGAGAAGGGACAGTTTTTGTGTTACTAATTCGGAGCCTGCTGTTGGTGAATTGGTAAAGACTTTCGTGCTGTTGCAACGAGTGTACAAAGTTACTGTTTACGGAAATAAAAGTGTTTCTTTATCTCGACTACATCTGTCTTCTTTACTTTACACCCACCAAAGTCACACTGGTGTCAGAAGCGGGATATGACGATGGAGGCTACATTGGTGAGCTTTTTACAAGAGCTCAAAGCAGAGATGAAGTCGGCAAACGACAACCTCGCTGCCGAGCTGAAAGAGATGAAGACGGAGCTATCGGCGAAAATTGACGAGCAACTGGCTGGCGTAAGGAAGGATGTGAAGGAGCTCGGTGGAAAGGTGGAAGAGCTCGGTGGAAAGATGGAGGACCTCGGCCAACGCGTTGACGCCCTGGAGAATGTCGGGGAACTGCTTAGCGTTCTCGAAGACAGGGTCGACGGGAGCGCCAAGGAGCTAAATGCAATGGTGGAAGGGATGCTTAGTGAAAAGCTCAAGAACTACAAGGCCGAGGCTCCAGCACGCCACACAACATCGACGCGCGTCAAACCACCGAAGTACGATGGCACGTCAACGTTTGAGGTCTTCCGCCGTCAATTCGACACAGTGGCCAAGCATAACAAATGGTCGCCAGAAGAAGAGGCCGCGCAGCTGATAGCCAGCCTCCAGGGACGAGCCGCAGAGGTGCTGAACGCAGTCCAGATAGCGGCGGCGCCCAAGGACATCTGGGAGGCCCTGGAGAACCGGCTCGGAAACCACCGCTTAGCCGCAGCCTACCGCAGCCAACTGAAATCTAGAATGCAACTGCCAGTGGAGACGCTGCAGGAGTTCGCCCTGGCAATCGAACAGCTGGCTAGCAAAGCCTTGGTCGACCTCCCCTCCGAATTCGTATCCCGAGAAGCCGCCTATACCTTCGTCGACGGGGTACGCGATGCCGAGATACGTCAACGCCTGATACTCGGCGTCTACCAGACCATCCACGAGGCACTAACGGCCGCATTAAGCATGGAAGTGACCAAAGTGACGGCTACCCCGACCTCGAAGACAAGGAGTGTCCGCTACGATGAAGACCGCAGACCAGTCCAGGGACGCCGACGAAGACCAGGTGACGTGTGTTGGGGGTGTGGCCAGCCGGGACACCTGACGAGAGACTGCCGGCACCAAGAAGAGCAGCCGGAAAACGAGTAATGGCCGGCGTGGCGAGGGGCACGTCGGCGCCATCACCATCATCCCCTCGAGTGACACTGCGCGCCGTCAGCCGACGGATGGATGACAGCCTCATCGCGGACGGTTGGGTGAGAGGGAAGCCGTGCCGCGTGCTTGTTGACACTGGAGCAGCCGTGACTGTCATCAGACCTGACGTAGCCAGGGGCTTGCCGTCGAGAAAACCGAGCCGACCGTACCAACTAGTGACGGCATCGGGTGACACCTTGCCTGTGGAGAGGGAGGCCCTGCTGCAGTTGACCCTGGAGCGAAGTGTCTTGCGTTTGTGGGTGTTCGTCGCGGAGGTGGCTGAGGAGGTGATACTGGGACTGGATGCCCTCAGGAGCCACGAGGCGACGGTCGACATCGGCAAGAAGGTTCTGCGGCTTAAGGGAGAGGAAGTAATGCTCCGGCACCCCGAAGAACGCCTTGGAATCTGCAGGGTCATTCTCAGGGAAGACGTAGTTGTCCCCGCGAGAAGCGAGATGGTAGTGCTGGCGCGACTGGAAGGCCAGCGCAAGAAGAACATGCTGCTGGACCGGAAGACGCATGTGCACGGGCTCTGTGTAGCCGGGGCATTGTTGCCGTGCCGAGAGGAGGTGCCGGTGGGACTGCTCAACCCAACAGACACCGATCACGACGTCCAGGCCGGGACGGAGTTGGGGGTGTGCGAGCCCGTGGTCAGCGTAACAGCAATAGACAAGACCCAGGAGCCGGTGCCGACGCAACACCTGGGGCCCCGGCTGGAAGGCTTACTGGAGAGGGCGGCCGACCACCTGACCGCTGAACAGAGAGGGAAGGTCCCACAACTGCTGAGACGATATCAGCGCGTCTTCAGCCAAGGCAGCAGCGATTACGGCCGCACGGACCAAGTGCTTCACCACATCGACACCGGAGACGCCCGGCCTATTCGGCAACCACCTAGACGCGTTCCGTTGGCTAAACAAGCGGTGGTACGAGACATGCTGGAGGACATGAGAACCAAGGGAGTGATCGAAGAGTCTGACAGTCCTTGGTGTTCCCCTGTAGTTCTGGTGAAGAAGAAGAGTGGCGAGCTACGCTTCTGCGTAGATTACAGGAAGCTGAACGCTGTCACCAGGAAGGACTGCTTCCCCTTACCCCGGATTGACGACACCCTGGACACGCTTACTGGTGCGCAGTGGTTCTCAACCCTGGACCTGAAATCGGGTTACTGGCAGGTGGCTCTAGACCCGAGAGACAAGGAGAAGACCGCATTCTCGACAGGCCAAGGGCTTTGGCAGTTCACAGTTATGCCCTTTGGTCTCTGCAACGCACCAGCTACCTTCCAACGCCTCATGGAGTCAGTAATGAGAGGATTGACTTATGACGCCTGCCTGTTATACCTGGACGACATCATCATCGTCGGCAAGACATTCGAAGACCATCTTGACAAACTGAGCAAGGTGCTACAGAGACTGCAGGCGATCGGCTTGAAGCTGAACGCCAAGAAGTGCCAGCTCTTCCGCAGGGAAGTCAACTACTTGGGCTACATAGTCTCACCAACCGGAGTGGCCACGGATCCGGAGAAGACACAAGCCGTGAGAGATTGGCCTCGCCCAAAGGATAAGCGAGAACTGCGCAGTTTCCTTGGGTTGTGCAGTTATTACCGCCGCTTCATAAAGGGTTTCTCCAGCATCGCCAAACCCCTCACTCGCCTGACGGAAGAACATCGACCTTATGTGTGGACGGAGGACGCCGAAGGCGCTTTCCGGCAGCTGAAGAGGACGCTCTGCAGTGCTCCTATTTTGGGATTCCCACAACCAGGCGACGCCTTCATTGTGGACACCGACGTCAGCGACCATTGCATTGGAGGCGTCCTATCCCAAGTCCAGAACGGCCACGAGCGGGTGATAGCCTACTACAGCAAGACGTTGTCCAAGGCAGAGAAGAACTACTGTGTCACCCGACGAGAGCTACTGGCGGTAGTGAAGACCTTGGAGCACTTCCACAAGTACCTGTACGGTCAGCCATTCCACCTGAGGACAGACCACTCCACCCTAACCTGGCTACTTAGCTTTAGAAACCTGGAGGGCCAGACAGCCCGTTGGGTCCAGAGGTTGCAGGAGTACGACTTCACCTCCGAACATCGCAGAGGGAAGAGCCACGGCAACGCAGACGCCATGTCCCGAAGACCCTGCCCAGAAGAGTGTGGCCAATGCGCAAGAGTGGAAGAGAAGAAGCGTACCGCAGCTGTCAGAGTGGTCACGGCAGTGCCTGCGGATGGATGGGATAGCGCGGGCCTAAGGAGGAAGCAGCTGGCGGACGCAGACTTGGGGCCACTCTTGAGAGAAGTGCAGGCAGGGACAACCTGGGAGGACATAGCACCCAGAAGCGCTACATAAAAGTCGTACTGGGCCCAATGGGACTCGTTGAAGACCAAAGAGGGCGTGCTCTTCCGGATATGGGAATCACCTGATGGGAAGACCCACAAAGAGCAGTTGGTACTTCCCCGAAGTAAGGTCCCGGAAGTCTTGGAGGAAGTGTACGCCGGTACCTCGGGTGGACACCTAGGAGCAAACCGGACGATCGACAAACTCTGACAGCTCTACTACTGGCTGAGGCTCCGAGCAGACGCTGAGAACTGGTGCCGTCAATGTCACGTGTGCGCGGCGAGTCGCGGCCCCCAGACTTGGAGCCGGGGTCGCATGCAGCAGTACAACGTCGGAGCGCCCTTCGAACGCATCGCCGTCGACATAGCTAGACCATTCCCAGTGTCCGATCGAGGCAACAAGTACCTGATGGTAGCTGTGGACTACTTCACCAAGTGGCCGGAGGCGTATGCCATCCCGAACCAAGAGGCGAAGACGATTACAGACTGCCTCGTGGAACAGCTGTTCTGCCGTTTTGGGGCCCCGTTAGAGCTCCACAGCGACCAGGGCACCAATTTTGAGTCGCACCTAATGAAGGAGGCATTGTAAAGATTTGGGGTGAACAAGACCCGCACAACACCCCTACATCCACAGTCGGACGGCATCGTCGAGAGATACATCAAGACCCTAGAGGAGCACCTGAGGAAGGTCGTGGCCAGCCATCAGCAAGACTGGGACCTCAAGGTACCACTGTTCTTGCTGGCCTACCGTTCGTCGACACACGACACCACCGGGATGACACCAGCAAGCCTAATGTTCGGCCGAGAGCTACGCCTCCCCTGTGACCTGGCTTTTGGGAGCCCCCCGGAAGCGAAACAGCCGGCAACCGAGTATGTGGAGAATCTAGTAGACCATCTCCACGACATGCACGAGATGGCTCGTCAGAACATCCAGATGGCGAGCGACCGCATGAAGACCCGGTACGACAGGCAAGCCAACAGCCGAGGATTCCAGCAAGGTGACATGGCCTGGTTGTACCGCCCTACCCGGACCAAGGGACGCTGCCCAAAACTTCAATAACCGTGGCAAGGACCGTACCGAGTGGTAAAGAGGATTAACGACGTAGTCTACCGCATCCAGAAGGTGCCCCGAGGAAAGATGTTAGTGGTACACCTGGATCGTCTGGCCCGTTACGATGGTGCTATTCGGGACGACCAGCCTTGAGGAGGGAGCAGTGTTGCCCATCGCATTATTGTCGGCACTTCCGCAAAGGAGCCGAAGGGAAGAGACAGAGAATGGCCGCATTATTGGGGCGCTTGCCGAAAGAGAGAAAGGGATAGAGACTTCTGGAATTTTCTGCTTTGTATTTCACCGCAATAATAACTGAACTTTCCTGGAGTTTCCAGAATAGTGCCTGGGAGATATAAATAACGGTAAAGTGTGAGAAGGGACAGTTCTTTGTGTTACTAATTCGGAGTCGTGCTGTTAGTGAATCCGTAAAGACTTTCGTGCTGTTGCAACAAGTGTACAAAGTTACTGTTTACGGAAATAAAAGTGTTTTTTTTTATGTCGACTACATCTGTCTTCTTTACTTTACACCCACCAAAGTCACAATACTTACGTGCCTTTTTGGATTTAGAGATTTTTGCTAAAATCTCAATATTGAACTTTTGGTGGAATACAATATCTTCTCTATCTGCTATATATGTATATGGTAGAGTAAATAAAGTTATCCTGCAATGACATATATTGTGGGCTATCAAAGCTATCACCGAAACCCATATCTAAAGTAAACTAGAAATTATAGTCTGTTCAGAGGCTTTTGAGACAGTGAAAGCTTATATCTCCCCCTTCCATTGTCTCAAAAGACTCTGAACAAGGTATAATAAGTAGTATTAATAATAATTGTAATACCAGCCAGTTTCCCTCATGAAGACTGAGTATGTATGATGGAATATGTCTCATTCTTTACTTTTAAACAGAGGGGAGAGTAGAGCTTTGGATGCTTGTTGCCACAGCCTTCACTACGATGTGGGAAGAGAGAGAGGTGAGGTGGCAAAATGTAGAAATAAGCATACTTAAATGAGCATCTCTGAAATGTGCCTGTGAACACGACTGGCTGTATAGCAATAGCATGTGGGGCTAAAGGCAAGAAAGAATGTGCTTTTAATTGTGGATTGTTATGACCTCAACCACTGTATTAGTATTATTTATTTCACAGTGTATAGTGTGCCAAGACAGCTGCTAGTGCTAATGTTTCAAAATGGATGAACAATGTGTAGTAAAACAATTTGTGAAACGACCATACTTACAGTTGAAATATGAGGATAAATTAGTGATAGTAAAACAGGGAAGGCTTACTTCAGCTCTTTAACACTTTTAGTGTGAGCAGAAACAAAAGAAATAAGAATACTTACAAAAGGTATTTTAATACAAATGACTTTGATAAATATGTGTGGCTGAGTAGTTCATGTGAATTAAATGAACTTTCTTGCTAGAGATGTTTGTAACTGAGAAAACACCCTGGAGTACAAAGAGTTTTGCAGATTTAGCATATTTAATACCAACTTTGGATAAACAAAAGAGACCAACAACAAATATAAACTATTTTACAGCTTTAGAAACTTTTGACACTCAAGGAACAGACCATTCATTGACCTATCAGAAAAAAAATTGTTGGCTATTTGCATAATGAAAAGATTAAAGAAAATAGAAATGTATTGGATAGATTGACTGATGCAGTTCTTATACTTTCCAATCTGTGAATTTTATAAGGAAACCAGACAATTCTTTGCTTCTCATAATGGTCTACCCACTTGTTTTTCACATTCCACTTCACATACACTTCTAATTACAAGTTGCATACCTGAAGATCACAATTTATTATCTTTCCATGTAGTGTAGTACAAATTATAATGTATCAGTATTCATACTATATCTTATCTATCCTTGATTTATCTACTGAGATAATACTAATAAAAGCTGTGTTTACTTTGATGCGAAATTTATGCTGTTGGTCACGTTGTGTCGCCCTTTGATGTGGAATGGTATTGATTTCTCCGGCTAGTTCAGCATGGATCTCTTTAATCCCGGGTATGCATAGGTATGTTATAGATTACCCCAGAAGAACTTTTATATATTATTTATTTTTTTACTCTCTGACACTTTCGGGAGTTATGCCGACTAGAGATACTCGCAGAGCAATCGCACTCACGTGTGTACACCACAACGTACACTACTGGTCTGGGCGAGTGAACACACTTCCTGGCGTCCCCACGCTAGGAAAACATTCTTTCCAATTTTAAATGTCATGATGTTATCAAAAGAAAGCCTCGTATCCAAAATGCTATTTCATTCCTTTTCCCAATTTAGAAATGTCCCTTTCTATTATAACATGTTCTTTTTTGAATTTCGAATATATAATTACCTTTTTATGATTAAACGATGTTTACTTTACATTTTATTAAACATATCGCGCGACTTTTAAGATTGGCAGACCTGAATTTTGACCGTGAATTTAAACTATGTAGTATGACATCATGACTCGTTAATTTCAAACCAATAATGCGTTTATCCTACAAATTTAACGATTACTATTTACTCATATCTTGCTCACCTTACAACACTTCCTACTCTATTATCTACATATGTTACTACTCAACACTCATCGCAAATCTCACATCCGGCAATTAAATTAAAACGTGTCTTTATCAAGCCCATTCGATTTGAAATCTAAATTTCGGTATCAAATGCCCCCATTTATATTATTTTATTATTTCATAATAAAATAATGTAAATGTCTTGCCCGAAAGAAAAATTAAAAATTACTCCTGTATTTTGAATAATCGGCAACACTCCCATTATATACAATTTCCAATTACACTGTTTTGAAATTGGTTATTAACACATCTTCTCATTAATCTTTATAACATGACAAACAATTATACACTTGACTAAACATTAATCCTTAAATACTAATTACAATATGTTATGGTTTCTTCTGTGAAACTTTTATATAAAGGTTAAATTTCAAGAGTCTTTCTTTATACTTCCTTCTTTTAGTTCATGTTTGCTCACTTCGCTCTCACTATCACTTGCACTGTGATTTTGCACTTTTGTTATTGTAACACATATCTTTACTAGATCCTTTAAGCACTAAAATGTACATATATTTATATCCATTACACTCTTCAGACAAGTTCTTTCTTTGTCTTGCTGTGATAACTATCTATACATCTAAATATTTTAACAAATGTTTACAAATTAAATATTCGGTTTTCTCTCTATGCGGAGATGAACATTTTAATAATCTTTCTAAAGCTGTTATTGTAAGCTCTATACAATATATTCTTAAGCTCTTTGTAGTATATAGCAATTCACATTCTGCATTTGTCATGAATACGTAAGTACCTGACCAATATATGGTTTTCAAGTAAGCTAACATTTAAATTTCATCTCAAAGCTGATTGGGCGCCAATAGACAAATGACACTTCGAATTTTACATGAAGTCAAGGTTCCAAGGTACCACACGGTTTCTTGTATGGTCGAAGGAGTTGTTTATGCCACCTTCCCAGACATTTTTCATTTTTAACATCTTTTACTTCATAGGTATGATAACCAAATTTTGATATAATTTCTGCAGGACCTTTATATAACAATTCCATCCTTTTGTTCCTACCTCGCAAGACACTTGATAACTTATGGTCTTTAACTAGTACCCAATCGCCTATCTTAGGTTCCCATTTATGTTTTCTACTCTTTTTCTTTAATTTTCGCTTCTCTGCCTTTTTCTTGATTCGTTCAAAAGCAATTTTCGCTGTTTCTTCTTCACTTAACTGAATGTGATTTATTTTGAGTATTTTTGGTACCCCGATCAATATTGGTTCTGGTTCAATTCCTAACATTAATTTTATTGGGGCAAACCCAGTAGTTACATTAATGGTGTGATTAATAATCTTTTCTATCAATGGACAATATTTCACCCAATCCTTGTGATTATGCTGTGTAAGTACATGTAAATAAATTCCTATATTTCGGAGGACACGTTCTGTTGGATTCCCTGAATGTAAAAACGTTGTATATTTTCTTAAATCTTCTCTAAGTGGGATCTGCCAAAAAGATGCTGTAAGATCTAAAGTAGAAAAAATTTTGCCCTTCTGCAATTTGTTCAATATTACCTCTTCACTTTCTGGTCTAAATCTATCAGGTTTACAATGTTGATTTAGTTTTCTCGCGTCTAATGTCATCCTAATCTTTCCATTGGCCTTATTTACAATACATAGGGGATTCACAAATTCTGAATTCGAAATCTCAATAACCTCATCTTCTAACATTGACTTTATAACTGCATCTACCTCTTCTCTTATTGTACTAGGGATAGCTCTCGCTTTATGTGTAAAAGGTTTGATAGGTATCATCTCAAACGAATGAGTATAAATATTACATTTACCAGGTTTCTCAGAGAATACTTCTTTATTTCGGATTAATATCTTAAACAGTTTATCCCTCTGTTGTTCATTTAGTTGATCAGCCTGAGTTACCTTTCCCCGCAATAATTCTTCTAAGTCTTCACTACTCTCCCTATCATAGTACTTAGTTGCGTCAGAAAACCTCAAATTGTCTATGAAATCATTTTTATCCCATTCTACATTTTCTTTATTATCGACATTGTACTCTTTGACATTTACTTCAGTTAATTCCCTAGCTCCTACTTTAACATATTCTACAAAGAATGTATCCCCTTGGATTTCTTCTTCCTCTTTTTCTCTTACAATAGTTTCTAAACTACTATCTTCCACAAAAGGCACTATAATGGTCTCATCTTCAACTTTCATTTCTACAATCATGTTTTTAAAATTCACCACAGCTTCCCAGGCATAAAGACAATCACAACCTATTATAATATCTGTCACAAGTCTTCCTACAATCAGAAATAAAATTCCTAGTATTCTCCCATTTATTTCAATATTTATCATTGCTTGAAATTTTACTCTCTCTTTTCGTTTTCCCACAGCTAGCGAGCAATATATCCCATTAACTGGTAAAGACATTACTTTAAAACCACTACTTTGTAAATTATCATAAAAATTTTGTGAGCACACTGTGCTATTTGATCCCATATCTATAATTGCATTGTATTGTTTTCCATTTACTCCAATTTTGATTTTAGGTGGATCTCCTACTTTTTCGTTTTCCTCGATTCTATTTTTCCATTCTCTTTTCTTTTGTATCATTATTTGCCTTCCAGGACTATTTATTTCCGAGTACTTATCACAATCATTACTAGGATACCCAGTTCTCACTGAAGGCGCGTTTGACCGGGTCTGGCATTTCCCTGATTTTTAGGTATGGCTCCTGTACAATTTCCCGAATTGTTACTTCTGTTTTCCTGCATTAAATCGGGGTTACTTCCTACCATGTTTTTGACCGTGTTAATGGCCTCAACCATTTCAGCATTTTCGGGGGAATCTCGTCCATTATAACATCTTTCTCCCAGTCTTGGTGATCTCGGTCTAAACTCATTATCTCTGTTTGTCCAATACCCATCATTTGAATTTCTACTATGTCCAAAATAACGTCCCCGTCTACCTCGATCAAATCTATTTGTATTCATATAATTCACCCTTATATTTCTTCCCCTTAGATTACCATTTCTATTTTGGTGATGCCCTTCCTGGTTACATCTACCTTGATTTTCCCACCGGAATGATTCCATCCTTGGTACTGGTCCTTTATATCTTTCCCTAATCTCACTTCTATTCTGATAATACTGTGCCCCTTGCCCGAAAGAATTTACAGTTTCTTTTTCTTCATATTTATTTCCAAATGCGTGTTTTGGCTTATTGACTTCTAAGGCTGATAATAATTTGATCATAGCTGCAATGCTACCGGGTCGGGCTATGATTAGGTAGTGTTGAAGCATTTCCAGAAAATGTGGAGTAACTATATTTATTAGATCTTTTTCATCTAAGGGAGGATCCAACATCTTCGATTTTCTCGCTATCTCATAAAATAGTTGACCATCGATTCCTCCGATCTAGGATTAAACTTTCCATTGCTTAATTCGACTCTAATATTAGCCTGCCTACTAGCCCCCCAATATCTGGTTAAAAAGATGTTCCTAAAGGTCCCGTAATCATTATTGTTACCCATAGAAAGGCCTAGCCAATTGGCAGCATTACCCTTTAGGCATTTTCTTACTATCACCATCTTGTACTCCTCCGGTATATGTTTCACCATGAAGTACTCTTGTAACCCTTCTAAAAAGGCTTTAGGATCATCTGAATCTTCATTTTCAAAAACTGGAGGTGTCATTTCATTTAAGACATGGTTAGGCCAATGTAAATTTGAATTGTCACCTGTCCCTGAGCTATTTCTGAGATCAGAATGGGAATTACTGTTACCCCTATTTTGCATCGAAATGTCAGCTGATACACCTGGTATTGCCTCGTTTCTTGCAGCTTCATTATTAAGATTGTTGTGATTACATGCATTTTCATTTAATTTCAAATTTTCTAAGGCCTCTTTTACCTGAGTAATTTCTATTACTACCCCTTTTATTTGGTCTGTAACATCCTCCAAATTTCTAGCCTGCCTTTCACTTTCTACATCAGATCTTTCCATTCTAACTTTACACCCCTGTAACTCTTCTCTAATTTCTTCCCTTTGTTTGTCTAATCTATATGTTACTTTTTCCCTTTCTTTATCTAATTTTTCACTCACTTGTTGACCTAATTTCTTTTCAGAATTCTTTACTTCTTGCCTTATTGTCTCTAATTCTCCCTTAACCTGTTCTCTATTTTCTTTTACTTCACTACTAACTTTATTAATTTCCTCCCTAACTTCTTCCCTAAAGGTTTCTAAAGCTCTCTTCTGATTTTCCAATTGCATTCCCAATTCCTGTTGCCCCTTCTCTAATTTCTGTCCTAACTCTGTTCTTAATTCCTTACTAGTTTCATCTATCTTTTGACTTAACTCTGTACTCATCTTTTTCACTGTTCTTAATTCTTTACTAGTTTCATCTATCTTTTGACTTAACTCTGTACTCATCTTTTTCATTATCTTTTGAAACATATTCTCTATTTCTGACATAATCACTGGCCTTTCTGAATTACTACCAAACATTTCTGAGCTACCTCTAGGTGTTTCTCTAATGTTCTGATCTTCTACTTCTTGGCATATTCTGCTACCGATTATATTTTGATTATATTCTTCCATCCTAACTACACTTTTCTCAATTTCCGGACTCTCAAAACCTAGAAAATCGCTATCACTGTCTTCCATTTCTAAGCTATTTACATGTGTTTTTCTACTCACCAATATTTCACAATTTTCACTATTATGATTTTTTTTTTTTTTTTTTTTTTTTTAACTGCACTTAAACTTGTTCACTACACGTTTCGCACGATGTTGACATGCTGGGCACCTTCTTGTTTGCTGGTTCGATGCTGGCTTGGTCGTCTAGGGGTTGGTCTATTCTCTCGACGCCACACGTTGGGTCGCCATTTGATGCGAAATTTATGCTGTTGGTCACGTTGTGTCGCCCTTTGATGTGGAATGGTGTTGTTTTCTCCGGCTAGTTCAGCATGGATCTCTTTAATCCCGGGTATGCGTAGGTATGTTATAGATTACCCCAGAAGAACTTTTATATATTATTTATTTTTTTACTCTCTGACACTTTCGGGAGTTATGCCGACTAGAGATACTCGCAGAGCAATCGCACTCACGTGTGTACACCACAACGTACACTACTGGTCTGGGCGAGTGAACACACTTCCTGGCGTCCCCACGCTAGGAAAACGTTCTTTCCAATTTTAAATGTCATGACGTCATCAAAAGAAAGCCTCGTATCCAAAATGCTATTTCATTCCTTTTCCCAATTTAGAAATGTCCCTTTCTATTATAACATGTTCTTTTTTGAATTTTGAATATATAATTACCTTTTTATGATTAAACGATGTTTACTTTATATTTTATTAAACATATCGCGCGACTTTTAAGATTGGCAGACCGTGAATTTAAACTATGTAGTATGACATCATGACTCGTTAATTTCAAACCAATAATGCGTTTATCCTACAAATTTAACGATTATTATTTACTCATATCTTGCTCACCTTACAACACTTCCTACTCTATTATCTACATATGTTATTACTCAACACTCATCGCAAATCTCACATCTGTCAATTAAATTAAAACGTGTCTTTATCAAGCCCATGCGATTTGAAATCTAAATTTCGGTATCAATTTAAGCTAAATGAAGGTAAACATGAGAATAAAGGAAAAATGAAGTTTAAAAAAATAAATACAAGCATATAAGCACAGAAATATAGCAAGGGTGTACAGGTCCTGCGTGACCAACAGTGTTCTACCAGGGTGCATGCCTAACAACCCCTTATTATCCAGATCAGGTAGGCTTAGTGATAGCCCAAGTCACAATCCCAGCATATGATACTGTTATCCTGTGATAAAAAGACAACATGTAATTACTGGAAAGTTTAATCAGATTTTTAAAAACATCAGTGCTCCAGCCAATATTTGTATAATATATTTTTGTGTTTCTATGTGACTGTTCCTCCCTTAAATTTTTCTAATGAGAACCAATGATTTTTGGTAGTGCAATATTGTGTGTCTGTGTCTTGGGATTTGGCAAATATAATACAACTTTCCAACTGCCTGCAAATCTGCAGTATGAAAGAACATTTATTAGTAATAATAATGGTAAGAAGACAGGCTATACCATGGGCGTCACAAACGGGGGGCAAAGGGGGGGGGGGGGCCGCGGCCCCCCCTTGGAAGTTGGTGAACTTAATGTGCAATCAATTACTGACTATTAAACTATTATTTTAATTAAGAACAATTGTTATTTAACATAAATCAATATCGTTATATGCAACAAATATACATTTTGACAATAAAATAATGGATTAATAATATATGATTGCAAATTTCCAACATGTGGCCCCCCTCTGGAAAAAAGTCTGCCGACGCTCATGGGCTATACATGTTTTTGAAGTAATTAACAGATATAACATAAGTACGATTTAATAGTATATTTTATTTCTTATCTTTCCATTGGGTGATTTTACGCAGATGAAAATCACCTTTTCTTTGCTATTTAGTACCACTGTTAAAGGCATGCTGCAAAAGGATAAAATAATTTAAACATTATTAATGTAATCCACTAATATAATGCATTCAGACATAATGCTACAGAAGTATTTAGAGTCAGTGAGAACTAATAAAATTATAACTTATTTATTTACAATTTACTGTACATTATCTGAATGCACACACTGTCAAAACATGTCCAGTAAATTATAAGTAAGGTTTCTGTTTAGTACCATACAATTCAGTCGTACCTTAGGTTTGAATGACTTCACTATGTTCAAACCATACTTTGCTGCATTACACATTCCTTAAAGCTGTATGTTTGCCAATATGCTTTTGTGATGCTAAGCTTATATCTGTGTTGCTTTCAGAGTAAACAATGCATGTTTTTATTCACAAATGTTAAGTAAAAAGTTTTGTAACTCAGAACTTTTGTTTAGGTAATCTTCCTATTTCTGATTTGCAAACAGGTACATAATGACATAGCACCACAGGTGGCAGCTCTATGTGCAAAGGTACAATCATTGGAGCCAGGCAAGATAATTGATGACAAAACATTTCTACAAGAAGCTGAGATCTCTACATCTATTTTTGAGCTTTATCTAGCAATGCAAGAGCTAGTCAGGTTGGTACACATGCCCACTAAACATTTGTTAAGGTTTTATTTATATTTATTAAGCATCTCTAATATGACCATTTTAATAAATATGTGATAGTGTATAATGCAGAATATAATAAAATAGAGTAATGTTAAGTAAAGAATATTTATGTAATTTATAAACACTACAGTTTTCGAGATCACTTACCTGTTCCGGATCAGAAAGCACTCGCCATAAACACATATTATGAATGGTTTGAGGCTGCTGTGGACAGATGGCTGGATGTGGCAAAATATAAGGTTAGTTGGATTTTTTCTGTAATCATCTATTCAGTTAGACTGAAACTGTCATCTTCACTTTTAGAGATTAAGTTTGTTGACTCATTTGAGTTTTCACATTAATGGTCATAACAATCCTATCCATGGTAACTGTAAGGTATATTCATGACAGGAACCTAAAGTTAAGCTTTCACACATATTCATAGTGATATAAAATGAACCAACCACTTCTTAAGCACACAAAATATTTCTTGAGTTGGATATTTGTGTTCGAATCATTAAATGCTGTTTTTGGCTATGATTTGTTTAGGGCTCCTATCCATCCCATTTTTCCCAGACAGTGCCAATCTTTAGCAAAGTGACCTGGTATCCTAACAGTTTCTTTTAGGATGCCCAAATGTCCCAGATTTCCTACCTTGGAGCATATTGTTTCCTTAGAAGACTGTGGTGCTCAGATCTCTCCATTTATTTCTAGGCAAAATCAAATTAAAATAGTTGCTTGGTTATAACATTGCTGGCTTTGTATGTAAAGTTTGGTTTGGCAATGAGACTAATTTTCTGCATCCACCATTGCAGGAAGAAGAAATTATGGGTAATAATTGTATGTATGTTTTTATTCACCATTAGAAATTTGTTTACAAATATGTACATGGTTTCATCAACAACAATAGTATATGATACAATGATTATAATAGTAAATTATCTATTTCTACTATATACATACCATTCAGAGCTAGCTTAACGGAACAAACATAACACTTTCGTGATATACAATCTGAATACTAATTACTTTGCTGTACCAATTCAATGAATGTAGGTATCAATGTCATTGACCCAATGAATATACATTGCAGTTATCTTATCAATTGACACATAAATATGCTGAAAATAAAATCTATAAATGATAACATTAGGACAGTTTCCATTTATCTAAGCACATTTGATTTGTTTTTATCAGGTCATCATGAAGACTGTACTCATGTTGGTACACTCTTTACGTGGTGGTAATAGAATTGGAAGTCCAATAATCTCTTACAATAAATACATGTTGTTGAATATGCACTCTGTTTTAGTGTGACAGCAATGATAAATGATAAATCCACTTATCTGCCTTCTGGTGGTATCCACTAAAATTGCTGATTTTGTCGGGCCCAAATGACCTAATTGCTGACGGCTCCTTAAACCCCACTCACTCATTCCTGATATACTTCAGCTTAAAACTCATTTATGGATGCAGAATAATTACTATTTAAAAATTGAAAAGCTCTATCTGTAGTAATTATTCAGCAGACATTATAAAAATTGGTTGGATCATATTTGCTTTCATTGGGTAAATACATATTTTGTTTGCATCCTAATGTAAACTTGAAACTGAGTTTAATGTTCTGGATATTTACACCAGAGCAAATATTTTAAGTTTTATTGTATATGAAAATGCATATTTTCTGATTATCTTATATAAATAAATATTTTTGAATAGTCACATAAATTACCAAAAAATTGCATAAATGAAACCTCCTTTTAAAATGTTTTTCACATATTTACACAAAATTGCATAAAAGCAGTAGCAGAATAAGTTCCAACAAGTACCGTACAATGTCTTTAATGCTCGATTACATAGACCAGATGTTGCAATTTATTATTCATTATTGGAAGAACTGATATGTCAGCTTTACTGTCCCTTCAGTGGAAGAAAATATAAAGATCCTGCTTTCTCGTGCTTCATGAGCCCACAAGATAACAGGGAAATTCTCCTCTTACATGTGCTTGATTAAGGATCCGTTATCGCTTCACAGTTCGCTAGTTTATACACTGATATTTGTTAAACTGTACAGTCAATTAGTCATTTGTGAATCTGTTAAGTCTATTAAGGCTGGTCCCGTGGTGCGGTAGAGTACCTGCCTACTATGCAAGGGGTCCCAGGTTCTATTCCCGACAGGGGGTAGGAATTTTTCTCCAGCCAGGATTATTCCTCATCCTTCCCTCAGTCTGGAAGTATAATGGTGGTGCCATGGCTGAGTGGTTAGATCTTTCGCCTACCACCTTGGCGGGACCTGTATGTGGTATTCGTGGTGGATGAAGTGGCATCTGGGCGGGTTTTCACCAGGTTCTCTGGTTTCCCCCGCCATTCATTCCACCAATTACTCCATTATCACCCTTCCAATCATCCATTTTGCCTGCATTTCATATCATCCTCTTCCTCACTATCATACCTGGTGCTTGGCTGACCACCTGCTTCCAGGTCTTCACTCTGTCTGGTCCAGAGGTCCCTCTGCTCCCTGATAGGCGTCTGACCCTAGGCACTGGGTGCAAGTCCTACATAAGGGGAGGGTAGTCAGGGAAAGAAGAAGAAGAATCTGTTAAGTTTATAAAACTTTCTAGTTGTGTTGTGATGCTGGGAACTTACACATTGACATATCATGCTCAGAGTGAAAAGGCAGCAGAGTTACTGTGTGCTACAATATGCTCTAGAATTTAAGGATATTTTCAGTTGTGACGGTAAAATCCTGTATTGTCAGCCATGTAGTAAAGCTATAACAGCAGACCAATGCTCACAGCAACACATTTAAGTGGTAACAAACATAAGGGAGCTAAAAAATGCAGAATGAATATTCAGGCTTGTGGACCATGGCCTAGTGGAAAAACTTCTTCCATATATTTCATTGAAAACTGCGTCGAACATCATCAGTGGTGTAGCCGTAGTACTCTGCTACTTTCGGCAAACTGCTCAGAGCCGTTTGGTTTCACAGATTTTATATGCTTAGCATCTGTGGGCTCATGACGGTTTCTGTTTTTTATGACACCAGCCATGAAAGCTTATGCAACTTGATCAATAAGGCCGCTATTTCAAACTTTAAAGGGGAAAAAAAAAAGAAATGGAAAAGAATCTTAAGAATGATCCAGTGCCAGGTACTCCAGCACAACCTTCCAAATTTTCAGTGTATTGCAAGGATCTGTGTAGAGTATTAGTTTCAGCAAACATACCCATTTTGAAAGTGAACCAACCTCAGTTTAAAACATTCCTGATGAAATATACAACCATTGACACATGTGATGAATCAACTTTGAGAAAACATTACCTTCTCAAATGCTACAAAGAAACTGTGATGTATATATGCAAAATCTGTGCTAATGAAAAATATGGGTGAACATAGAAGAAACTCAGAATTTTACTGGCAGGAAAATTGGAAACGTTTTGTACAGGCATTGAAAAATGACTGAAATTTCACTCATCTTTTCTACTGACCTGCCAAGCTATACATGCCTGCTGCAAACCATGTGGCTATTGCCAGACTATTTAATGAAACACTGTAGATATTGTGGCCAAATGATATATGATATGACAGTGTTTTATTATTTTTGACTGATGCTGCACCAGCATTTAATTATCCTAAAATAATTGATGTCATTGTGTTATGTATGGATTGTGTGGTATGTAAGGAAATTAGGGCCATGTTTCTTGACATTGGCAAACTGATTTCTAATGTGAAAAAGTGTTCATCAGCACTTATTGTCTTATGTTAACAAGATTTATTGTCTTGCCTTGTCCTGTCTTCTCTGTCACGGAGGATATTCCAGCATGTCAGCCAATGGCTTAGTATGCATGAGACTCTGGGAGGAAGGATGATATGTACCATACAGATAGCCAGAACGCATCACAGGTAGAACTACCATGGTGGATGCTGGCAGTTCTTCAGCCTGACTGAGTTCCAGTCGCCACAGAGAGCACATCACCGAGCCAGATCTGGCTGATCAGTCAATCCCCCTGGTGGGTGGCCAGCTGACATAGTACTGGATGTTTTGGCCCATGTTGGGTGCCATCTTCATGGCACTCCATCAGCGAGACTATTTCCTACCTGGAAGTCATCTCTGAAGTCCCGGGTTGGAAGTTAAGGCTGCTGTTCACTTCCTCTGGTCCAGCTAGCTGAGTATTACAAGCAATGCTACTGCTTATTTAGAATATCACTTTAACAATGCTTATAAAACTAAATGAAAAGAAACAACTTTCTAATAATGCATAATTAATGAAAACAAAATAAAAGAGGCAATTCCCTAATACAATTTAAGTTTACAGCTGAAGTGTGAAACAGCTAAAATGAACTACAATTCAATTTTTGAGAAGTAATGAAATAATATGCCCCCAAGTCTATAAATATTTTTCTGCTTTATTTTATTTCATTTGTTCCTTACTTTCGGAAACCTTTCTCCATGCTCATTGTATTTACAGTTTGCATTTCTGACAAAATTGCTGTTTCAATTTTTGGTGCTACCATTTCTCCCATGTTGCACGTCTATCCCCATTCTACTCACAGATTATTTTAGTTCTCTCCCACAACTTTCATTTGTTTTGATCATTTTTGCAATTTTGTGATGATTCAAGAGTTGTTTATTTTTCTTAAAGCATCTTCATCTTTTCCTGGTTTTTCCCTACTATCATTCGAAAATGTCTTTGTTTCTTCTGGATGTTTGATTCCAGTTCATTTTCTTTACTTTCCAAAACTTAATTTTCTTTATTTTCAGCATCAATATTCACAAGCCTTATATTGAATAGAGAGAATGAAATGAATGAGATAAAAGGGAGTGATTTGGAGAATGTAAGGTAAATATTCTTCCCAGCATTCACCTGAGTGACCCAGGAACCCCTCCCCCACAAAAAAATCCCAAGGTCAGGCAGGTCTTCGCAGGGTCATCAAGTCATCTAAAAGGATTGAAATTTTTTAGAACAAAAATTCAACCACTCTGCTGCCTCCTACCCCTGTGGTGACTTGCTGGGAAACATGGTTTGCCACAGTTCAATACTACACAGAAAGCCTGGATGGTGCTGCTGTCATAAATGAACTAAATTGTACAGATGATAGTTCAATTAATATTCTTAAAGAACTCTTAAATGATACTGTGTTAATAAATGACTTAGCATACATTTCTTCAAATTTGTGTTTGCTCTGTGATTCCATAAAGAAACTGGAATCAATAGGAATCCCTTTGAGAGAAGCAGTTCAAAATAGTTCAGGATGTGGGAAGAACTGAATATCCTTTCTAGTCCTGCAGCACATAACTTAAGAGTAAAATGTGAGGAAGTGTTTGAAAATAATATTGGATTTAATATACTATGTAAAATTTCAAATGTGTTGAATGGGCAACATGAAGAAATTATTCATGTGAATGCGAGTGACATTTCATGTTATAATTATGCTAGACTTGCTTCTTGTGACATGGTGTGATCATTTTCGAAATTCAAGACACTTCTTCCTGATAATCGTCAATCTTTCGAGATTGAAAATTTGAGGAAGCTTGGGTTATATATTGTAACTGTACTACTTGGTGATATCTCTAGGAATAATATCTGGTGAGTATCACATACATTTATACTAACTCAGCCATTCAGATCTTAAAAGAATATTTTAGTTGTTTTAGAACATATTTTGTACATAAAAAATAAATACTTCCCAAGTTTTTAGCACCTCAAAATCTGAGCCCTAATTATGACACATGCAAACTATGTCAAGGTAAATTCAATGCCATAACCAGGATTTGAACCACGGATCTTCCACTTTACACACTGTTGCTCTTAACTGAGCTACCATGGTAACATGCCAATGGAACACTAAATTTTCAAACAATGACATTGAAATTATTATTGATTTATGCCAACAAGCTTATTGCTGGTGCTTTTAAACACACAAGCCGAGTGTGGACAATGTTTAAGAGGTGGAATCAGAAACTGAAAAATTCAATGCCATAGCCGGGATTTGAACCATGGATCTTCCGCTTATCAAGTGGCTGCTTTAACCACTAAGCTGCCATGGCCAACTTGCCAGTACAACATTAAATTCTCCAGCTGATTCGTACTTTTTCCCGGTTAACCACAAGGGAATCTCTTTTACATTGCTTGTTATCCACCAACTGTGATCCTAGAACAGATGAAAAGATAGAAAGGAAGAGTAGCAGGGGTAGAGAACAGATAAAAATACCTTGTTGTAATGCAGGGATAAATTACACATATAATATGGCAAGGATCGATCTCACAGACCAAGGGAGTATTACAGTGTCACCTGGTCTTAGAAAAATGGTGGAAATACTTGTTCCATTTTGTAGTGAATGCTGTCATTGTTAATAACTTTATAATATATGACATTTCAAACAGACCTGCTTCTACAGCTCATGGCAACAGACTTCTTCACTACAGGCAGAATTTAGTGTGACAGCTAATCGCAAACTTCAGGTCCCGCAAGCAAGTGAGATTTTAGTGTAGCCTACCCTCTGTTACACCTGTGCCCAGTTCTCTTCACACCCTCATAAAAATTCCAGGCTGGGTGAAATCAGTGCACAGCGTATTGTGAAGCAAAGGAAAACACAATCAGGCCATGGCATAGTCACAGTACAAGTGCAAACAGTGTGACATTGCCGCCCCCCCCCCCCCAAAATACCAAACCATTAATAAGCGTAAGTCTATATAGAATATTTTTACTGTGCAACAGTGTGAATAACATTTTTTGGACCAGCTTCAATATCTTCAATATAATAATGGCAGGGATGTAAACATTTTAAGGATGAGTACCTACCATAAAATTTTGCAGAAATTATTTTAATATTATCTTAGCTAACTTTAGGATATTTTAGTCTGGTTTTTAATACTAAAGTAACAACATTTAATTCCTTTAATATTGTAGAATAATAAAAATGTGTTACAAAGGGGTACATATGTTTCCCTTCAATGTGGTTGATGTTTTCAGTTATAAATAGTTGAAATAAAACTTATATCTTACTTACTGCAAACCAATTTCAAATAAGTTATTAGTTAAACACATTATTTCAGCCAGTAAAAGATACTATAATTATGCAAGTACATAGGTCACTTTTAGTTTAATATCTGCAGTAGCAGTTCAGAATTTAAAGGGACACAAGTCTGCTGGGAGAACAACTAGCTAATATTGTATGTGCAGCAAAGGGTTAAATTATTGATGGTACATATTTGTTTTCCTTCTCCTGTTTAGTATTTTTTCATTTCATCATTTGCCACTCAGTATAGTTGTTACTAGATACTCATACATATCTACTTGTTCTTCATTCTTATATTTAACAGATATTTTCTGATCAGGTTCTTTTGAGATATGCATAGCTTTACTTTTCTTACCATTTATTTCTATTCCCATTCTTCCAAATTCTTCTCTCCATTCTATCATACATCTCTGTAATTTTTCCTCATTTTCTGCTATCAATATTATATTGTCTAGATATACAAGCACCTGCACTTGAATTGGTCTCATATTAAAGGTCATGGTGGAACTTTACTCTGAAATGTTCCTTTTTCCTTGCCTAGTTTAAATTCCTAAACATTTCTTAATTTATTGTGGTTTTACAAGTGTGAGCAAACAGAGAAAATACCAAGGAAAAATCAGCAAAACACATAATTGTATAAACAATGGATTGATGGGAATACTAATCAACAGAGGGGAAAAATTATCCTATGTCAAGTATGTTTCAAACATGTAAGTTTAATTTGTTTATAAATCTTTATTTTATAATAAGTTATGCACAGTATCCATATAACTCTGCAGTATATATTTTTCTTTTACCTTAGTTATAGTAAGTTCAATGTTTTACAGGTATCCTGCAACAAAAAATGTCATATGAGACAACATTTACAGACAGCAGCTCAGATAATAATAATGCCACTCAAAAACCACTTCAAAAGTTCAGTCAATCTTATGTTGGCATTTTCTGTTAAGAACAGTGAAAATGGTCTCTCAATAGATCTGTACAAGGCACTAAGTGTCAGCTAACATTCCTTTGAAAAGAGTCAAAAATATAGAATTTTGTGGATTCTTGGAAAAATATTGCAAATATAGTTTCCGATGCGTCTACATTGAGAAGAAATTACACTACCCTGTTTATGAACAGGTAAGTTAATTTAATTTAAAAAAATTGTAAAAAGTTAAAAATGCTATTCAGCTTAAGTTACACAGTACAGAAGCACTTACTCAGTAAAGCCAAAAGTTTTATTTTATATTTCATTGTTTTAGGTGCTCTGGGAAATCCAAAACAACATTGTTGATTCAACTCATATAGTTAATTGTCTCTACATGAAACCACAGATTTCTGTGGATGGTTCATTGCCAATATCTTCATGGTAAAACACATGGAAAATGAAAATGAACTTATTATTTGTAGGGTATTGGAGGAAACAAATTACTCTACAATTGCTCCAATTGTTTGTAATCTACTGTGTTCCTATGGTCTGCCCAAAAGGATGAGAGAAAATTCCTACTAATAGTTACTGATACAGTAGCTTATATGATTAAGGCAGTGAAAACTTTACAAGTGCATGTAGCATGTCTAGCACATGGACTACATAGGATGGCATGTGGAAGAGGAAAGTCGGGCAAACTTTCCTGAAGTGAATGCTTTGATAAACTCTGTGAGGAAGGTATTTGTGAAGGCTCCTCCGTAAGTGAAGTTATTTTCTGAAATGCTGTTAGATATTCATCTCTCCTCATAACCTATATTTACAAAATGGGGTATATGGATAGAAACAGTATTAATTATAGTGACCACCCAGAAGATGTGCAGTGGGTGCTGGAAGCTTTGGACAAGAATAAGGCTGCAAGTGTTGAGACTGTAGTAAATGCCTACAATGAGAGGAACCTCTAAGTTTAGTTAGCATCCATTAAAACCTGTTTTAGTAAACTACCAGAAGCATTCACACACCTAGAAGAAAAGGTAATATTACTAGCTTCTGTCCTACATGTTTATGAAACCGTGATCACCAAGAAGTACCTGAAGAAATTGAGAAGTCTTCATTGCAAAACTGAAGAAATTGAAGCTAAGAATCCAGGTCTCACATTTCTTCAAGACATCAACAGTATGTTCTGTGGTGGATCTGCAAGTGTCTTAGCCCTTTTGCAATATTGTCCTATGACTTTATGTGAGGTGGAGAGGTTGTTTTCTTACAAAAACATTTTAAGTGAGAGGAGAAAAAAAATTTCTGCAGAAAATATTGAGAAATATTTAGTTGTGTCTGGTAACAAAGCAATCAGTCAAATGATCATAAATATTTATAAATGACACTTCAGTAATTGGTATTGCAGTAATGGCAATCATGTACACAAGTAGGACTATTGTAAGTTAAAATTCAACAAAAGTAGAACATTTGTAATTTTGTAATTTAATTACATTCAAATACTGAATAAATTTATGAGGAAATTATGAATTCCATTGAATATCAATACTTTTCTCATTTTTAGAGCATATTTTCAATGTTTTTACAGCATGAATGAGTACATATTTTTACTAGTTTTGGTGCATAGAAATCTGCTCTCTAGTTATTATAATTGGATTTGAGGAATTCATAATTAAAGGGGAATAAATATCTGTGACTCTGCTGTCACATATGTCCTTCCAGTCACATCATGCAGTTGCACACTTATAAATAAATATTAAATATTAAATCAATTGGTCATAAATTTATTTTAGGCAATTCACAGGATACACAAAGCAACAGAGCTTAACAGGATGTGCATAGGGGACCTGATAGTAAAGCACAGCACATCTGCTGTTGATGCAACTGCTTGTTTCTACCAGATGAAAGAATTTTGGAGGCAACTGGCCTGGCCTGATCTTGTGAGCTCTTACAATTATGTGCTCAAGATAATTGATGTGAGTATAAGAATTACCTATCTAGTAGTCTCCATTGAAACAAAAGGTCATTGTTATTTAATTTTATAAAGGTATTCACTTGAACTTACTCATTCTTTTTCAGTCAATCCTAGGTAAGATCTCTATTACAGATATGTTAGTAAATTATAATATTATGAGGTATAGAAATTAATAATAATAACAATAATATAAGTAATTAGAGGATGCTAAAGTGCTAACATTGAAAAAATACTAATCAACAGTTATTTAGCAAACAGTGATTAATATCCTACTCAGAACCTCCATTAAATAACGAAGCTTTAACTCAAGAAGATTCCCAAACAAACTAATACAAGCAATAGAGCACTTTACAAACAGAAGGGCTACAATCAATTGGAGGAAAACTATCATCTCATATTACCCCGCTCAGTATGTTCAATAATAATTATGGAAGGCCTTTTCTCAGGCCTTATAATCAATTTAATATTGTTTTAGAGAATCAGTTTGGCTTTCAAGAAAGAAATCTACAATATGTGCAATTAGCAAAGGAAATTATATAATTGTGCAAGCAATAGACAGAAAAGAGATAGTGATAGCAATTTTCTTGATCTCTCCAAAGCTTTTGACTATGTTAACATCAAATGTCTGTTAGGAAAACTAGAAAACTATGGGATAAGAGGCACTCCATTAGAATGGTAAGTTTATAACTATCTTCCTTTCATAGAAGTTTGAAAACAGTGTTGTTGTAATTAATTTAATTTAAAAGATGAGTCAATTAATAACACTGAACAACACTTACAACATAATTTTCCAGAACGCGTTTCGAAGGTTAATTTTCCTCCATTATCTACCGGACAATAACTGGGTTTCCATGGTGTTCCATGGCGTTTCATGGTGTGGATGGCGATGCTACTTCTGATGTTTCTTCTGGTAACGGTTCAATGAACTTGCTGAAAATATCTTTTTGAGGAATGTCGAAATTAAATACTCGGTTTCTATTTTTTAAAATGAAGATTTGTTCCCATGTTCCCATGTGACTGTCCACATGGGTCTCAGGGGTCTAAATTGGGGCCATATCTATTTATACTTTATATAAATTACCTTTTTAAAAAAAATACAGAATACTGGAGGATTAGTCATTGGCTTTGTGGATGATACTACTATGGTGGGAATGGGTAAAACAGCAGCACATATACTAAAGCGGCCCAGATTCGATCCCAGGCAACCACATGTGAGATTTGTGATGGACGAAGCAGCGCTGGGGCGGGTTTCCTCCGTGTTCTCTGGTTTCCCCACCATCTCATTCCACTGGTGCTCCATCTTCAGTCCATGTATCATCAGTGTGATCACCTGTGGTGCCATAGTAGTAGAACCAGGCGTTAAACACTACAAAAAAAAATCAGATATACAAAATAATATTTTTCTCAATTTTTTTTAATAAAAAAGGAGTATGTTTAGAGTGATGTAAGAATTTTAAATAATGTAAATAGATTATTAAAGGTAGAATATACTTATCACAGTTAGGAACATTACTAAACACCAGTAAAATAGAATGGATGCTAATTGTTGTTGTTATGTTGTTGTTAGCTAATGCTGGATTTCTGACAATGAAGTCATTAATCCTCTTGCTCTCCAATATTTTTCACTGATGGATGGGGCACTAGAAGTGGCCGGGCATATCTGAAGATGGTCTCGATCCATTTCCTCTTGCAGATCACATAGAGGACAGAGTGGTGAAGAATATATCCCAATTCTGTTTAAATGTTTTGCCAGACAATCATGTCCTGTAATCAACCTGAAGGTTGCAACTGCTGTTTTTCAAGGATACTCAGGAATTACTGTTTGAATGTTTGGTAGCTCCCATTCTTTGATTTTTCATAGTAATATTGTTCAATAACTTTTTTGTATTCAGAGTTGACTAATCTTTTAGCTGCATAAAATGGTAGATTAACTATAGATTTCTGTACACTGCTGGTACCCTTTTTTGCAAGAAAATCAGCTTTCTCATTACCACTCAGTCCACAGTGAGCTGGTATCCATTGGAAGACTAGGTGTTTTTGAAGTGCTGTTAGGATGCAAATTGTAATAAATAATAAAACACAAACAAACGTAACAGTACAGCAATTCTAAAAGACCCAATTTCCCAAGTAATGCAAATTCTTTTAAGGTTAGCTATAGATAAAAGCTTGAAAGGAAATACAGAAGTAGAAAAAATTAACAAACAAAATTAATGAGTATATATGTGCTAAAGCAGCTAGTTGAAATCGTATATGAAGTATAAAAGTATACTTAGGTTTTATACTCTTGCACATAAAGTATGGGATCCTCTTATGGGGAGCAGTGGGAAAGAAACAGAGGTTGAGAGTATTTAAATTACAGAAAAAACAATAAGAAATAACTTTTAAAATTCCAAGAAAAAATACATGTAAAAGTGGTGTTAAAAAATTCTGAATCCTTACACTACCCTGTTTTGTATCAAGCATATAGCAAGAATGACACAGAAAAAAAAAACATAAATACTAACAAATGTAACACAAGAACAAAACTATTCTATTTTAGGAACAGAAGAATAGGCTCCCAAGGTACTAAATGTATTGAAAGCAGTGCAAAGGATTTATTCAATATATATACAGGATGGAAGGGAAGTCATTGCATTCCTTCTAATCTGTGCTTCATAGAAGCATTATAAACAAAGAAGTCTAATGGCATTTTGTTCTTTGATCAGCTGATTTCGAAAAAAATAAATGGTTTTTGATCCAACTTTGATGCATAATTCCACAGGAATGTACAAGATAACAGTTTGTCACATGTAAAATGCATAGAGTAACTTATTTCTGACATAGCTTTGGTAGTAATTATGTGACATCACACAGGTTTTCAAAATAATTGATCACTTAAAAGCAGATTTTTCAGACATACACTAAGTTGACAATACTGCATTGATGTTGGTCAGAGATTGAATTGGTTTGTCGATGTAAACAACTCAGACACTTTCGCTTTCACTTTTAATGTTTTGGGAGCTAATGCTTGTGATTGACCTATGCTCGTGCAGTAAACACAGAAGGACAAGGCAGGGTATTTGTTTGTGTGCTCAAGAAGCACCGTTACTGGGTTTGTTTATATATTGAGCTAGAGAAAGTGAAACCCACACAATCTACAGTGGTGTTACCAACTTGTTTTTGAGAAAACTAAAATATCTTCATAGGAAATAGTCAGAGACAAAAACATAAGATACAAAATGTGCTCCAAATATCGAAATCAATCACTGGTTTTGTAATGTAATGACTTCCTTTCCTCCCGGTGTGTGTGTGTGTGTGTGTCTGTGTGTCTGTGTGTGTGTGTGTGTGTGCGTGCCTGCGTGCGTGCGTGCCTGCATGCGTGTGCTGGTGTGTGTGTGTGTGCGCATGTGTGCATGCGTGTGCGTGTGTGTGCGTGTGCGTGTGTGTGTGTGTGTGTGTAGAAGAATGAATGGTCAGAAGGGCGGAGTAAGCGAGGGAGGGATATGGCTCTTAATATTAATGCATGTACAATGTATACATGCAATTTTTATCCTTTTTGTATTGATGAAATCTTGTAAATGTTTTTGCAAATGCTGATAAATCTGAATCTGAAACTGTCTAATTGATAATCAAAATATATTAATTATTATTCCAATACTTATTAAATATTCAAAAACCCATAACAAACTATACCCACCATTATCAAAATTAAAATTTAAAATATTTACATAGTTTCCATTATAACTATGTGTTATAAACAGGATTCCTTCATTCTAGCACAGATATCTCTTATTCTCTCTTGAATTAAATTAAGGTAATCAGAGAAATATAATTTATTTAAACAAAAATAAGGACCTTTGCAAGTGCGTAGCTTTTATACAATTTAATAAATATCTACTGTGCAGCCTATGTATTTGTATAAATAACAATGATTATGATGATGGTAATGATATCCTTATTTAACTTCTTATGCACTTAATGCACTCACTAAGGTATAGAAAGTAAACATCTAAATAATATTACATACCTACCAACATTGGGGGTCTTTGTGTCACTTTATTTACTTACTGTTATAATAAGTGAAAAATAAATAACTGTAAGTTTAGGTAACCTCTAGTAGGATTATTTTGTGCCATCTGATTTAGTTATTTTTGTGACAACAGATTGCTATCTGAATTTTTACTCATATTAATACCTACAATATGCGAAGATCAGTTCTAAGTCCTGTTTGACATATTCAAATTCTAAAAATGCCACAGCATTATATTTTCTCTCCTAGAGAAGGTTAAATTTATGTGACACACACATATTTTGCTTGCTTTAGTCAAAGTATAGAGGTCATCGAAATTAATTTATGCCTCTGCTATCTTCTTCATTGTCCCTAGTCATATGCAGACATAAAATTTGTAAGCAGATATTAATTAATGTTTCATCAATTATGAGTGTTAAAGATATTTACATATGCCCATAAAATGAATTTGTGTAACAGTACAAAGCATTCCTGCAACAGAAAGAACTTCAACTCAGAGTATTGAAGCTTTTTACTCTGATTTATTACTAACCAGTTATCAACTTATAAAGTTCATTTATAAACATGAAAGTTCCCATGAATTGGAAAGATTGAACAAAAGAAGATATAATTATATACAGGTTTTTTTCTGTAATTAACATTTGCTCTATATTTTATAATTATATATTGTCATTTGATATTTTGCAGTGTATCTGCAGTGCTGCTGTGTACTATTCTGATATCACTCATCAGAAATTGCAAGATACAGGATATTATGAGGATAATTCACCATTCAGAATAAATGATGAGGTCAGTGAAGTCATTAATTCACATAGTATATTGTAAAGTTAAAGGCCCTCTTAACTTAAATAGGAGTGATTCTCAGAATAAATATTTTGTTTGTAAAATATAGCAGTGAAAACTCGTGCTTCTACATGCTTTGTTCTTGCAAATTCAAAGAAAAACTACTGAGACTCCCAACAGAATGACTTCACAGTTCCCTAGCATTTGCCGCCTACTGCAATAATTGAATTTCTATTCCCACAATAATAACTTGTGTCTTATTATTTGTATGTGTGAGTTTGCATGCCAATCTGTCACAAATGTTTAGATGTTGTGTTTTTGATAACTCAAAGAAAACAACTGTAAATTTAAGCATAAGTTTCCAAATCATGATATATCACCTAGCAGATTCAAGGTGTGGCTAAGTAAAATAAATTGGCATAATTTCAAGCCTAGTCAAAGTCCCATCGTTTGCTATATTTCATTCCAGATGATTTATAATAACCTCCCAGTTTAAAGGAGTTATCAAAACAAGTAAACTGATTTTAAAGAAAACTGTCACTTGCTTTTTTAAAATTGAAAGCAGGAAAACATAAGTCTCAGAGAGTATGTAGTGCCTATTCGGGAAGTAGAATGTCAAAGAAGTAGAAACAGAATTATGAATAAGTGAGTGTGGTGACTTTTGTAAAACTATGTAGAAAGAAGCAGGAAACTGTGATACCCAAGAACAGACTGATAATGAAAAATTATATGTATCAGCCAAATTAGAGGTACAACATAAATTGGTTAGGGAAGTTCCCAAGGATGTCTTAAGTTCTGAAACTTCTGAAAATAAATCGAAAAGTAATATGGCTGCATCTTTCTGTGAAACAGCCAGTAATACAGTAATGATTCTATTAATTCCAAACAACCAAATGTTTCACAGAAACAAAGTTAAAAAAGATACCAGGGCACTAGGGTATTTTTTGATTGGCAATATTTATTTTCACCCTTTGTTGTAAATATAATAAACCTATAATTTCTGTATAGCCAAAGTTTAGAGTGTCTTCATGATCTGTGAAAACAGAATACATTAAACTTTTGTGGCATTTTCAAAATAACAAAAACAATCATCTCTAGCTGTTAAATTAGCAACATCTTTTTATGTAAATGATTTAGGTTTTAGTGTTCTCATCTCCTTCACTAAGACCTTTAATTTGCACTTCACAGCAGCAGAAACACTCATAATGGGTTGCTGATGAAATGCATTCACTGCAATTATACCAGTCAATACTAATGGGTGACCCAAAAGACTAAAAGCTGGCTGCATTATGTTTTGCCTGTACGCATCCCTGGCGTTCATTGCTGACTGCCATTGTCAAAGAACAGTGCAGAAGAAACCATACAACATTTTTAAAACTACTTTTAAAAGCTTTACTTACCAATGTTATTAAAGGAGATGCTGAAACTGGCCACCATCATTGGCCATATATTTTTGGCACCTCTTTAGGAAACTGTCCATCACTTGCCATAGTTCACATTGTGAAATGCTGGCAATTTCCTGGCGAATATTTTGTTTTAATTTTTCCAGGGTGTGTGGGTTTTTCATGTACACTTTATGCTTTAGGTTACCCAAGAGATAAAAATTGCAGATCACCTGGAAACCTTCCTGCATATCACACTTTCACTTGGCGAGCTGACTGAGTTAACACCTATGAGTCATAAATAAATACACACTGTGCAGTAGAAAACAAACGCTGAGCCATGATACACTTTGTGACTAAGTACATGACAAAATAATAAAGCACACTGGTAATAGCTCAATCACCATCAACTCAGTACTGCAGTTTCAGGGCGGAGAAAACCAAGTCAAACATGTAACCTTATGTACAACAACTGCATTGTTATGTTTCTGTGCGCACAGTGGAAAAACACCATGCAGCAATTTGGATATTTTTGGGTCCCTCTGTATTTACTTGGTTTGGATTCCTAATATTTTCTTCTTCTGGTCTTAAAATTAGACTTTTCTGGGCTCCAATTGATATGGCCTGATTCAGGATATGACAAGAAACTAATAAATGTTATAATAATAAGGTACAATACCACACTAAGAATGAGTTAATAAAAATATTGACTGTTGCTATTCTTGACATTCTAATGCATAGCCATAGTGTAAAGGGATGTAGAACTTAGAGCTTAGTTGTGGGCATTTGTACATACATAGGAAGCTTGGATTTTCACATAAAAAATCTTTAAACATTTTCTATTTAAATACGTTTTCACTTGAAAATGCATTTTTTAAGTTAATAATGTTGTACGTTCATTTGTCAAAAATGTTTTACTTTGGTACCAACAAAAATATGTTTTTAGATTCCACAACAAAGCTCACAAACATATATATACACATATATATATACAACCTATCCTTTCAGCAGTAGCACCTTTATTGACTTCCTTTTTTTTTTTTTTTTTTTTTTTTTTTTTTTTTGCCTATAACACCCTCTCTATATCAAACATACCATCAAATATGTTCATTTCAACTTTGCTTTCCTCATTTGTTTACTATAATATCTATGCAATGAAAGGCCTTTAATATAAGAGTTTCTTCCATTCAGTGTTGGTTCTCGATGAACCACTTGAATACTTACGTACAAGTGCATTAAATGATTAGCTCATATTGCACTGAGAGATCCTTACAGCTAATATTCAAGTTCATAAATAAAATTCCATTATGAAGACATAGTATTGCGCATAACACATGTCTGAAAGATGCACTATTCTTTTGCCTTGAAGTCTCTGCTGTGTAATTCATTCTATGCTACAGATGTGCATAACAGTAAATGATTTGGAGTACGTTCGTCGATCTTTGTCAGTGCTGGGGGCTGATCTGCATGTGGAGACAATGTTAGAAGCAGTTGAAGCTGTTACAGGTGATGGAGCAAGGCAACAGTGGCGGCAAGCTCTTTATGGAATTCTAGAGGGAGCAATAAATCAACTGGAAGCAAGGACGTTACAGGTCCTTAATAGAGTAGCTGCTAGGGTAAGTGCCACAATAAAATGTAGAGTGGTTTCATCTTAAGAAAATTAGAAAAAGTAACTGCCTATTAAGTTAGGCTTCCTAAATTTACTCTTTTTGTAAAAAATAATTCTAAGAATAAAGATAAAGAACATAATTAGAAATCCATGTCATCAGAGACAACACATTTAACAGTTAATTTACAGGCATTTTGGAGGTGGAAAATAGTATTAATGCATACCATCACAGCTTCCAACTGCCTAATATAAAAATGCATGCAAATAAATTAATTTGCTTAAATGGGTTACTGTGTTAAACTTTACTTCCTATGACAACTTCCATAAGGTCACATTTTAATTAGTAATTTAATAGTTTCATATTCTTGGAGGAGTGAAGGTTCCAATTTGAATTAATTAGGTCTTACTTCTTCTTCCTCCTCTTCTCATTCTTTCTTCTTCTTCTTCTTCTTCTTCTTCTTCTTCTTGTTCTTCTTATTCTTCTTCTTCTACTTCTTCTTCTTCTACTTCTTCTTCTTCCTCCTTCTTCTTCCTTCTTCTTCTTCCTTCTTCTCCTTGTCCTTCTCCTTCTTCTTCACCTCTCCTCCTCCTCCTTCTACTCTTGTCATCCGCTCTATATAAGGAGGCAAGGAAACAGCAGAGCAGAGAGTTATAGACATGAGCTAGTCAGTGTGTCAGTGAGTGTGAGACAGCTGTATGTGTGGTACTGTCATCATGAAAGGTACATCACATCAAAATGAAGAATTTTTAATGAGTGTTGAGTGATTGTATAATCAGAGTTAGTGTTTGAGAGATAGAGGAAGTGAAAAGAGCTAGTGAAAGGAGTGAGTCAAGGCTACAAGAAGAAAACAGTTGTGAGTTGTAATATCATGGAAGACTATAGACTGTGTTAATGTCAGTAGAAGAGAACTGTTTTTGTGCAAAAGTTTAAAAAGAAAAATAACGTGATAGAAAAGTAACTGGACTGATTTTATCATTTTGCCACAGTATTTAAACATTTCCCAGAAGTTAAGCATTTTAATGAATGATTTTATATGGCATTGCACAATATTAACTTTTATATTTCACCCATCAAGATATAAATTTGAACTGTTTAATTTTGAGAAAATGTCCATGAAATAAGCCAAAGTCTGAAGCCAGAGAAAAGGATAAACTTTGTCTTTTAAATTCATATAATTCTGGAGACATTCTACCTTGAGATAGCCATCTAATTTCCATGTGAATCAATAAATACTTGTAATTTCTTCTCATTTTCCCAAAAACAGATGCAAAAGTTCAAGAATTAGTACAATGAGCCTTAACAACATTAACAGTTTTCAGTGCATCATCTGGTATACATTTTATTCCATCGGGCATGTGTTTAGATACCAGAGCCTCTCTATGAAGGCAACAATATGACCAATAAGCATTTGGACTACCGATTTTATTCTCACAAAAGGTTCTGCTTAACACCCTTGTCGGGGAATAAAGACTCTTACGCCATCTGTTGGTGTTGTGTTAAGATTGTAGATTGTGCTGCCCTCTGAAGCAGATTTATAACACTATTTTAGCTGCTTGTTGTTGGTAACACAGGAAACAAAAGTTCTGTAAATAGACATTGTATAAATAAATGTGAGAGTAGAAGTTTTACTGTGTTAATTCCTTTATTTCACTAGTGTGTAGCAACATGTTGGTGCCGAAACTCGGGATATAATCATCAAAACTTATATATAGCTATGGGAGACTGCAACATACATGCTGGAACCTAGAGAAAACTTGTGTTTCCTACCCTAGACGAGATTGCAATATACACGCTGGAATCCAGAAAAGAGTCATTTCCTACACTACACGAGATCGCAATATATAAACGCCAGAATCCAGAGAAGAGTTGCATTTCCTACACTACAGGAAATCGCAGCATATAAACTTTGGAATCAGAAGAGTTGCGTTTCCTTTACTATGGAAGCACTTCACCACTCATTAGCTACACCCAGTAAAGAACTATTACACATTGCTACAACACATTAAAGAGGACTCACGCCAGTGGAGAAAGTTTTGAGCAATTTCAATCTCAAAATTTGGTCATGTCATGCCACATTCAGATCACACAGATAATTTGTGGCATTGCTCTGAAATGCACTCTCGCAACAGAAGGCAAAACCACCAACTTGCCATGACAGAAGCATTAGCTACAAACTTGGAAAAACTGCAGTGAAAGCGGAGGACTTTGCAATCGAACGTGACATGTTTCATCAGCCAAATAAACACATTCAATGGTTCTACAGCACCAGAAGAAGTTAAACACTTCCAGGAATGCCTACAGGAAACATTGGAAGAGTTGGCCAGACTCAACGATACAATACAGAAGTTGCTGGATGACTCTGAATATGAAGTCGACACAGAAGTTTGTGTGCAAATGCACCCTCCAAAGGTGAAAGGCCTTCAAGGAGGAGTATGCTCAGGGGACAAAAAGTGACATCAGCAGCCCAACAACACGCCTGTATGCACATAAAATTGCCTACTATCAAACTACACCCACTCTCTGAGGACATAGAAGTTTGGCCTTGATTTTGGGAGCAGTTCACAGCTTCCATAGACAAAAATCCGATGGTGTCAACTATGAACAAGCATGTATTCCTATGTGATTATCTTGATGGGGAACCTAAGCACTTGGTTGATGGAATTGCTGTTACAGCTGACACATATGAGCAGACTAAGTTAATTTTGAAATCCAAATATCGGGATAAGAACAGAATTAATCAAAGTCACCTGGATATCTTGGAGAATCTTAACACTTCGACTTCAGGTGTACCAGAGGCTCTCAATTATAATACAAAGTTAAACAATTACAGTTGTTTCTTGTTTATTTAGAAATGTGTGACTTGATTGAGTTTTCATTTTCTGAAGCAGAGCTTGTTCTACTGGAGAAGTTTGGATGTTGGAAATTTATCATGTTTTATGACCACTGTACGTGCCATCTAAAAGAATCAGGGTTTCAGACCTAATGTCTGCAAATGTTAAACAGGTCAGAAAGACACAAAAAGGAAGACATACTCTAAAGTAAGAACAAATTAGAAACTAAAAACTTCACTTATCTTAGTAATGTTGCAAGTTCTTTTTGCACAAGCTGACTCGAGTTTCAAGTTGTCTCCAACTCATTCTCAAAGCTAATTCTCAACTATACAATGGAACACAGTGAACAACCCTCTTAACCAAAATGAATCTGATTCTTTCTTCTTCCTTTCTGCTTGTCATAAATACAATGCCTTCAATGAGTGGCTTGTTGGATGCTACCAGTGGCGGCTCGCAGTCAAAATTTTACGGTAGGCAAAGTGTAACAGTAACAACAAACAACAACAACAACAACAATAATAATAATAATAATAATAATAATAATAATAATAATAATAATAATAATAATAATAATAATAATAATAATAATAATAATAATAATAATAATAATAATAATAATAATAATAATAATAATAATAATAATAATAATAATAATAATAATAATAATAATAATAATAATAATAATAATAATAATAATAATAATAATAATAATAATAATAATAATAATAATAATAATAATAATAATAATAATAATAATAATAATAATAATAATAATAATAATAATAATAATAATAATAATAATAATAATAATAATAATAATAATAATAATAATAATAACAATAATAAACCCCGTTTATCCGAAATATAGGGGGCGAAGTCATTGCGGGTAACGCAAACAATATATTGTTTGGTTGTTTAATAAGAGCAGAGTGAATGAGTGTGACTTACGGACGAATTACCGCCAAAACTAAAATCACGAGTGTTGGCAAACTTTTTTCCAGGGGGGGCACATGTTGGAAATTTGCAATCATATAATATTAAATCATTATTTTACTGTCAAAATTTATAGTACTTGTTGCAGATAACCGTATTAATTTGTACTAAAAAAATTGTTCTTCACATCAAAATTAAAATAATAGTTTAATAGTCAGTAACTGACTGCATATTAAGTTCACCAACTTCCAAGGGGGGGCCGTGGCCCCCCTTGCCTCCATTTTGCGACACCCATGACTAAAATAGATTAAGAAATTGAAAAATTGTCTGACTACAGCTTTGTGTTAAATAACTAAAACACTCCTCTTTTCATTGCCAGTGCGCCGCGAAAGCAAAATTTGTAATAGTTCACTAATTAAGTTGGTCATACTGGTATTACACAGAGATAACGACACGATATAAGATCTCTGAGATCTTCATTCGTAGAGTATGGCTGTTCGGAAAATGTCGCATAAATTCGGATTTGGGCAGGCAAGTGTTTGGAGAGCTGGCAGACGCGTCTACGCATGCTCGGAGTGCGTATACAGACGGAATATTTCCTTATCCCTGTTCAAGGGCCTCGTAATGAGGAAACGGGGCCGGGCCGGCAGAGGTTAAGCTAGCCTGCTCTCCACTACCCAGGTTCCATGCGTATCATTTCTGCCGCGCGTTTCAAACACGCAGCGCAGTTTTCATGAATCGGAATTGAGATTAAAGGATTTGACCATGCGCTGGTCATTATAACCGAGAAAACTTCGCTTGAACTGCAATTTAGGGGAAAATGACGGTTCAAATGATAAAATGCAGAATCATATTAAACATTATTTATTGATGTATTACGATAGGGTAGACAATGCCTACCCTGCCTACCCTAAGGAGCTGCGAAAGGATGCTACCTACTTTCACACATCACAGTGTGCCATACTTCTACTTTATGTTATTGAGAAATAGACTATGAAGGCTGACTTCCGTGCCATAATTTAAATTATACATCACATTATTGTGAATTTAATTTTATAATAATGTTAGCAAAAATTGTAATAACAGTACTGTAACAATAAAAAGCACATAAATAGACATAATTACCAAAATTACCATTATGGGAAAAGATTTTGCAAACCCCTTGGAAAATTTTGCAAAGTCACAATTTAGAAACCAATGTGTTAGATAATTAGATTAGGTAAACACATTAATGGAATGATTGATCAAATGAGCTTAGGGTCAATAGAGTCAATAATTTGTCTTTTCAGGACAAAGAAAAATCCTTGTCCAGGTAACTCACTTCAACCAAGATTTAAGCTTGAGACCTTTGAATATAAGGCGGGCTCACTACCCCAAATTATTGAGCTGCATATAGTGTTAAAAGTGCATAAAAGTCCATTTTAAATGTTTTGGTAAATACAAAGCATTATCCAAAGCATTATCTGCTGTCACAGAAGCTCATAATAGTAACCTGTTACAGAATGCCACTTCCAAAATTCTGTCAGTATTTTATGTATTTCTTCTTTCTCTGTATATTACTTATTTTCTGTCTAAATCTTTGTTAACTGTTTTATAATAAGTTTAATTTCCATCATTTTGCAGATGCGACCTGCCTTAAAAAAGGCCATGTTTCACCTAGCTTGGTCACCTGATTCATTACCAACATCTGATGCCATTTCACCATTACTAGAATATCTAGATGGCCATCTGGTAAATTTAAATGCTGCTCTGTTACCTAGAAACTTTGAACGAATACTTACAGATGTGTGGGAAGTTTCTCTTTTGGAACTAGGACAGCAAATGGATGGAAATGCTGGGGTAAGTATGGTTTTATATTACGTTTCATTTTTATTCTTTATGTTGTTATCATCACCACCACCGCCACCGCCACCACCACTGCCACCACCACCACCGCTACCACCACTGACGACGATGCCACTGCCACTGCCACCACCCCATCATCATCATCATCATCATCATCATCATCATCATCATCATCATCATCATCATCATCATCATCATCAATCGTCATCATCATCAGCAGCAGCATCACCATCATCATAATCATCATCATCATCAACCTCAGTCCGTGATATGCTCATGAGCGTCAGTCCCTTGACCTTAGTCTACCCAATTTTAGTCAACGACCCAGTAGGTGTAAATACAGTGTTGAGTGGTTTATTGCAAATATTGACTTTGGTATGCAAGTGTAAGGTGTATTTTGTTTCTGAGGTTTTTTTTAATTTTAGGGTAATAGTAGTACACAATGAATGTTAGAATCACTTATCAGAAAGCTTTGTACAATAAAATCCCATTTAACATTTTATTGCATTTCATGTTAGATCTCCAGTTAAGATAGATTCACTGAATGCTTTTTAAAATTTGATTTTGCATGTCTCAGTCTTATGAAACACACATAATATATGTACAAAGTTTAGCATTTCTTATCATTTATTATGAAAAAAGATATTGAAAAAGTTGAATTTGTTGCAAGCATGCTAATATTAGAATGCTATCACGAACTGATTGGCTGTAGATTGGGTTAATTGTTGCCATGTTGCCATAGAAATTCCAGCCATCATTTCAGTTCATTGTGAAAGCTAGGGCATTTATAATCAAGTGTATTGAAAATACAATGTACGAGGTGCATCCAGAAAGTAAGTCCCGATGACTGATAAAGAAAACAAAAACATCACTAAGTAAGAAATATTTATTGCAATAACTACATAGACTCACTGGCTACTTTTCAACATAGTCACCACCATTGTTGAGGCATTTATCGCAACGGTGCACCATTAATTGTACGCCCAAGTCATAGGATTCTGCCGCCAATGTCCGCAGCCATGAATTCACTTCATTCTGCACCCATTTCTATCCCAAAAGACAATGCACACGATTTTTTGACTGAGATTGTCTGCTTGAATTTAGCCTTCACAGGTGAACTACTATGCCGCCAATGCATTGATTGTTGTTTTGCCTCTGGTGTGGCATTCGCCACCAATGTTTCATCCCCAGTGACAATATTGCCGAGAAACTGGTCACCTTCCGCTGCGTATTGCTGTAGGAATGTCAATGCTGCGGCCAGACGTTTGGTTTTGTGTTCATCTGTCAGTTGTCTAGGCACCCATCTTGCACACACTTTGTGAAAACCAAGCCACCAGGAGACAATTTCGTGCAAAAGTGAGCAGAGTTCTGAAATTGTGAAGTGCCACTTCTGTACAATTGCTTGCCGCACACTTTCCAACACTTCTGGTGTCACCAGGGACGGTCGGCCATTACGGTCTTCGTCGTGAATATTGGTTCTTCCTTCCGTGAATTGCCTGCACCATCGTCTTACCTTACGGTCACCGATGTCTTGTCCATACACGTGACACAATTGGCGATGATTCTCTGCTGGAGATTGCTTTTGAGCATGCAAAAATCGGATGACTGCACGAACTTCGCATTTGGCGCGAGACAATATCGGAGCAGCCATTTTCTCCTAGCACAGAGCAGTAACTACTGCCGTCACAAAACTGAAACTTTACTGCAATGTTACCATATACTTCCTCTCTTCTCCTGTGCACGCGCATTCCTATCTGATTGGTGGTGCGATCTCTGGAAGCGATCGGGACTTACTTTGTGGATGCACCTCGCAGAAGAAATTGCTTTTATTTATCTATTTATTTATTGATTGTACAATAGCAATACTGTTACTGTTGTTCTTCGTGAGCAGCAGTTCTATGGCAGTGTCACATATATTATGTAGCATAACTTGAAGTGTACAATTTATATTTGCATTATATAAGGTGTGGTTTCGTACCCATTGCTGTTAATAGGTATGCTTATAGTTATAATATTCATGATAATGTTTTACCTTTGTTGCAGTTGTTTGAAATAATCCATACATATTCTTTATTTATATTGGTAGCGAGTGCTAATATTCAAAATTAATATAAAGCAAAGATCTGTTACCATATTTTGTATCAATTTGGTGTTACTAAGTGTATATTATTTTTCTTTCTTATTTATGTGTACAAATAAGTGATCTTATTTACAATTTTGAATACAGTGCATATCAGTTCAGTTTTTACTTTCTATACGACATACATGGTATGTAGAGAAGTTGTTGCATTCCACCAAAATATATGATATCAAGATCTTGCTAGAACTACATGTTTTAATAACCCCTGATTCCAGAACAAGAATACTTAGAAAAAGGCATGCAGGTGTATGAACAACATAGCTCAAAAATTAAAACTGATAAATATTAAATTTTGTATTTCAGTTCAATATCTTCCAAAGATGTGACAAACATTTTCAAGAGAATCCACCCACTCGAAACTACCCTAAACAGGGAACATTTTTGAAAATGTTTAATTTTCTCAAAAATGATTCCAAGATTTTTATCAAAATTGTTTAAATCATTTACATGACTACTAAAAATATATCTTGACTTTTCTGGGAAAAGCCTGTTAAGTTCTCTTCATTTGGAATGAATTTTGTATAACTTGTAAATGTTAAGTGATAGACAAAAACATACCACCAAAAAATTGTACATCTTTTTAAGCCGCACAATTTATTTCTAACAGCTCTTTTTGTGGCATAAGCTATTTTCAAGATATATGTCAATGGTTTGAATTGTTCAATACTTCATCATTCTTTTAAAGGCCTGTACATATTTAGTTGTCGCTTGATCATAAAAAATTTTCGTCATTCATATCTACAAGAAATAGAAACAAATGCCAAAGATAAAAAATGGATTACACTACTTTCCAATCCAGATATAATCCCCTAGAGACCAAGGAAAACAGCTGTTGCAGCCTTCCGACTATTGACAAATCATGACTGCTTGGCAAGTCATCTCTACAGAATAGGTATCTCAGCCTCACCAATATGTGTCCTGTGTAACGATCCAGCAGAAATGAACGAAGACCACTTGAAGACCTGTGAAGCATTAAGATCAGAAGAAACTACAGTTCAAAAGTATTGGAAAGCACAAATGCTAATGGCTTCATTGCCAGATGCAAGGCACTAGAAAACAACAACATATTTAGTTGTTTGTAGCAATTGCATGGAAACAGTAAATAATTTTAAGGCCAGCATATAGGTGCAGCTATTAAACATTTGGCTGTTGCTGTTTGCCTTTACATCTATAATGAAATGTGTAATGCAATTATTTCTGCAAAGCTATCAGTCAAGGTCATGAGCAATCTGTGCTTTCTGAGCACCAGTGCCCAGCCTACGATAGATGGTATATGTTTAATTGTAGATACCTTTTTGATTATTTCTCTACTGTGTATAAAAGTAGGAAAAATATTGTATTCCATCCAAAAATCTGATACTAGGATTTCATCAGTTTTGAGACTCCCTGAATCAAAAAAAAAAAAAAAGCATTTTTAGGAAGAGGTCTGTACTTTTTAAGAGTGGTCAGTGAATTCATTTTGATAATTCTCCCGGTCAGGTCAGTGAGACCTGTAAACCAACGACAGGTGTGGTCCTCTAGACATACTGGGGGTTGTGAGAGAGCGATGTAACCACCAAAACATAAAAATATGGTGCTCTCTAAAAAGCGGTTACTATTTCTACTACTGTTTTCTCTAGTAATATTGGAGAGCATGAGGATTAATGACTTCACTGTCAGAAATCCAGCATTAGCTAACAACAACTTCTTTACTTTTTAAAATTTTTAGCAGTTTACGTTTTTACTAAATTACATTTTACGTGTTTTAAATTTTAGCTATTTTAACTTTCATTTTTTACCTATTTTAACTTTCATTTTTAGCTTTTTAAGGGTGATGTTTTAATAGTTGAGTTTCCTTGTTTAGGACTTTGGGTCCTAATGACCAAGTTATCAAACAGGCCCTTAAACACCACTCACTCAAGCAATCAATCACTCACTCACTCATTTTATGGAAATAATTTCCATAATGGGTAGCTACTAATAATTACTAGGTACTTTCACATAAGTCAAATAATTTTGGACATTAACCAAATTTTAGTTCTATTACCATAAAAATTACCTTAAACTATTGTTTATTCCTTTTTGACAGGAAAAGATGCCCATGTTCTATGAAAGACTATATGAAGCTCTGGAGATACTGCTGGATTTCTTCCATGCTGATGAGAAGGGTCTTCCTCTTGAAACGCTTAAATCAGGTAATACACTTGCTTTAAACAGTATATAGGAAAGGTCTCTATGACTACGGCAGGCATACGTAGATGGAAGCTAAGTACACATAAGGAGAAGGAGAATTAAAAGAGAAGTATGTAAGAATGGAGAATGTAATTTAGCATTTGGTAAATTGACATCTGTAAAAATCTTACTTTGTAATATGTACATAAATATTTTTAATTTTGAGTTGAAAAATAAGTTCTTATTAAATTATGTTTAATGCAAGTTTTATCTTTTTAAGAGGATTAATGAATCTCTTAGAGAGTAAAAACTATATTATTATTGTTAGTTTACTCTACACTTCATAGTTTTGGGGTTATTAATAAGTTTCTAGAATACTTAATAAAATACAACACTACGCAGTTGAAGTTACAACACAATTTGCAGCATGCCCACAGTGTGGTACAACTACAGGATATGCTAAAAAAGATTCATTCAGTATACTGAAATTAAAACACCCCTTGTCAATTTCTATGCAAACCAAAAAAGTAATAACATTATTTTATCAGGAGAAATTTGCTACATCCACCAGAGCCTAAAGGATAGTGTAATTGTAAACATATAAAATTTAAAAAGTTTAAGCATTTAAGTAAGTATGATCAACTACTTGTTTTGTATTTTCTTCAAATTAAGCTTAAAAACAGACTTAAATGTTTAATTTAAGGTTATATGAACCTTTAAACAGCAATTGTTTTCTGCTCCCCTTATCACAAAGAAATGCACTTTAATAAGAACATACTCTAACACAGACATGGGCATAAGAGGAGAGGTAGTAATTCAACTTGCCTTACTCACCACACATTCTCTTACCAAGTGACAAAGTTGTTTGGATACAACAAGCACAGTGGTGGCTTCCTTTCACCTGCACAGTAGTAATAATTTCTAAGCTTTAATTAACTATTTTGCCTATGTTAAACATATTTTTGCATACAATAATTATTACATCTACCTACTGTGGTTAGGCAAATTACATAATCTTCAAGTTTATAACCTTCAATTATCTTATGCATGTTATATTGTTATGCTGCCTCATGATTGATACATTAAATTGTTTTTCCTTCACAATAAATAAAGCAGTATACTTCCATTGCTATTTAGCCTTAAAATATATTAAAACTATTTGATCAACATAATAAATTGTTTGGTTTTAAACTCAATATTATGTTCAAACTTTGAAACACGAAATATAATAGTGGTGCTGTTTTTTTGTATAACGAAGTTGATGGTGATGAGCTTTTGACTCTTTCATTATCTCGGGTCATGGTACTGGATGGAATGAACATACACTCGGGTTTAACTTTAGTGAAACATTTTATTTGCACATTCTTGTTCACAGTATTTAAATTGTATCACAGTAGAAAGCCTTTTATTTCAGTGGATCGATTTCCCTAGCATCGCCGAAATTTAATGCCTGAAAATTTAGCGATATTTCGCTAAAAGTGTTTTCTATCACTTTACACTTTACTTTTTTACATCCTTTTCTTTAATTGCACACTTCGTATTAACTAACTTATTAAAGTTAGCTAATGTTTCACTTATTTTACACCAATTAACGGTCTTTAAACACTTAGTAAATTTACTTTCACTATTTTATGACGCGTACACATAAAAATACGTCCATTGGTTGTGAGTCTAGCATTCCGACTGCCACGTGTACATCCACGTATGCGTTCATCAAATAGTTCCCGCATTGTTAGGGAAGCGATCCTTAGCCATTTTCCCTTCGCTATCAATATTGAACACATGTAATTCTTTTATTTATACATATATATTAAAATTAAACATGCAAATATTTATGACATCTTTAAACAAACTTAATTGTTTGTAACAATGAACATTAGTAACACGTTTTCATCATTTAACCAACTCATACCAACATCAAAAACAAATTACACACTTAACAAATATTCACATATATGATCTTCTTTTAGGGTCCTTTAACATTCTGTCTCACATGCCCCTTGTTTTGTTTTTCAAGCTGTCACCTATATTTACAATCTTGAAACACAATACAACACTTCTCCCTATTCCTCTGATACAATCACTTTGTACAATACTTGTTTCTTTACAGTCTTCTTTGCTGTATGATTTTGTCTTTTGTTTTGGTATGACACAGCATGTCAATATACATTTCACATATTCGGTTACTATACAATACATATTCAGTTATTATACAACACATATTCAGTTACTATACAACACCAAGAATATTTCTAAGTTTTCACATTTGACATTGACACAAATATTATCTAAGTGTGTCATGGTTTATTGTGTGCCTTTTGACTTATGTTCCTTGTTATGAGGAGAGAAAAACAGGATACAAATCTTGAGCTAATGGTTATGATCACATTTATGGCAATTTTATTCATTTCTTTGTCCTCTGTTCTTGCAAGCTTATTATGTATAGCAGGTCGTTGAGTCAATTCTTAAACTCTGATGTTACTAATGATGCTATTGTGACATTGGGTTCTTATTCACAATTGTTTAGTTCGACATTTCTTCAAGCTTAACATTGGCTATATCCATCTTAATTCATGGGCATGGCTTTTCTGACTATGATTTTTCTTACTTCACTAACTGTCACCTCTTTATCTCTTATCTCTATAAGAGAAAACTTCTATATTTATAATTATTCTGCAACTATATTAGTTTTCTTCTTAATTCACCCTTGACGCCCTTGTGTCAAAAATATTTTCTCTTTGTCATCACAATTGATTCCTTTTTATTTTTGTCCCTGACATCCTTATGTCAAAAACACATTTTGTCGTCATTATAATTCACTTCTTTAATGACAATCAGTATTCTCATCCGTCCTAGTTGACAATGCTCTCAGTGGTCATTATAGCCAATGACTATGTTGATTTCCTTTCTTGTTGTATTTTCCAACCTGTATATAATTTTCTATAAGAAACCCATTAAAAATTATTATTTTCTATCATCTCTACTATTCCTGCCTTACATGTTTGTTGGCACAGACTATTTGGTCCTTTCTTTGTATGGTTTTAATTTATTTTTATGGTATCTTCCTACCAACTTGCCATTTGTATTCTGTAGCTCATATGTATGGTCGCCCAGCTTTTTTGTTATGACCAGCGGTCCAGGTTACAGTAGTTCCATTTTCTCCTTGTGTGGCCATCCTGTGTCGGTGTCGATGTCAATTGTCAATCGCTTAGGTTCTGTGTTGGTCATCAACTTGATTGGGGCAAACTTAGTTGTGTTAATTTCCCTGAGTCTTGATGGTGGTTGTTGTTTCTGTATTCTGTGCAACATCCGCCCTATTTGGCACATTTCCATCCTGTTCCTGTTGTCTTATGTTGCCGGTGTTCCATTGGTTTCTGTCCCTTTGGTGTGAACCCCTGTTGCATGGTGGTCTTTGGTTGTTCAAGTATTCCCTACAGAATCTTATGTAGTTCACTTGATGGGTACGGTCTCCTGGTCTCCCACGATCATATGTATGTGTTTGGTATCTCAATTCACCCCTTGGTATTGTGTCGTGGTACCGCTGTCTCTTGTTTTCCATCCTTTCGCCATGATTGTGTGGCTGTGGGAAATGGTGTGCCCCTCTCCCCCTGTCATGGGTGCTCCTAGTATTTCTATCTTCTCTCTCATTCTGGTTGCTTGTAGCCATGCTCCTATTTAAGATAGGTGAGTTTGGATGACCGTTTCTATGTCTATGTTCATTAGGCCGACCATTTTGCGTTTCGAAGGCTGTTAGTAATTCTATCATGTCTGCAAAATCTACTGGTCTTGCAACAATTAACCCTGTTTTCACTGTGTCTGGGAAATGTCTTGTTATGCCGGTAATTAACTCTGCTTCCGACAAGTTAGGGTCTAATAACTTCCCTTTGTTGGCTATTTTCATAAAATAATCGACTAGCGATAACCCTTTGGTTGGATCATATCTTCCTGTCGCTAACTCTACCCTTGTCTGGTTCTGTTTAGCTGGGCTCCAATACCTTGATAGGAATACATTTCTGAATGAGCTACTACAATTCATGACCAGCTAGTGTTAACCTAAGCCATTCTAATGCCTTGTTTTTTAAGTTCTTCTTAACTATCATCCTAAGCTCATTTGGTATCCTTTTCACTTTAAAATACTCTTCCATTTCTTTAACAAAGAGTTTTGGATAGTCTCCCTTCTCCTTGTCAAATGTAGGTGGTGTGATTTCATGTAATATGCTGTTGGTGTAGCATGTGCTGTGTGTTGTATCATTGTTTAATTGTGAACCTCTTTCTCTGTATGGTGAGTCAACATTTTGTACATCATTCAAATAACTCTCATCTTGTACATTACTTACATCTAAGTCATCATTTTGCCTTTGTAGTGCATTCACAACATCATTCACATTAGCCAAACTTTCTTTTCCTTTTCTCATTTCTTCACAAATTGATTTTAAATCATTCTTTATTTTTAAGTGACTTTGTTTCATATCATTCATAGCATCTTGTTGTGACTGTACTACATGAGCCATAGTCTTAATTTTAGGAATTACAACTTGTTCTACAGTTTCATTAATAATTCCTTTCTTTACTACCTCAATCTCTTTCCTTAATTCCTCAGTTATTTCTGCTTTTACATTTGTAATCTTACAGTCTACACTTGCATAACATTCTGTTATTTCATCTCTACATCTACCAATTTCTTCTTCTAATTCAATCTTACTTTCTCTCATTTCCAATTCAATTTTTCCCATCCTATCTCCTATGATTTCTATCCTAGCTTCTATGGCTTCCTTTGTCTCATTTATGTTTTTATGTACTAATTTTAAATTAGTTTCCATTACTTTCATATTTTCTTTACACTCCTGTCTTCCTAATTCTATTTTCTGTTCTAAATTCTGTCTTCCTAATTCTATTTTCTGTTCTAAGTCCTGTCTCACTTCCTCCATTTTCTGACCTATCTCTTCCTTATTCTGTTCTAGTTTCTGACCTAAACTTTGTTCTATGTCCTGGTTTAATTCTACCTTATTTTGTTCCATTTTCTGACCTATTTTATTTTTATTTTGTTCTAGTTTTTGTTCTATACTCTGACCTAAACTTTGTTCTAGTCTTTCAAATATGATCATTAATAACCTTTGGTCTTTTCCTATTGCTACCTGTTCCTCGCTTTCTGGTTCTATCTGATAACTAGGCCTATCTGCCCCTTCCCCTACTCCTGTTACTAGATCTCTCTCTTTTCGCGACATTCTCGTTTCTTTATTCAGTTCACTTTGGCTTAAAAGTTCCACAATTTTGCTGCTTTGCAGTAACATAAAAATCAGTGGCGTGTGGTGAAGGTATTGGTCAGGGTAAGCAATCTCATTGGAAATGGTTTAACGAAAATATGCTGATACATAATACATGCAATTAAAAACAATAGTATCACTGTTATCCTGTACGTTACTTTGTAGCAAAATATTGATGATGATTTTCCTTGTCTTAGTTGAAGCAGAGCTGGATTCTCCTCCCTTTCTTGGCAAAATCATCAATTACAAGATCATAGAATTTGGGGTCCTGCTGTAGATTTACCAGAAGCTCCTTCTCTAGTGCTGTCAAAGATAAGTTTGAAAGTCTTTCCTGTCTCAGAGACAGGTTGGTTTCAACTCCAAGCAGTGAGAGGCAATCAGAAGGGGAAGTCCCCTTCGACGAATTTAACCTAATCGGAGCCCACGCGGTCAAGACTCAGGTCATTGCAAGAGATGACGCAATTTAAAAATTATTAATGTCCCAATATGTTTAAAAAATGACCGGAAAATGCCTTAAAATATTTTAAAATGACCTAAAACGTTAAAATAGAGAAAAATGACCAAAAAAGAAAAAAGATGACATTTCATCAGAATCCGTGCCATGGTGATGAGCTTTTGACTCTTTCATTATCTCGGGTCGTGGTTCTGGATGGAATGAACATACACTCGGTTTTAACTTTAGTGAAACATTTTATTTGCACCTTCTTGTTCACAGTAATCGTATCACAGTAGAAAGTCTTTTTATTTCAGTGGATCGATTTCCCTAGCATGGCCGAAATTTAATGCCTGAAAATTTAGCGATATTTCGCTAAAAGTGTTTTCTATCACTTTACACTTCGTCTATAGTTATACTTATTATAGTTAAAGTTAGCTAATGTTTCACTTATTTTACACCAATTAACGGTCTTTAAACACTTAGTAAATTTATTTTCACTATTTTAAGATGCGTACACATAAAAATACGTCCATCTACACCAAACACATAGACGCTAATAACTAGACAATTGGTTGCGAGTCTAGCATTCCGACTGCTGCGTGTACATCCACGTATGCGTTCATCAAATAGTTCCCGCATTGTTAGGGAAGCGATCCTTAGCCATTTTCCCTTCACTTTCAATATTGAACATATATAATTCTTTTATTTATACATATATATTAAAATTAAATATGGAAATATTTATGACGTCTTTAAACAAACTTAATTGTTTGTAACAATGAACATTAGTAACACGTTTTCGTCATTTAACCAACTCATACCAACATCAAAAACAAATTACACACTTAACAAATATTCACATAAACGATTTTCTTTTGGGGTCTTCTAATATTCTGTCTCAATAGTTTATATTAAACAAACTAATAAGAAACTAAACTTCTAAAAGGTGGAATCACATCATTCCTTTTGTACATTTAGAAATACGAGTATTCAGAAAGTACGTTTTGAAATTGTAAATAATTACCTGTAAGATCACCAAAGTTTGTTTCATGCTTCTGATCAAACTGGTATTTGATATTGTAACACTTTATATTTGCAAATTGAAATCCACATATTAAATAGCAAACTTCCCTGTTTTTCGTAACTTACAAAAGATTCCCTCTGTCACTCTTCATGAAGCATCCTGAGAAAGCCATACTTGCCACTGAATGAGGCATATTGGAAACAAACAGCAGTGAAGGGTCAGTGAACTAAGGCAAGAACTCGTTTTAATGGAGTGGCCCTTTTAAGCCAATTTTGTCCATGTCTGTTCTACACCAAGAAACAACTAAGCAAATCAAAGAGCTTCAGTACAGCTCATCTGGGAAGATAAAAATAACAAACATTTGCATATTTGTAAACTAATAAAACATTATATAGATGTCTTACTTATGAATTAAATATCCTATCTTACACACTGTGTGCATTTTTATTGCAGTAACATACTGGAATGTGGAACAAAGGCTGCATTACCATAAAACAGATACAGAGCAGCTCATTTCACTCTACTATCAGCAAAGACTTCAGGATCAACTCTGTACAGAAAGCACAGAATATGGAGTACTATCTGTCAGAGCATACTTTAATCATGATTCCCTTTGTGTTGAAGTGCTGAATGCTCGGGATGTCATACCACTGGATCCAAATGGTAAGCAAAATTTCACCACTGCTTTAAATTGCTTAAACTGTGCACCAGTGCAACAGCATTATATTTGAACAAAGTGTAAAAAAATATCTCTTAAATATCTCCTATATATAATATTAATGATTTTCTAAGCTGCCCTATTGTAATTTTCAGTGTTTTGTTTATTTTCTTTGTACCTGACAATGCTCAAAGGAGACTATATCTGCTGTATATTGTTATGCCAAACTAATTGTAATTTCTCAATTTTTATTTACTTGCCAATGCCCAAAACTTGTAACTTTAGTTATGACCTTTTCATTTATTAGACATAAGTAAAGAGATCTATGCAAGATTATGTATCAGGTGCTATATTGTATGAATTAAGTCACTATTACAATTATATAATACTACATAGTTATTTAAATACTACATTAAGATGGAACTTTAAAAATGACTATAATAAAGGTACTTACGTAATAGTGTGCACAATGTTTATTCATACTAGGTTCAATAATATTGTTCTTGTTACTTTACAACAATATGTATATGTTTAAAACTATAAAAACACAATGCTTATGTGAGAAAAGAATGTTAAAGTGTCTGGCAAACAGTAGAAGAAATGGGGAAAAGAGCAAAAGCTACATATAAACGTTTGGAAAGCTTTCTCTTTTGTCTTTTTTACGTAGGTTAGGCATCCTTTAATCGGTAAGCCATACTGAACTGTGAATGAATGAACAACTAAAAGAAATTAATGCTCAAATAACAATGGAATCAATAGAGCTTAGCATTGGCTAAACATTTTCTCAAAAAAGAAAAAGTAGGAAAAAGATAGATCTGAATTCAAGGCATTTGAAATGTTAGGCTGTCATGCTATTCCCATATTACAGACAGGCAAACTAAAATATTGTGAGATTTCAAATATATTTCCCATGCATAAGTTTGACTAGCCATTGTTTCTACAACGGTTAGCTTTTTAAATTGTCAGCATAGCAAATGTCTTGTGGGTTACAAGATATATAATGAAAGGGGAAACCTCATACACTGTGACCTAAGAAGATCTATTGGCTACCATATCCCAGGAGAAATGAATGAAGCAAAGGAACTGCAGAAAGCTACAGGGACAGAGGCAGGCTCAAAATGCAAAGTTGCCCAGAATGGGCATTGAATGACCCTAATAACCTAGGCAGCACTTTGGGGAACATTTTTTCCTTGGAGAAAGAATCTGTGACAACTGTCCAGCATTGCCTTGCACTGCAAAACATGAAAGCACACCTGAAATATGAGAAGGAAGCAGAATGAAAGGGAATGAGGTAGAGGAAGACAATGACAGAGAGAAACCACCACAGCATTTGCCTCCCAACAAGGAAACATTTCTAAAAATCCAAGGTTAGAATGGGAGAGTAGAGGGATTGAACTCATGATTTCCCAAATGCAAACCTCACACATTACTACAGACATAACTCACTCACTTAACAAGAGTCCTAAGTATTTAGCTATCTACTTTATTTTCAATTCTTTCACCATGTAGCCACATTTCACTATATTGGTCACCTTCAGCTCATTTTTTCTCAAATCAGGTGTATACTGATCTTTCAAATTAAGCATGAAGAAGATATAATTGACTCCGGCCGTGAAAGTCTACGCTCTCTCATGTAACTGTTATTAAATTGTTGCTTGTTCACTAACTATGCTGTTTCTTCATTGAATTATAAAAGCTACAAAACTCCAGCCCAATACTTTGGGTTCTGATACAAGTATTGCTGCTTATGGCCATTGATCTCTCTTTCCCTCTCTCTCTCTCTCTCTCTCTCTCTCTCTCGCTCTTTCTCATGTCCATCCTTAACTCACTTTCTCCTTCAAATGCCCCTAAATCTTCATGAGGAATGCAATTAAATTGATAACATCTAGGTTGGATACCATTTGCATAGTTAGACGTGATTTAAACAACTATTTAAGTTCCAGTTCTACCTCTCAAACATTGCCCACACACGGTTTCTGTATTTAAAAACACCAACAGTAAGTTTGTTGGCATAAATAAATAATAATTACCATCTGAAGGTTATTTAATCCCAGGATATAAAGTACTTGCAATAGTAAGTCACCATTGGGGTAATTGTCTCTGATGTGAGACTGCCTTTGTGGTTTAACAGGAAAAATACGAACTGGTTTGAGCATTCAGTGTCATTCTGGCACGGTGTCACAGTAGCTTAATGGTTAGAGCATACACCTAGTAAGCGGAGGGTCTGTAGTTCAAATCCCAGCTGTAGCATTGAATTTTTAAGTTCCAGTTCTACCTTTCAAACTATTCAACATTTAGTTTTTAATATTGCAATTAAGATTAGGTGAAAATGAGTGATTTTTTTTCAAAAGTTGTATTTCTGTGAAGTGACTGCTGGAGAATAGTAATTATTACCACATCATCACTTCAATAAATTATATATAAACTACTTTGTTGGAGGAATTTGCTTAAGTGATGTGTAATAGTATCTAGATAGTACTTATAAAGTGAATGGGATTTACTGACACTACATCACTTCCTTATTAAAAATGGAACATGTTTCAAGAGCTCATTTGCTGTCAACCTGATGCTGACTGCTGGAACATGGTGTTGATATGTTGGAAATTGCAACATTGTTATCCTCTGGCATCTTTTCCAGCAATTGCTTGCTGAGGATGGAATGTTGTGATCTTTGGTCATTTTCTGGAATTAGATGTGAGCATTTGGATGGTATGTGAACTTCTGTACCTGCAGTTTTGTTTTACCATTGACAGTTTGATGGGTTCTTGTATCATCTTCCATTTTTTTGCTGTTTTGATTTTCTTGTCTCTTGTTTTTCTATTGAGACCATTGTTTTCAGTTATTCTGTGGGTTATCTCTTTTTCTTTGTTAAACTCTGTTCTGTTAAGAGGTAGATAAAGAAGCCTATGTATCAGATTGTCGAAAACAGCATACTGGGGTGGTTTTGTATTTGATTGAAGGATACCATACCAGCAATAGAAAAATCAAGAATATATCAATTCAACAGCAAAAACTGCAACAAAATTTATATTGGAGAAACAAAAAAAAAATTGAAAACAAGGTCTAAAGAACATCTTAGGAATCAAAAGAATGAACAAGTGGAAAAATTTGCAGTAGCAGCACATTTTTTACTAAAAACCAGGAAATTGATACTGAACCTATACTGTTAAAAAGCATTGCTAATGCAAAACAACCAACAACCTGGGAGAATATACTCGTATTCATTCTGCAGTTGGCACCAGGTTGAGAATGAGAGTAAATGAGCTGCAAAATATGTCCCAGTTTTAATAAATAAATAATGAACTGTCAGTAAAGCTGATTCACTTTATTATTTAGACTTCACCACACTGTTGATCTAAAGAATGCCAAGTGAAATGGCATTTCATTACAAGCCATATGATTGAAATTGATGAAAGTTGCATCCTCGCTTAAGAACTGTATTATCAACTTTAAAAATGTTGCACTTTATAATAATGGTAATAATGCATAGAAACAGTGCAAATGTTGATTTTCACTTAACTTGTGCACTGATTTATATCATTTTATGCACATCAAGATAAGGTATCTGTTGCATATGTGTGTATCTTAAAGCCTACAAATATTTTAATATTTTTTAAAGGTTTCAGTGATCCATTCGTGATAGTGGAGCTTCTTCCAAGAAAAGTATTCAGCCACTGTCTGGAGCAACAGACAAATGTCCAGAAAAAGACATTGAATCCAATGTTTGATGAATGTTTTGAATTGTAAGTACACTCACATTAGGTCAGACTTTTATTTCTATATTACAAAATAAAGTAGAAGCAATGATGTGCACTGGGATATAGCTAGTTCAGTAGTATGATAACTATAAATACAAAAGCATGCTTTGATGTGTCCACCATAGATTAGTATGACTATATATAGTCCATATTATTCAGTTCTCATGAGAGATAATTTTATAGCACTTTTGAAAAGCAGAAACCTTATAACTAGTACAAAGAATAAAAGGTTGACTTACACGTGTGTTCAAGATTACTTTTTCTGAATAGCTTCTATTGAAATTATATGTATATATGACTGTTTAGCTTACTCTTCCCATTGTAGTTCATTTACTCATTCCATAGGCAGTTGCTCTGAAAATCTTTGCAGCTATTACATTTGTGAATTTTTGTCTATTTTGTCACATCAGCTATTCTTTAATGGAGTGACACTGAGATTAGGTAGCACCATGGCTGAGTGATTATACCTTTGCCTATCACCAATGTAGCCTGGGTTTGACCCCAGGGACCCACATGTGGTATTTGTGGTAGATTTTTTTCAGGTTCTCTGGTTTCTCCCATCGCTCATTCCACCAATTGCTCCATTATCACCTTTCCATTCATCCATTTTGCCTGCATTTCATATCATTCTCTTCCTCACACTCATACCTGATGCTGGGCTGATGATCTTCTTCCTGGCCTTCGCTCCTTCCGGTCTGTAGGTTTGTCTGTTCCCTGACAGGCATCTGACTCTAGGCACAGACTTGTAAGTCCTAGAGGATGTCAGTGCTCCATACAGGGAAGGTAATCAGATAAAGAAGAAGACACTGAGATCAAAATATGGATTTACAAATGAAAAAAGTTGAGCTGTTGTTATTAGCTATAATAAATGCAAAGGAAAGAGATATGGATGTCCATCTTTGAACAGAAGTTGTTTAAAAAAAACAAAAAGGTTCTTGAAGCATTTTGCCAAAAATATTTGAAATGTAATATTAGGTAACATATCATCATTGAAGCTGCCATGATAGACAAACTCTCATATGAATGAAGTAAACAATACAACACTTGCTGGGAGAAAGAAATTGAGTGTACTGTAGATGCATCTACAGTGATATTTAATAGTCATTAATGGCTGATTAAAATTATTCTGTAGCAATATATGGGACAAAGTAAAATAAATGTTCAAGTTAAATATTAATGAACACTGTTTGTACGAAAATGAAATGAACTGACACACTGAACTATTATTGTAATTAAACTGGCCGGAAGTGATACATAAACAGTAAGTGAAATAATGAAAGAGTCAAAATTAACGTTTCTGAGCTTCACTAACTTTTACTTTCATAATAGATATGTTTTTCAGGCATTGTCTGTATCATCAAGCCACCTTCTTCTTGAATAAGTAAAAATTAGCGATGCTTAAAAGTATTAATTTTGACTCAAAGTCAAAAGTCTGCTGAAATATTTTATTCCTGGAAGATCATTCTATAAAATAAGTTGACTCATGTTTAGATATGCAAATGCTCAGTGTACAGATAAGCTTTTTGCGAAACTGAAAACACCATATTTTGTGACTGGTTTCTTGTGAACAAATTCTCTCTTCTAACGTAATAATCATGACATGTCCTAGTAGGGTTCACAGTCTCTATCATTTGATTAATGCACACATCTGTAATGCAAAATTGTTTGTATATTTATATATCTGTATAAAACCCAACATACTACATGAGGGAGAACTGCTAGCAAGAGTAAACAAGAGACTCAATAGTAAACTAGAAACTTCACAAAATAATTCCTTAAGAATAATAACAGGAGCTGTAAAAACAACACCAATTGCAATACTACAAAGCTTCAAAAAAATATGGCCATAGAATTGGAACATGAACTGAAAGCAATGAATCTAGCACAAAAATTGCAAGCCAATGGAAACAGACACAAGTGCTATCACACAGCAGACACTATAAGTAATCTAAAAACTCAAATAAGCTTCAGAACAAATATTAATAACTCAAAACACAGGATTACAGCAAATATAATAGCAATAGAGGTAATGAGTCCAATAGAATATATTGATATACAATATCAGAATGACCTGATATACTTATATAAACTAAGCTTACGACTCAGCCGATGTGTCTCCCACCTCGGCCCACTACAGGCATCATTGTAGGGTGTAGAATTGGAGGGTGGTACTGGTCAGCGTCCCGATCCTTCCCAGTCAATTATGCGGTCTTCACGACTTCGGGCCACTACTTTTCTATCAAGTAGCTCCTCAATTGGTCCCCCGGGACCTAACGAGGCTGAGTGCACCCCATGCCAGACCTCCCAGAGGGGATAAAATCCCCATGCTGGTACCAGGATTGAACTCCTTTGAACTTCTTTGACTGTTGGGTGGCTGCTACTTTCCATTTTTTCTTGCTGCTGTAAATATTTCAGGATCTTGGTCAGAAAAATGTGATTTTGTGTTGTCCTGCTGAATTATGATCATTGTCTTGTTCCAACATACAGGAAACTCTTTTTAGATAGCTGGAATGACATTTTGGATAAGCATACATATCTCAAATGTCATTTTGTGTCACAGATGTCTTAGGCTGATGACAGGAGTTCCATGTGGTCAGTTTTTGCTGTTTCTTTTTGCCTCGATGACATAAATGAATGCTCAAATGCCTGTTCATCCAATAAATCATTGCTGTATGTGTGAATCCCACCAAGGTCTTGCAACTGTTGCCATAAACCTGATCTTGGGTATGAATCATTTGCATTGTTGCATTGATGATTTGGAGGCTCATCAAGCATGAGATAATATTTCTGCTGTACTTTTGAGAAATAAAACCATTTCTCATCAATATTTATCTAATCGTACATAGCTCTGAATTTACCATTATTCTGCACCATGGACAAACAGAATTGCAAATGTTCACATTTGTTTTCTTCCGTTAGAAGAGGATTCAGTGTGGATGAAACTCATTTGATTGTTTTGCCTTCTTTGAAATATCAAAAGAGGGTTGATTTAAACACTTCAATACAAAAACCAAATTGTTCCAGTTTGTGTAAAGGATGTCCTTTATTTTACTCAGTTGCACAGAATAATCTTTGTGTCTGCGACCACAATTTCCTTTCTTTCTAGGATTAGCATTAGCGCATAACTTGTCTTGATCATACTGCTCCTTAGCTCGGTGCCAAATACTGGAAACAGTTTATGGTGTTACTTGAAACAGTTCTGCAGCTGTCTTAATAACATCGCTCTGAAAAGTTCTACCTTTCTTGTATTACAGTAGAAATTGCAGAATAGCATTATGGCACTCACCTGTCAATTGTTTATTTGTGGTTCTTGTGACATTTGGCTGGGTTAATAACTTTGTCATTAACCTGAACACCACTGCTGGTGGCCAACTGATTATCACTCATTACGCTTGGTAAATGGGGTATGATTCTGTTCACTCAGCACATTGTGACAGAGCACATCCACACAGTGAAAGCCTGTTACCATGCCACACATCAGACTTATACAGAACGGGAAATAGTTGTGCTTATGCCATAATCCCATACTTGGAACTTTTATCTATACCATAATGTATGATGTAGGGAGAATTACTTTATGCCATTCTCCCCTATGCAAATGTCATTGTTTTCCCACTATTGTGCACATTACATTAGACTTTGTGACTAATGTAGAGCCTGCCTCAGACTTGAATGAAACACTTCCAGATCATATTCATGCAGTATCCATCCCCTATTTAGAAGTATACTGCTGAAGCTTTTAAATGCAGAGAGACCCAAAAATATCAGAACTGCTGCACAAACAGATAAACAATAACAGCAGCTGATGTACACAAGGTCAGCGGATGACTTGTTTTTCTCTGCTCTGAAAGTGCAGTATCATGCAGTATTGAGCTGATGCTGATATCGTGTGGCTGAATTATTACCAGTGTGCTTTATTATTTTATCCTGTATTTAGTCACAAAGTGTATTATGGCTCAACATTTGTTTTCTACTGCACAATATGTATTTATTTATGGTTTGTATGTGTTAACTCAGTCAGCTTAACAAGTGAAAGTGCAATTTGCAGAAAGATTTACAGGTGTAAAAGTTCCAGGCTGTACAACAATCCATAAACTTTACAATAAATTTCAGACTACAGGAAGTGTTCAGACTCAGAAATCTAAAAGGCACTGTAAGGTTTTACCGAAGAAATATCAGACGATATCAGTCATCATTTGGATAATTCCCCCCAAAATTGCTTAGGCGTCTTTCACAACAGGCAGGCATTTCTTATGTCTCTTTGCAAAGCGCTACTAAATTGCTGAAATTGTTGTTGTTAGCTAATGCTGGATTTCTGACAATGAAGTCATTAATCCTCTTGCTCTCCAATATTTTTCACTGATGGATGGGGCACTAGAAGTGGCTGGGCATATTTGAAGGTGGTCTCGATCCATTTCCTCTTGTAGATCACATAGAGCACAGAGTGGTGAAGAATATATAATTAATTATATGTCATTGCTGAAATTACTGCTGAAATTAAAACCATATAAAATGACTGTGGTACATGCCATTCAACTAGGTGATCCTGTAATTAGGTGTACATTTTGTGAGTGAACTCTCAATAGTGTATACAATGGCAAAATTGACCCACATTTAAGATTTTTCATTAACGAGGCTTGGTTCACCCTTCATGGATATGTCTGTACACAAAATAATTGTTATTAGTGCTCTAAGAAACCTAATATTGTTCATGAAATACCCCTTCATGATGAAAAAATTGATGTATGGTACACAATTAGTGGAATAAACACGCTTTTATAACAAACTGATCAAAAAGGTAGAAAACAATTTTTAAGCATGAAGAATCTGTTTCATAAAGCCAAGTAATTTATTATATTTCAAAATTTTGTAATAAGTTTAAAAGGTGTAGCAGTTATCATGCCTGTTTTACACGCAGCTGTTTGATCCCGGGCTGAACCATTCATTGTGTTCATTTTATTATAAAACATCAGGCTCATATGCAGAAGAGTCCCATTTGGAGTCAATGAAGCGAATTAGTTTGCTATAAATTGTAAAGCTAATCATCAGTTGACAATGGCATGTATAGAGAAAGGCGCACGTGGCTCCGCTGTGTAGTGGTTATCCCGCGTCTTTCAGATGTGAAATGTGCCCAATTTGATCACGGGCGGAGTTATTGAATTCTTCAGTTTACTTTAGAACAGATGACCAACATATATTCAAATCGGCATATACGAATAAGCCGAACCTTGTTCAGTGATGTAGCTGTTATCACGAGCCCTCAAACACAGGAAGTTCCTAGTTTGATCCTACGAGGAACCATGAACTTCTTTTCTATTTTCCTGTAAAATATAATGCTAACGTGAATTTATTCTAATCAGCGCACACAGAAAAAGTTTTATTTTACTATGAAACATAAAACTTATCTTCAGTTCAGACTAGTGTAAATAAACACATAAAGGCTAATGTACATACTATAGTTTCTATAGCTCCTAGTATAAACCTCTCTCTATTATAATTATTGTGCTTAGGCACTGGGGTAGAAAGATTTGAGAAATTAAAAATATTGCATGGGTATATGATGCGTTTTATATCCTTGAGCCTGTTTATTTTAGGACTAAAAGAATAAGATACAAGTACAATACAAAACAAATTGCTGAAGCTATAGTCCCATGGCATAGTGATGATCTATCTTTCTCATGAACAAAGTCCTTGAGTCCATTTTTTGCACAGGATAAATCACTTTTGTTGCACATGCTTATTTTTTGTTCATTTAGCATATATGAACATTGCAACACATAATTCCATAGTGTTTGGTTATCACATTTCTTTCCCTGCAGGAAAGAAACATGGCATGAGGCACCAGTGTAGCTGCTGCTGCAGCTTTACTGTAAAACATGAATTATAGTTTTAAAAAACTAACAAAAATACACAAACTAAAAGGTAGAAAACAATTTTTAAGTATGAAGAATTGTTCATTATATTTAAAAATTTTGCAATAAGTTTAAAATAAAAACTAATTTATATTAACAAAATAATATTAACAAAATAATACATTTTATTGTAAAAAAAGGGTGGGGTGTCTGACATCAAATGTTATAAATAGTTCATTGGTAGCTATTTATAAAAGTAAAGATATGATAAAAATATCTAAAATGCACCCCACACTTTTTTACAATAAAATGTATTATTTTGTTCATATAAATTACTTTTTGTTTTAAACTTATTACAAAATTTTTAAATATAATGAACTACTTGACTTTATAGAACAAATTCTTCATACTTAAAAACTATTTTCTACCCTTTAGTTCAGTTTGTTATAAAAGCATATTTTTGTTAGTTTTTTAAAACTATAATTTATTTTTATCATATCTTTACTTTTATAAATAGCTACCAATGAACTATTTATAACATTTGATGTCAGACATCAAGTGTATTATTTTGTTAATATTATTATTTGTCAATATTATTTTGTTAATATACATTAGTTTTTATTTTAAAGTTATTACAAAATTTTGAAATATAATGAACTACTTGACTTTATAGAACAAATTCTTCATACTTAAAAATTATTTTCTACCTTTTAGTTTGGATTTTTATAAAAGCGTGTTTTGTTAGGTTTTTAAAACTATAATTTATTTTTAACTTTTAAGTCTCAAATTTTTCTAATCAATTTTTTCAAAATTTTTATTTGAAATCTTTTTATAATTTCTGAGTTTGAAAAAGTTTTCAAATCACTATTTTTTGGCCCCCCCCCCCCCCGGGGAATGTCGCATTGTCGTGGCGGGGGGGCTCAGTACCCAGTGAGTCAGACGGGTAGTTATGTGAGCATTAGCTACTAACTATCAAGAGACGAGGGGAAGCCAAGAGCATTCCGCAACACCAACCCAAGCAATGGATAAAACAAATCTTGGAATTATTACCCCAGGTGGTACTTCAGGTAAACTGGACAATCCATCCTCTTCGGAGGCAGACTCCATGGATTCTGGGGGGAGTCATCAACTGCTTGAGGGAGATGTGTTTAGAAAGAGTGCATTGACCCAACGATCACCTACAGTAAAACGAGTAATGCACTTACATACAGGAGAAGAGGAACTAAAGAGGATACTGAATGAGATCCAGCGTCAAAATGAAGAACTAAAAAACGAAATAAAAGCCCTTAGACTCGAAAATCAAGAACTTAGAAAAAATATGGATAAAGAGAAGCAGAATTCTCTGGATGTGAATAAGGATCCTATAAGAGTAGAGCAAACGAGAGTGAAAACAGCTAGTGAGAAAGAACTTATAGAGAAAGCAGAACCTAGCAATGTGATAGATTATAATACAGATGAGGAAGATCTGGTCAGAGAAACAGATCGGATATTACAGAGGAAAAATAAAAAACGAAAAGCTGAAACATCGCCAGTAATAGAAACAGGAAAACCCGAAAAGAATGATAGAAATAAAAAGTCAGAAACCAGAAGCATTATAAGCAAAACAAATAACATGGAGGAAAAAAAAGTTCCCTATAAGGAACACCAGCCTCCTCCTATTTGATACCGAAATTTAGATTTCCGATCGAATGGGCTTTTGAAAAAGACACGTTTTAATTTAATTGCCGGATATGAGATTTGCGATAAATATTGAGTAATAACATAAATAGAGAATATAGCAGGAAGTGTTGTAAGGTGAGCAAGATATGAGTAAATAATAGTCGTTAAATTTGTAGTATAAACGCATTATTGGTTTGAAATTAGCGAGTCATGACGTCATACCACATAGTTTAAATACACGTTCGAAAGTCAGTTCTACAAACCTTAAAAGTCGCGTGATATATCTAATAAAATATAAAGTAAACATCGTTTAATCCTAAAAAGGTAATTATATATTTGAAATTCATAAAAGAACATGTTATAATAGAAAGGGACATTTCTAAATTGCGGGAAAAGGAAATAGCATTTTGGATACGAGGCTTTCTTGGGTGACGTCATGACATTCAAATGGAGCGAACGGCTTCTTAGCGTGGGTAAGAGAAAGCGTCGGGTCACTACTCAACGAGAGACCAGTACGGGAGGGCGTGCTGCGCGGATGTGAGGGCGATTCCTCTACAGATACAAATATTTTCGGCATAGCTCCCGAAAATATTTAAAATAAATAATATATAAAGTTGTTCTTGGGTTGTCCATTACACTTACGCAAACCCGAGATAAAGAGATCTTGTGCAGAACTAGCCGGGGCGAGCTACATCGAAGGGCAACGTCACATCACCAACGACTTCAGCTTCAAATGGCGATCCAATAACCAGGAAACAACGATTATTACAGCTTCAAATTGGCTTCCCAACGTGTGGCGTCGAAAGAATGGACCAACCCCCCAAGACGACCAGATCAGCATCGAACCAGCAGACAAGAAGGTGCCCAGCGTGTCAACATCTGTGAAACGTGTAGTGAACAAGTTTAAGTGCAGTTAAAGTGAAATAGTGAAAATATTGAAAATTTTGGTGAGTAGAAAAACACATGTAAATAGCTTAGAAATGGAAGACAGTGATACTGACTTTTTAGGTTTTGAAAGTCCGGAAATTGAGAAAAGTGTAAGTAGGATGGAAGAATTTAATCAGAATGTAATTGGTAGCAGAATATGCCAAGAAGTAGAAGATCAGAACGTTAGAGAAACACCTAGAGGTAGTTCAGAAATGTTTAGTAGTAATTCAGAAAGGCCAGCATTTATGTCAGAAATAGAGAATATGTTTCAAACGATAATGAAAAAGATGAGTACAGAGTTAAGTCAAAAGATAGATGAAAATAGTAAAGAATCAAGAACAGTGAAAAAGATGAGTACAGAGTTAAGTCAAAAGATGAGTACAGAGTTAAGTCAAAAGATAGATGAAACTAGTAAAGAATTAAGAACAGAGTTAGGACAGAAATTAGAGAAGGGACAACAGGAATTGGGAATGCAATTGGAAAATCAGAAGAGAGCTTTAGAAACCTTTAGGGAAGAAGTTAGGGAGGAAATTAATAAAGTCAGTAGTGAAGTAAAAGAAAATAGAGAACAGGTTAAGGGAGAATTAGAGACAATAAGGCAAGAAGTAAAGAATTCTGAAAAGAAATTAGGTCAACAAGTTAGTGAAAAATTAGATAAAGAAAGGGAAAGAGTAACATATAGTTTAGACAAACAAAGGGAAGAGGTAGTACAAAGGTTAGATAAAGACAGGGAAGAAATTAGAGAAGAGTTACAGGGGTGTAAAGTTAGAATAGAAAGATCTGATGTAGAAAGTGAAAGGCAGGCTAGAAATTTGGAGGATGTTACAGACCAAATAAAAGGAGTAGTAACAGGAATTACTCAGGTAAAAGAGGCCTTAGAAAATTTGAAATTAAGTGAAAATGCATGTAATCACAACAATCTTAGTAATGAAGTTGCAAGAAACGAGGCAATACCAGGTGTATCAGCTGACATTTCGATGCAAAATAGGGGTAACAGTAATTCCCATTCTGATCTCGGAAATAGCTCAGGGATAGGTGACAATTCAAATTTACATTGGCCTAACCATGTCTTAAATGAAATGACACCTCCAGTTTTTGAAAATGAAGATTCAGAGGATCCTAAAGCCTTTTTAGAAGGGTTACAAGAGTACTTCACGGTGAAACGTATACCAGAGGAGTACAAGATGGTTATAGTAAGAAAATGTCTAAAGGGTAATGCTGCTAATTGGCTAGGCCTTTCTATGGGTAACAATAATGATTACAGGACCTTTAGAAACATCTTTTTAACCAGATATTGGGGAGCTAGTAGGCAGGCTAATATTAGAGTTGAATTAAGCAATGGAAAGTTTAATCCTAGATCGGAGGAATCGATGGTAAACTATTTTATGAGAATAGCGAGAAAATCGAAGATGTTGGATCCTCCCTTGGATGAAAAAGATCTAATAAATATAGTTACTCCACATTTTCCGGAAACGCTTCAACACTACCTAATCATAGCCCGACCCGATAGCATTGCAGCTATGATCGAATTATTATCAGCCTTAGAAGTCAATAAGCCAAAACACGCATTTGGAAATAAATATGAAGGAAAAGAAACTGTCAATTCTTTCGGGCAAGGGGCACAGTATTATCAGAATAGAAGTGAGGTTAGGGAAAGATATAAAGGACCAGTACCAAGGATGGAATCATTCCGGTGGGAAAATCAAGGTAGATATAACCAGGAAGGGCATCACCAAAATAGAAATGGTAATCTAAGGGGAAGAAATATAAGGGTGAATTATATGAATACAAATAGATTTGATCGAGGTAGACGGGGACGTTATTTTGGACATAGTAGAAATTCAAATGATGGGTATTGGACAAACGGAGATAATGAGTTTAGACCGAGGTCACCAAGACAGGAAGAAAGGTATTCTAATGGACGAAATTCCCCCGAAAATGCAGAAATGGTTGAGGCCATTAACACGGTCAAAAACATGGTAGGAAGTAACCCCGATTTAATGCAGGAAAACAGAAGTAACAATTCGGGAAATAGTACAGGAGCAATACATAAAAATCAGGGAAACGCCAGACCCGGTCAAACGCGCCTTCAGTGAGAACTGGGTATCCTAGTAATGATTGTGATAAGTACTCGGAAATAAATAGTCCTGGAAGGCAAATGATGATACAAAAGAAAAGAGAATGAAAAAATAGAATCGACGAAAACGAAAAAGTAGGAGATCCACCTAAAATCAAAATTGGAGTAAATGGAAAACAATACAATGCAATTATAGATACGGGATCAAATAGCACAGTATGCTCACAAAATTTTTATGATAATTTACAAAGTAGTGGTTTTAAAGTAATGTCTTTACCAGTTAATGGGATATATTGCTCGCTAGCTGTGGGAAAACGAAAAGAAAGAGTAAAATTTCAAGCAATGATAAATATTGAAATAAATGGGAGAATACTTGGAATTTTATTTCTGATTGTAGGAAGACTTGTGACAGATATTATAATAGGTTGTGATTGTCTTTATGCCTGGGAAGCTGTGGTGAATTTTAAAAACATGATTCTAGAAATGAAAGTTGAAGATGAGACCATTATAGTGCCTTTTGTGGAAGATAGTAGTTCAGAAACTATTGTACGAGAAAAAGAGGAAGAAGAAATCCAAGGGGATACATTCTTTGTAGAATATGTTAAAGTAGGAGCTATGGAATTAACTGAAGTAAATGTCAAAGAGTACAGTGTCGATAATAAAGAAAATGTAGAATGGGATAAAAATGATTTCATAGACAATTTGAGGGTTTCTGATGCAACTAGGTACTATGATAGGGAGAGTAGTGAAGACTTAGAAGAATTGTTGAGGGAAAAGGTAACTCAGGCTGATCAACTAAATGAACAACAGAGGGATAAACTGTTTGAAATATTAATCCGAAATAAAGAAGTATTCTCTGAGAAACCTGGTAAATGTAATATTTATACTCATTCGTTTGAGATGATACCCATCAAACCTTTTACACATAAAGCGAGAGCTATCCCTAGTACAATAAGAGAAGAGGTAGATGCAGTTATAAAGTCAATGTTAGAAGATGAGGATATTGAGATTTCTAATTCAGAATTTGTGAATCCCCTATGTATTGTGAATAAGGCCAATGGAAAGATTAGGGTGACATTAGACTCGATAAAGTTATATCATTGTTCATCATACTTTCCATCAGGGAATCCAACAGAACGTGTCCTCCGAGATGTAGGAATTTATTTACGTGTACTTACACATCATAATCACAAGGATTGGGTGAAATATTGTCCATTGATAGAAAAGATTATCAATCACACCATTAATGTAACTACTGGATTTGCACCAATAAAATTAATGTTAGGAATTGAACCAGAACCAATATTGATAGGGGAACCAAAAACACTGAAAATTAATGACACTCAGTTAAGTGAAGAAGAAAGAGCGAAAATTGCTTTTGAACGAATCAAGAAAAAGGCAGAGAAGCGAAAATTAAAGAAAAAGAGTAGAAAACATAAATGGGAACCTAAGATAGGCGATTGGGTACTAGTTAAAGACCATAAGTTATCAAGTGCATTGCGAGGTAGGAACAAAAGGATGGAATTGTTATATAAAGGTCCTGCAGAAATTATATCAAAATTTGGTTATCATACCTATGAATTAAAAGATGTTAAAAATGAAAAATGTCTGGGAAGATGGCATAAACAACTCCTTCGACCATACAAGAAACCGTGTGGTGCCTTGGAACCTTGATTTAATGTAAAAAAAAAAAAAAAAAATTGGAAGTGTCATTTGTCTATTGGCGCCCAATCAGCTTTGAGATAAAATGTAAATGTTAGCTTACTTGAAAATCATATATTGGTCAGGTACTTACATATTCATGAAAAATGCAGAATGTGAATTGCTATCTACTACAAAGAGCTTAAAAATATATTGTATAGAGCTCACAATAACAGCTTCAGAAAGATTGTTAAAATGTTCATCTCTGCATAGAGAGAAAACAGAATATTTACTTTGTAAAACATTTGTTAAAATATTTAGATGTATAGATAGTTATCACAGAAAGACAAAGAAAGAACTTGTCTAAAGAGTGCAATGGATTTATATAAATATATGTACATTTTAGTGCTTAAAGGATATAGTACAGATATGTGTTACAATAACAAAAGTGAAAAATCACAGTGCAAGTGATAGTGAGAGCGAAGTGAGCAAACATGAACTAAAAGAAGGAAGTATAAAGAAAGACTCTTGAAATTTAACCTTTATATAAAAGCTTCACAGAAGAAACCATAACATATTGTAATTAGTATTTAAGGATTAATGTTAAGTCAAGTGTATAATTGTTTGTCATGTTAAAAAGATTAATGAGAAAATGTGTTAATAACCAATTTCAAAAAAACAGTGTAATTGAAAATTGTATATAATGGGAGTGTTGCCGATTATTCAAAATACAGGAGTAATTTTTAATTTTTCTTTCGGGCAAGACATTTACATTATTTTATTATGAAATAATAAAATAATATAAATGGGGGCATTTGATACCGAAATTTAGATTTCCGATCGAATGGGCTTTTGAAAAAGACACGTTTTAATTTAATTGCCGGATATGAGATTTGCGATAAATATTGAGTAATAACATAAATAGAGAATATAGCAGGAAGTGTTGTAAGGTGAGCAAGATATGAGTAAATAATAGTCGTTAAATTTGTAGTATAAACGCATTATTGGTTTGAAATTAGCGAGTCATGACGTCATACCACATAGTTTAAATACACGTTCGAAAGTCAGTTCTACAAACCTTAAAAGTCGCGTGATATATCTAATAAAATATAAAGTAAACATCGTTTAATCCTAAAAAGGTAATTATATATTTGAAATTCATAAAAGAACATGTTATAATAGAAAGGGACATTTCTAAATTGCGGGAAAAGGAAATAGCATTTTGGATACGAGGCTTTCTTGGGTGACGTCATGACATTCAAATGGAGCGAACGGCTTCTTAGCGTGGGTAAGAGAAAGCGTCGGGTCACTACTCAACGAGAGACCAGTACGGGAGGGCGTGCTGCGCGGATGTGAGGGCGATTCCTCTACAGATACAAATATTTTCGGCATAGCTCCCGAAAATATTTAAAATAAATAATATATAAAGTTGTTCTTGGGTTGTCCATTACACTTACGCAAACCCGAGATAAAGAGATCTTGTGCAGAACTAGCCGGGGCGAGCTACATCGAAGGGCAACGTCACATCACCAACGACTTCAGCTTCAAATGGCGATCCAATAACCAGGAAACAACGATTATACAGCTTCATATTAACATATATGATATAGCAGACTATCTAAAACTTCAGGCATTATTAAAACCTGTGTTAGGAAAAGAATATAAAGTTACATCATTAAATAATAATGTATGGAAGATCAATACTATGAATTCTGATAGCTATAGGGCTTTGGTCAAGAAATTAAACACAGAAAAAGTCAATTGGCAAACTTATGAAAACAAAAATGATAGACCAATTAGAGTTATGGCAAGAGGATTGCATGCTTCATGCCCAAAAGAAGATATAATAGAAGAGTTAAAGGAAAGAGGCTTTAAAATTAAAGATGCTGTAAATATTCTTAAGAAAGAAAGGTACACAAATAGGAATGAAGAGCAGGAAGTAGTTAGACAAGGATTGCCACTATTTATGCTTACCTTTGATAATAAGGAGAATATTACAGAGATATATAATATTAAGACAATTTTGAATGTGGTTGTCAAAATTGAACCCTTGAGAAAGAATACTAATTTGATACCACAATGTAAGAAATGCCAAGGCTTTAACCATACCCAGGCGTATTGCCAAAGAGAACCACGTTGTGTGAAATGTACAGGAAAACACCACACTAAAGATTGTAAAATAAGCAAAAACGCACCACCAAGATGTGTTAATTGTGGAGGACAACATCCAGCAAACTATCGTGGATGTGAAGTAGCTAAGGAGCTGCAAAAGAGGAGGAATGAAGTCATGAAAAATCAAAGACAGATTCATAGGACTCGAGGGAATTGTAACTTAGGTATGGTCCTAGAAGAAAATGAAGTAGTAGTGGATGAACCTAACAGAGAACAGAACAACTACGCAGCAGCAACATGTAATGGTAAAGCTGAAATTCCAACCGTTGATAAAGCAATAATACGCATCCTAGAAATACTGGACGAGCAGAAATATACCAACAAACTGATCTATGATAGATTAAGAAAGCTTGAAACTAGTCTTAACAGAAGTAAATAAAATGGCGCACACATACAGAATATTATCATGGAATGCAAACGGATTACAACAGCGTATTCAGGATTTGGAACTGTTCCTGAAAAGCAAGAAAATAGATATATGTTTAATATCCGAAACGCATTTGGCTAAACTATCATATGTTAGAATTAGGGGATATGATATCTACCGCTCAGACCATCCATCTGATAAAGCAAGAGGAGGCTCCGCAGTAATAATTAAAAACTGCATTAAACACTATGAAGAAAGTAAAATAGAAATAGATGAAATGCAAGTGATAACTGTCACTATTCAAGTTAAAACCAAGCCTTTTAATGTCTCTGCAATATACTGTCCCCCAAGGTATAACCTAAAAGAAAAGGATTATATTAATCTCTTTAAGACTCTAGGTAATAACTTTATTATTGGAGGGGATTACAATGCTAAACATTGTCACTGGGGATCAAGAATAACCACTACCAAAGGTAGGGAGCTATTTAGGGCAGCGATTAAAACAAAGTGCCAATTCCATTCAACTGGAAAACCTACATATTGGCCGACAGATGTAAATAAAGCACCAGATTTAATTGATTTTTTCATAACGAAGGGTATATCTAACAATTATGTGCACGTAAATGAGGATTATGATATCTTTTCGGATCACTCCCCAATTATATTAACAGTAAGTGATAATATCATAACAAAGGATAACCCCCCAAGACTAACTAATAAAAAAACAAATTGGGAAGGGTTCAAAAAAGAATTACAGAGCACTATTGAACTTAATGTTCCCTTAAAAACTCCGGAACAACTGGAAGCAGAGATAGATCTCTTTGTTACTAATATTCAACAAGCAGCATGGAACCATACTCCAGAAAAAAGTAGGAAAAATGTGAATGATATCTCCTATCCAATGGAAGTGAGGGAGTTAATTAGTGAAAAACGAAAACTGCGTAAAAAGTGGCAGAGGTCACGGGCACCAGAAGATAAAAAGCGATTAAATCAAATCTGTAATAAGTTAAAGAATTTGATCAGTAGTATCAAAAACAAATCATTTACTGTCTATATGAAAGGACTAACAGCAGACAAAGATACTGATTACTCTTTATGGAAAGCAACAAGCAGTATCAAAAGACCTATAAATCAAATTCCACCAATAAAAAAAGGAGATGGATCATGGGCAAGGAGTGATAAGGATAAAGCAGATCTATTTGCCAACTATCTAGAAGAGATTTTTCAACCTTTATCTGGACAAACTTTTGAAGAGGACATTAAACATGGGAAGAAAAGGGAAGGCAAAGATCTTAGGCGTGTAACGCTCAAAGAATTAAAACGTGAAATCCACCAGAATATAAATGCAAAAAAAGCGCCTGGATATGATTTAATCACCGGACACATTCTTAAAGAATTGCCACAAAAAGCTCTTATCAAGCTATTACATATGATAAATACTGCATTAAGACTTAAACATATCCCAAGTCAATGGAAGGTAGCAGAAGTACTCATGATCCTTAAACCTGGAAAAAATCCTAATGAAAAGGAATCATACAGACCGATTTCACTCCTATCCCAATTAGCTAAACTGTTTGAAAAGTTATTGTTAAAGCAATTAAAACCTATAATAGAGGAAAGTAAATTAATACCAGAACACCAGTTTGGATTTAGAAATAAACATTCAACAATTGATCAAGTACATCGTATAGTCAATGTCATAGAAAGAACGTTAGAGGAAAAGAAAATATGTTCTGGAGTATTCTTGGACGTGGCCAAAGCGTTTGATAAAGTCTGGCACAAAGGTTTAATTTTTAAGCTCCAACGAGATCTACCTGACCACTTCTATCAAATATTGTTATCATACATTGAAGGGAGATATTTCCGAGTTAAATATGGGAATGAATACTCTGAATTAAAGAATATAGCTGCTGGAGTACCCCAAGGAAGCGTCTTAGGGCCAGTACTATACCTCATATTTACTAGGGATATTCCAAACCTAGATAATACAACCATGGTCACCTTCGCTGATGATACAGGAATTATGGCAGTTGGACATACAGTAGAGGAATCTACACAGAAATTACAGAAAGCTGTCAATAAGGTTAACGAGTGGACGAAGAAGTGGCGTATAAAATTAAATGAATCTAAATCTGTACATATTAACTTTACAAATAAGAAAACTCAGATACTACCAATAAAAATAAATAACCAAACTATTCCCCAAGCACAAACAGTGAAGTATCTAGGAATGACACTAGACTCAAAATTAAATTGGAGAAAGCATATAGAAACTAAAAGAAAAGAATTAAATATCAAATATAAGAAACTTTATTGGCTCATTGGGAGAAATTCCGAACTTGACATATACAATAAGTTATTAATTTACAAGCAGGTGTTAAAGCCAGTCTAGACCTATGGGATACAGCTTTGGGGCTGCGCTAAGTCGACCAACATAAAACACATACAGACTTTTCAAAATAAAGTTTTGAGAACAATAGTTAATGCACCATGGTATGTACGAAATGATGACATACATAGAGATCTCAAAATCGACACTGTTATACAAGAAATAAAAAAGACTGCAACGAAACATCATTTAAAAGTGCAGCACCATGAAAACAAAGAGATGTTGAAAGTTCTTAGTAACTGTGAAGTTCGAAGACTGAAAAGAAAAAAGCCAGATGACTTAATGTGAGACCGCAAGAACTATGTGTAAACTATGGGAGCCTTCAATGGAAGACTCGCCTTTATATGTGAACCTATTTAAGAAGAAAATATTACTAGATAAGCCTTTGCTTAGTTGTAATTTGATTTAAAAAAAAAAAAAAAAAAAAAAAAAAAAAAAAAAAACTATTTTTTGGAACAGTATTAGATTACAATTACTGTTTTAACTACAGTATCAGCTGTTGTGGACTTCCTGCCCCTGGGTAAACTTTGATTGGCAACCCTTTCCCCGAAATCTCGTGTCCCTCACAGGTCCTTTTTCTGAGCATCTGTCTTTCAATATTTTCAAGCGATTTAATTCCTCTGTCCAGTGTAACCTGTGTCGATTACTAAACTACCAACTGTTGTGGGTGTCTTGGCCCTGTGTGAATGCCGGTCTGTGATATTTCCTCTGGGTCTCATGCTCCTTTCAGGTCCTCTCTCTGGGCATCTACATCATCCAATATATAAATATCTATTTATCTATTTAATTAAAACAATTTTCAGGGTGCATGTAGACATGTTCCCCAGTGACATCTAAGACGTCATAACTGTACCATTTTCTATAGATTTGCTTAGTCGTTCTTTAACCTCATGATCCTGGTCAGCACTTTGGAACAAGGTCCTGATTATATTGTATTCTCATCGGTCCTCATCACGTGAGCAAATTTTCAGGTCAATCAGACAACTCTAAGTTGGTGAAAATTACATTGAATGATTCAGTTACATTGATAAATGTATCCAAGTAACTTTTTTATCGTGATGATCCTGATCAGGATGTAAGAACAAAGTCATGCTATTATTATTGTATTGCCATTGGTCTTTGACATGTGTGCAAATTTTCAAGTCAATCAGACGTCTCAAGTTGGTGAAAATGACATTAAATTGTTAAATTTAGCCAAGTCACTTTTTCATCCTGATGATCCTGGTTAGGACAAAAGAACAAAGTCATGATATTATTACATTGTCATCAGTCCTTGACATGTGTGCAAACTTTCAAGTTAATCAGATGACATAAGTAGCTGAAAATTACATTACTTTGATAAATTTAGCTGAGTACCTTTTTATCTTGATGATCCTGGTCAGGATCTTAGGACAAGGTTATAATATTGTATTGTCATTGGTCCTTGACATGCACATTTTCATGCATATCAGACGAATATAAGTTAGTGAAAATTACGTCAAAATATTCCATTACATTGATAAATTTAGCTAATTAATTTTTTTTTTCCTGATGATCCTAGTAAGGACCTCAGGATAAAATTATGATATTATTGTATTTTTATTGGTCCTTGACATGTGTGCAAATTTTCAAGTCAATCAGATGACTGCAAGTTAGTGAAAATTATGTTGAAAGATTCCATTACATTGATAAATTTAGCTAATTAATTTTGCTTATCCTGATGATCCTGGTCAAAATCTTAGGATAAAGTTATATTACCATTGGTCCTTGACACTTGTGCAAAATTTCAAGTCAATCAAATGACATCAAAATTACATCAAAAGATTCTGTTACATACATACAGGTGAAGCCAATATAAAGTGTGTAATAAAGCATGTAAAAAGAGTTATAGGCCCAATTTTTTTAAGTCAGCAGTTGATGCCCGTACTTACATGAATACAATTTTTTCCCCTTGTTTGAGAGAATTAGCCGACAGGGAGTGAGATTTTGCCTTTTTTAACAAGACTCTGCAACAGCTCATACAGCCAATCTTTTGATGAAAACAATTGAAAATGTGTTTCAGAACAGAATTATTAGTAGAGATTTGTGGCTTCTCAGTCCCCTGACCAAACCCCCTGTGATTTCTATCTCTGAGGTAACTTAAAGCATAAAGTGTACAAGACAAACCCACATACACTGGAAGAATTAAAACAAAATATCTGCCAGGAAATTGCCAGAATTTCTCAACGTGAATTATGGCAAGTGATAGATAATTTCCTAAAGAGGTGCCAAAAATGTATGGACAATGACGGTGGCCAGTTTCAGTATCTCCTTTAATAACATTGGTAAGTCAAGCCTTTAAAAGTAGTTTTAAAAATGTTTTATGATTTCATCTGCACTGTTCTTTACAGCAGCAGTTGGCGACAAGCACCGAGGACACATACAGATAAAGTGCAGCATAGCCGGTTCAGAGTCTTTTGGATCACTCGTTACAATCTGATATAATGTATATGCATTTGTTATCAAAATCTGATGAATATATGTAGTTAATAATTTAACAACAGCAGGGTCTCCTTAAATGCATATTTATCGCTCCAATTTACATATGTCAAAGAATCCACTTATGGTACAGGAGCTATTTTAACCCATTCTAACATGCTGCATTGATCACCAAAGCTATTATAATCAATTTTGTCATTATGTACAGAATAGTTCCTTCACATGCAGTTTATCCTGTTACTATAATGTCAAATATAATTTATTTACTTATGTGATTTTAAACATGTTTGCTCCTGTTGATTATATTGCAGTCTAATAGTATGACAAAAACTCATTCATACAGAAATTTGAGTTATATGTGACCCCTGGATTGTCCCCATTGTGTCTGAAGTTTTGTTCTGAAGTGTATTATAGCAAGAAAAATTACTGAAAATAAAGACAGTATGCATGTAAATTTCTTTGTCTTGAAAATGTTACATAGGCTTTACACAAAATGCAACTTTCCTGTTGTTCAGCCCTGAATTACATGAGTATCTGTTGAGTCTTAAGGTTATTACTCATCACATCTTGTTTGTAGTTCTTTATGAAAGTTAATACAGTAAATAAAGACAAATGAAGCCACATCAGGAAATTCTTTGTACTTTGTTCTGATTAGATTCTAGCTGCTGACTTTGTATCTTCAGCTAGCTTGCACAAAGTATGTTAAGCAAAAGTGAAGTATTTAACTAGCTTCTTTACATATAAAGCCCTAAGTTTTCCAAAAACAAGTACAACTACAATCAATTCATACTTTGATAGGTTTATTGTTATCATTTAGAATTTTAGTAAATGTTTATTTTATGTTTCATTGAAATATCTTTAATAATTTACAGGATAAATTGAATTTTAACCAAATTGTGTAGAGTTTAATTACCAGCTGGGATTTAAACTGATATTGGTTAACATACAGAAGACTGGTATTCTTTAAATTACTAGTGGTGAGTAGCTTAAGGGGATCTATAACCGATTCTTTAGCCAAAGAGGCCAACATTTTCAATTTTTGGATTTCTGCAAAAATGAACTCTTTATGATGTTAGTAAAACATTTAAATGCATTTTGGGGTATTCCATACCTTTTTAGGGCTTGAAAATGTTGAACCTTTACACCAGGTATAAATGTCTTAATGTATTAATGTTTTCGATGCAAACTTTGTTTTCTCGGAACATCATTTTTCAATATGAAAATACCTTATACAGTATAGCTTTCTTTACTTTTTCATGAAACTTCTCACAATTGCTCTGCAGTACCATCTAGAGAAATTTTAGAATCCATAGTGGGTTACAATATAAAATTTGGACACAGTAATGCTATTAATCCAAAAACGTTTACTTTTTAGGCTGCAATATCTCCATTATTAAGAATGATGCATATGTGTGTTTAATTGATATGATCTCGTAGTACAATATAAGTACAACTATTTTATTGTCAACTAGTGCCACCAACATGTCAGACCAATAAGGATGTGTTATTGTCTCATGCATCTTCTTTGCAGTATAAATCGTAATTTAATGATATTTAGCTAAAGGATTGTGTCAAAATTTTCAATCAGAATGGATTATATTCTCGTACGTGTACCCAATATAGACAAGTGTTTTAATGGATAAGGAATTGAGGCATAACCTTTTTTACCTCAACAAACAAAAAAAAAAAGAGGAAAAAGGAAAAAAGGTACAAAGTGCTTTTTCACATACCGGACATTACTATACATTTGTACAATTGTAAATAACTGCAGGGGCTCTAAACCCCACACCTATGATATAATTGTTCTACATACCATTAGCCCACATCCTTATTTCTGACCTACGAGGGCAGTTCCAAAAGTTTACATTTTGACTACCTACATTAGTGTGGTTTTGTTAACGGCTCTTCTTTAGTAAAGGTCTCGTAGCACTTGCCAGCCAAATTCCAAGTCAGAAGCTACTTACTGCGCATGCGCCGACAGTGCTTACGCAATGCATCCGAGGCATCATGGAAGCGTTCCTCTCCTTTCTCTTAACCCTTTCTCACCTGATGTTGTCAACGTTGGCACTCCGAAAGCAGTTGGCTCTTCTTTAGATTATGTCCCGCAACATTATACTGTAGAATATAAGTCCAAAGGTGTGTGCGCTGACAGTCTGTAGCAGAATGCGCTGGTGGTCAGTAGCACACAATTTTCAATCATGCCACCACAGATACATTTGTCTGTTACTGGGTCCACGAAATGCTGGCTCATTTTATGACCTGCACAACTAATCTGTTTTTCACATCGTGCCTCCACAGATACATTTGTTACAGGGTCCATGAAATGCTGGCTCATTTTATGACCTGCACGGCTAATCTGTTTTTAACATCTTGCTGCCACAGATACATTTGTTACTGGGTTCATCAAATGCTGGCTCATTTTATGACCTGCACGGCTAATCTGTTTTTCATATCTTGCCTCCACTGATACATTTGTTACTGGGTTCACGAAATGCTGGCTCGTTTTAAATTAATGGACAACTAGCGATGTTGACAGTGCTTCAATTACATGGCAATTATGGCAGATTCCATAAGTCCTCGTGCACACCTCCCAAATTGGACTCTAACAAAATTCTTGAGAGACATAATCCAAAGTATATCCAAGCAGTTAAATGATGCAAGTGCAGAATTTTCACTGCAACCTTTCTCCTCTAGTTTTCCAAGTGCATATAGCCACTTCTACTTCTACGGTAGAATAAATATAACTTCATTTTAGCCATCTATTGCAGAACAATCTTTTATTTCATTTACAATAATTTTTTACTTGAATCGTTTTATCAGCAAACTTTTTGGTCCACAGTAAAGAGTGTGGTTAGTTTTACGATTAACATAAATTTCAAGTCATTATCTAGGATAGTTACTCAGTGGTCTCCGTCTAGGGGATATGCGAGTGGCAACCACAAGGTACCCAAGCTGAGCAGAACATTACTTCCACTTACTGGTGTTTTGCTCCTCACTGTAACTTTTCTATCTGACCTTACCTTGGTCATCTCTTGTTCTCTTCCGACCCCGATGCTATTAGGGTTCCTGAGGGCTAGGGAGTCTTTATTTTTCCAACCTCTTCATTTCTCTAATTTCTCTATAAAACCTTAACCCCTAACATGCTGACCTGTCATGGCATGTAATACGTCTTCTGATAGGTAATCAGAGGATATGGTCGGTGAATTTATTTTGATAATTCTCCCGGTCAGGTCGGTAAGACCCGTAAACCGACAGGTGTTGTCCTCCAGACATTCTGGGGGTTGTGAGAGAGCGATGTGACCGCCAAAACATAAAAATATGGTGCTCTCTAAAAAACGGTTACTATTACTGCTATTGCTCTCTTCAATGTGAAAAATATTGGAGAGCAAGAGGATTAATGACTTCATTGTCAGAAATCCAGCATTAGCTAACAACATATCTCCATTATTGATTATATTGATAGTTTGTTATTCAAAACACAAAATGAAAAACAAAAGCATTATAGAATTACTTCTTAGGAGTGACAAGACGGTACTAATAAAAAAATTATTTGTACTGCAAGGAGTATTGCATATTTTTCAAACATTACAATGTGAAAAATCTGATGTGTTGCACTCACATGACTTTCTCTACTCCTAAGCTAACCATTCTTACAATCCTTATCCCTATATCTTTTTCACGTTAGCTGAGATAAACATTTGCAGAAATTATCCTATTGCTTATTTCCTTGTAGGTACAAGGGGAATATTAGAATACAGTAGGCTTTGAGTGATAGTCAAATCTTTTAAAGCTTTTAGATTCTGTTCTTTTTGCACGGTTAGGATACAAAAATAGGAATAATCATGTTCTATTTGACAGAAGTGTAAGTTCACCAAAACTCAGAAAAATAACAAGGAATATCTCTGAAATGGTTCACTCTACAAAACAATTTATTTAGACATAAATTGTGTTTAGCAAGATCTACATTTTTTGTACAACAGTATTTGATCTATCTTATGGCTTACCAATTATACAAAACTCATACAGAATAAATAGATCTACATGAGCTATAGCGAATAATTGAAGATATACGAGTACATTTCATTTCCCATAGAAATATCTGAAACATATGTCACTTTAATCAAAATTGTTAGCCATTTTCAAGAAAATTAAAATTTTCGAAAAATTTTACATGTGAAGGATAGTTTAGGATGGAGCTATTTTCTTCAAAATCTTCATGTTGCATCCTTGAAAGATATTAAACTTAAATACCAACTTTGGTTTTCAACCGATTTTTTGGTTTTGAATTAGGCTGTCCACAGAATGACACAGACACACAAATACACACACACATGCACACACGCACGTGCACACACACACACACGCATGCATGCACGCACACACACACACACACACACACACACAGACATTTTTCTAAAAATCTGATGTGTTGCACTCACATGACTTTCTCTACTCTTGTACTAGCCATTCTTACAAACTGTTAATCATATATCTTCTTTGTCTTAAGATAAACATATCTTATTGCTTATTTCCTTGTTGGTGCAAGGGGAATATTAGAATACAGTAGGCTTTGTGCGATAGTCAAATCTTTTAAAGCTATAAGATTCCATTCTTTTTGCACACTTAACATATAAAAAAAAAACAACAATGTTTCATTTCACGAAAGTTTTAAGTTTTCCGAAACTCACACACATAACAAGTAATATCTCCGAAATGGTTCACCCTACAAGAAAGTTTATTGAGACATAAATTGTGTATTTTAGCAGGATCTAAATTTTTTGTGCAGTATGATTTGGTTTATCTCTTACGGTTTACAAGCTATGCAAAAGTCGTCCAGAGTAAATATGACTACAGGGACTATAGCTAGAAAATTCAGGATATACATTTCATTTTTCATAAAAATATCTCAAACATATGACATTTTAATCAAAATCGTTAGAGCCATTTTCAAGAAAATAAAAATTTTCGAAAAATGTTCCATGTAAAGGGTAGTTTATTGTGGGGCTATTTTCTTCAAAATCTTCGTGTCACATCCCTGAATGACATTAAACTTAAATACCAACTTTGGTTTTTAACCGACTTTTCATTTTTGAGATATGTTTTCCACAGACACACACACACACAGACCTTTTTCTAAAAATGCTTTTCTTGGATTCAGGGGGTCTTAAAACATACATATATTTCTGGTGAAATCGCGACATTGAATTTTTGGGTGGAATGCAATACTTCCCCTACTTACAGTAGAGAAAGTAAAAATTGAAAACAGCTCACAGATAAAAAACTATTTCATCAAGTAAGTGAGTGAGTGAGTAGGGTTTAAGGGCCCGTCGACAGCTAGGTCATTAGAGCCCCTATTTCATCAATTTTATTGAAATTTACACAGTATGCTGTTTAGAATGAGTGTAACCAGCATCCAAAAATTCAAAAAGATTGAAAAAAACATTATAGAAAATCATTTAATCTGTCCTAGATTCCCTTAAACTGAGCTCTTTATGGCATAGTCTTAAAGCAGCCTCTGTGATCTGCATAACAGGTTTGTTTGCTTGGTTAAGACTTATGAATATTTCCTTTATTTAAATGTTCAATAGCTAATCGGAGTACCATACTAGCCTACAAATCCAGAGGTTTAATCTCCTCTTTATCTTCCACCATCACTTCCCCTCTGACTTACTTCCTCTCTGGTGTTTTCACTCCTGACTACACGCTGGGATTTTTTCTCCAGCTAGGACTATTTCCTATCCTACCTAGAACCTACAAGTATGAAAGATAGTTTGAAAGTATGCATGAATTTAAAGAGAACCCAAAGCAATAAACCTAAAGTTTAACACAATAGTAAATAAGTGTACATCATTGCCAATGCCAATGAGCAATTATTGTTCCAAAGGTAAAGCCAAAGCCAGCAATATAGTATAAGATGTTAAGAGCAGTATATAAGTGAAATAAACAAACAAAAAGAACCAGTAAGTAAACTTATTACCTGGAAAGGGTAGAGTGAGACTGAAAAATTCAATGCCATGACCAGGATTTGAACCACAGATCTATCAGTTACCATCCAGCTGTTCTAACCACTAAGCTATCATGGCCAACATGCCAATATGGCATTAAATTCTCCAACTCACTCGCATTTTTCCCAATAAAGCATACAAGAAGATCTCAATTTACATAACATACCTTAATGGCATCTTAAAATATTGTAAATACTTAAGCCCCAGGCTTTAATTTAACCAACTATAATGTTATATGATATTGATTGACCTTATAGTTGATAGCTTAATGGTTAGACCAGCTGGATGGTAACCAGTAGATCCGTAGTTCAAATCTTGGTCATGGCATTTAATTTAATTTAATTTAATTTAATGTGGAAGAACATTAATTACAAACTTAATACCTATTACCAGAGTATAGACTAAGTTAATTTACATCCATTTATTTAATAAGGAAAGCCAGAAGCAATTGTAGCTCATTATTGTAGGTATTACCATATTTGCCAGCATATAATCTGGCAAAAATGGCGCCGAGTATCGAAGCTTGTGAAAATGCTGGTGCAAAAAAATCCACTAACGAGAAGAATAAGTGTGAAAATACGGCATTGAAAAAGTGCAATAGTGAATTAATGAGTACAGAAAACAGTGAAAGTGTGGGTAAAGCAGAAATCCTAAGTAATGCACAACAACCGGGAAACATATGCAACGACCAGCTACGAGGTGCAAATGAAAGCATCGCTTCGCTTCGTATGGTAATAGAAATTTTAAAAAAGGATCTGGATGAAGCATTAGCTTAAAGATCCAGGATGCGCGGAGAAATACATTGATTAAAGGAAGAAAATTACCAGCTAATAAACAAGATCAACCAAAGGGATGAAGAAACCAAGATAAAAAATTGGCGGGAACATTCTCATCAAGTAAATACAGATGACTGCTGGACTGCTACAGCATGGAGAAACAGTCATTGAAGCCTAAACAAAGATAAGAATCAAATACTAGAAAATGACGGAATCTCCCTCCAGAATAAATTCCTAGTACTACAACAAGATTCTACTGACTCAACTCCAAACAACCATTCTAACCTATCGCAAAGGAATACTAACAAACCAAACCCCGAAACAGAAAGGAAAAGAAGCTACAGCAGCTGCTCAGAAAAATCAACAGATAAACAAAATAAATGGTATGATAGGAAAACTGCTATAGTGCTAGGGGATTCAATAACTCGCCATGTGGGTGAATATCTGGATGAAGACTCCCTGGTTTACTGTTACCCAGGGATCAGGATTCAACAGTTGGAGAGAAAGTTGGAGGAAAATAAAGATGACCCAGATGTTATCATACTACACACAGGGACTAATGATCTCCACTCATCAACTTCTCCGGAAGAAATCATGACAAAAACAGCAAAAGTACAGTTTCCAAGGGCAGAACTGTGTGTTAGTGGAATCTTGTATCATAGGGATGAGGACTATAGGTATATAGATGCTGTAAATTCTACACTTGACTGGGTGTGCAAACAATATTCTTGTAAATTTGTAGATGAGAATCAATGGTTAAATGAGTGGGACAGGGGTCGAGATGGTCTGCACATGAATAGAAAAGAAGCTAAAAATTTTGGTAATCTGTTGCAAAGAGTGATATCCTATCTTGTAACAAAAAACGATCATTGCAAATGAGCGGTGCCAACTTACTCAGTGACTCAACAGATGGGAACCAACAAAAACGTTTTTTCAGCCTGCAAGAAGATGATGTGAATTTAAGCTCCACAGTGGAGAGTGCAACTGGGGAAAAAGTCTCTGCAGGGAATCAAAAACTGAAAGTAAAGTGTTCATGGTGATAGTCTTGCAAAGCGGATAGCATTGAAAATGTGTAATAAGAGTAATTACGATGTTATTGGGTATGTCAAAAAGTGTGCCAAGATTAGGGTTGTTATAGCAAATGTCAACACAAATACAAACTTCAATGTTATAATAAGTGGTACAAATTATGTATGTTGTAATGAAGCATGGAAACTTCTAAGTGTCCTCAGCGTTGGAAATCAGCAGTTTATCATTGTAAACATTCCACATGGATATGATGTAGATTATAATTCTTTCATAAATAGGGAACTTAGGAAAACAAATAGGAAAATGAAACACTTATTTTCAGGAAATCAGAATGTAGTACAAATAGATATAGGTAAGTTAAGTAGAGAATTCTACACAAAACATGGATCACAAATGAACAAAAAAGGTAAGATGTATCTAGCAACTAAACTAATAATAGAAATAGATTAACTAGAAAAGAGGAGAAAAAATTCTGTAATTCTAGACCATATGGGCAAAATTCCTGTAGAGATAACTTCTTATTCACAAGAGACACATAATTCTCCCTATGGTGTTGATAAAATAAATTCCTCAGTACTTAGAATATTACACCAAAATACACACTATATCAGTAATAAAGTAAACTTAATAGAAAGTATTTTGCAGCAACTAATTTTTTTTTTTTTTTTTTTTTTTTTTTTTTTTTGCAACTAAATGCCCATATTATGGTTTTCTCAGAACATGGGCTAAAGATAGATGAACTAAAAATACATAGTTTTAGTAATTATAAACTAGTTTCCTCTTAATGTAGAGATTTGCATAAAAGTGAAGGAGTCGCAATTTATGCTAAGAGAGAGATTCAATGCAATCCAATGTGTCTATCAAATTTCTGCATAGAAATGGACTTTGAAGTAGCAGGTATGAAATTAATCACTGAAATTGGGAATATAACAATAGTGGGAATTTATAGATCACCCAAATCAAATGTAGAAAAATTCCTAATACAACTAGAATTGCTACTTAACAAACTACTTACTCATAAACAAAATCTTATTCTTGTAGGGGACTTTAATATAAATGTAGGGAACTATACTTTTACTGATCTCTTAAAAAGCTTTAATCTACACGATACCATATCGTCTTTGGGGCCCACTAGAATTGCAAGCCACTCAAGTACCACTTTGGATTACATCATAACTAACCTAGAAGAAAATAAATATACAACAACTAACAATGAGTTTCATATCAGACCACACCTCGCAAATTATAAATATTTTTAACTGTCAACAAAAAATTTGTAAGAAATATTTTACTTCTGTAAGGGACACAAGCGAGAGCAAAATAGCTGAGCTAAATACAATGCTGTTAAAAGAGGACTGGATTAAAGTATATAGTGCAGAAAATGCAGAGAAAAAATGGAACCATTTCTTTGATATTCTGAGTTATTACCTAAACATTGTATGTCCCAAAATTAAAAAGACTATAAAACAGTGCATTAAACCAAATCCTAAACTAAAGTTCAGTTATGAGTTGAGGTCACTGCGAGACAAAGTGAAAGAAATGTATAACTATTTTAGGGATGTTAAGTTAGATATATATAAAACATTATATACAGAGTATAAAAAACACTATCGATCAGCTGTAAAAGCAAACAAAGTAAAATTCTACTCGAACAAAATTAAAAATTCAGAAAATAAATCTAAAACAATGTGGAAAATTATAGATGAGCAAAAAAATCCAGAAGTAAAAGAGCAAAATAATATTTACCTAAACAGAAATGGAGAAATAATAACAAACCCGGTACATATTAGTAACATATTCAATGATTATTTTGTTAATATTGGAAATTCTTCTGTCCAAAATAAAATGGGAATCGGCAATAAAAATATATCCAAATCCATGTATGTAAATGAAACAAATGATCAGGAATTAAATATAGTAATAAATGGTTTTAAGAGCAAGAGATCCAGCGGTTGGGATGGCATTTCACCTGTTATGCTCAAAAAATACAAGCATGCTCTAATGGACATACTGGTGTACTTAATAAATTATTCAATTAATGAAGGTATTTTCCCCGAAAAACTTAAGATAGGTATTGTGCATCCTGTATATAAAGGTGGTAATAAAATGGATGAGTCGAACTACAGGCCTATTACCTTAACATCAATATTTGCTAAATTATATGAAAAAGTCCTGGAAAAATGAATAATAAGTTACTTAAATGCAAATGGCATAATAGCAGACTTCCAACATGGATTTAGAAAGGGATACTCGACTATTAGTGCCATTATAGAATTTATCCATGAAGTATTCACAAATCTGGACATAGGCGAGAATACTATAGAATTATTTCTAGATCTATCTAAAGCATTTGACTGTGTGTCACATAAACTGCTGTTAACGAAACTAGAAAATTATGGGCTAAGGGGGAAAATAAATAAAATATTACAGTCTTATCTAGTAAATCGTAAACAATGTTGTGAACTAAATTGGCTGTATGGAAATCATTTCAAATCTGTTCAATCTAACATTCAAAATGTAAAATCTGGAGTACCTCAAGGATCTGTCCTAGGGCCACTGCTCTTTATTTTGTGTGTAAATGATTTGGGGGAATCAACCGATTTGAAACTCTTATCGTATGCTGATGACACTTCACTCATTTGTAAAGGAAAAAACTTGCTACAACTAGAAAACAAAATTTCTCAAAATTTGCTACAAATTTCAAATTATCTTAAAGATAACTCTCTTAAATTAAACATAAAAAAACCAAACTGATACATTTTTAGCATCAGCAAAAAAAGGGGGAGGAACTAAACTACATAAATGTAAGACTTGAAAGTACTAAAGTAGAACAGATATCTAATCAAAAATTTTTAGGAATATATCTTGACGAACACTTAAACACTTAAGCATGTAAACGAAGTAAGTAAGAAAATCACAAAAAACATATACCTACTAAAATACTTTGCAAAATACCTTAATGTAGAAGAGCTTAAAGCTATATATTACGGCATAATATACGTGCACTTGGAATATGGTATTGAAATTTGGGGAGGGTGTGGGGTAACAAAATTAAACAGGATACTATTGCTACAGAAGAGATGCATACATCATATTTTTCAACTAAAGACTATAGACACATGTAAGCCACTCTTTAAAAAGAATAAAATATTGACAATAGTTGCTATTTATGTATACAAAGTAATTATACTGATTCAAAACAAATCACCCACTAAAAACACAGATATCCATACATATAACACCAGAGGGAATGAAAATTACCATAGAATGCACTTAAATAAGGCTTCAACCAAAAAGGATCCGATTGTAATGGGAATGATATTATATAATGCCCTACCGAGAACTATAAAAGAGCACTCAAGAAAAAACTCCTTTACTAAAGAGTTAAAGAATTATCTAATTGAAAAGTGCCCTTACAGGTTAGAAGAGATGTTAAATTAATGTGTTCTGTTAATGTATTTTTGCATATTCAATATTCCATGTTTGTATTCCATAAGTCTAATTATGTGCCATGATGTACTTTTTATTCATGTATTAGCATTTGACAATGCTCCATGCTTGTATTACAAGTTTTATGAGCAATAAATTTGAAATTTGAAATATAAAATGCACCACCTAAAAGTAGCACTCCACTTTTTAAGGCCAATTTCAGAGAAAAAATGTCTTACTTTATATGTCTACTGCAAAACAGTTACCACATATTTGCATGCACATCAAATACCTAAGCAATATAAGTAGGAAAAAGTGCTCACCTTTTAATTTTCATCATCAAATTTGCAAAATACATCCTCCCTTTTCCTTTCGTTAATGATAAATCAATGAAATTCAACAATTTGTTCTTTGTACTCATCTATATTTTCTGTGATATTTTTGCCTTGGTGCACATACATACATACCTCTTCATAAATCTTGAAGCTGGAATATTGCTTCCTAGTTATTACCTCGCCATTTGAAGCTGAAGTCGTTGATGATGTGTTGCCCTTCGATGTAGCTCCGGCTAGTCAGCTTGAGATCTCTTAATCTTATCTCGGGTTTGCGTGAGTGTAAAGGACAACCCAAGAACAACTTTGCACATCAATTTATTTTATATTAAATATTTTCGGGAGATATGCCGATTCTATATGTGTATCTGTAGAAGCATCGCAATCACATCTGCGCAGCACGAACTGCACGAACTCCCGTACTGCTCTCTGGTTGAGTACTGACTAGACGCTTCTCTCTTACCCACGCCAAGAAGACCGTTCGTTCATTTGAATGTCATGACGTCATCCAAGAAAGCCTCGTATCCAAAATGTTATTTCCTTTTCCCGCAATTTAGAAATGTCCCTTTCTATTATAACATGTTCTTTTATGAATTTTGAATATATAATTACCTTTTTGGGATTAACCGATGTTTACTTTATATTTTATTAAATATATCGCGCGACTTTTTAAGGTTGGTAGACTTGACTTTCGAACGTATATTTAAACTATGTAGTATGACGTCATGACTCGCTAATTTCAAACCAATAATGCGTTTATCTTACAAATTTAACGACTATTATTTACTCATCCGGCAATTAAATTAAAACGTGTCTTTTTCAAAAGCCCATTCGATCGGAAATCTAAATTTCGGTATCAAATGCCCCCATTTATGTTATTTTATTATTTCATAATAAAATAATGTAAATGTCTTGCCCGAAAGAAAAATTAAAAATTACTCCTGTATTTTGAATAATCGGCAACACTCCCATTATATACAATTTTCAATTACACTGTTTTTGAAATTGGTTATTAACACATTTTCTCATTAATCTATTTAACATGACAAACAATTGTATACTTGACTAAACATTAATCCTTAAATACTAATTACAATATGTTATGGTTTCTTCTGTGAAGCTTTTATATAAAGGTTAAATTTCAAGAGTCTTTCTTTATACTTCCTTCTTTTAGTTCATGTTTGCTCACTTCGCTCTCACTATCACTTGCACTGTGATTTTTTTCACTTTTGTTATTGTAACACATATCTGTACTATATCCTCTAACCACTAAAATGTACATATATTTATATAATTCCATTGCACTCTTTACACAAGTTCTTTCTTTGTCTTTCTGTGATAACTATCTATACATCTAAATATTTTAACAAATGTTTTACAAAGTAAATATTCTGTTTTCTCTCTATGCGGAGATGAACAATTTAACAATCTTTCTGAAGCTGTTATTGTGAGCTCTATACAATATATTTTTTTAAGCTCTTTGTAGTAGATAGCAATTCACATTCTGCATTTTTCATGAATATGTAAGTACCTGACCAATATATGATTTTCAAGTAAGCTAACATTTACATTTTATCTCCAAGCTGTTTGGGCGCCAATAGACAAATGACACTTCCAATTTTTTCTTTTACATTAAATCAAGGTTCCAAGGCACCACACGGTTTCTTGTATGGTCGAAGGAGTTGTTTATGCCATCTTCCCAGACATTTTTCATTTTTAACATCTTTTAATTCATAGGTATGATAACCAAATTTGGATATAATTTCTGCAGGACCTTTATATAACAATTCCATCCTTTTGTTCCTACCTCGCAATGCACTTGATAACTTATGGTCTTTAACTAGTACCCAATCGCCTATCTTAGGTTCCCATTTATGTTTTCTACTCTTTTTCTTTAATTTTCGCTTCTCTGCCTTTTTCTTGATTCGTTCAAAAGCAATTTTCGCTCTTTCTTCTTCACTTAACTGAATGTCATTAATTTTCAGTGTTTTTGGTACCCCGATCAATATTGGTTCTGGTTCAATTCCTAACATTAATTTTATTGGTGCAAACCCAGTAGTTACATTAATGGTGTGATTGATAATCTTTTCTATCAATGGACAATATTTCACCCAATCCTTGTGATTATGATGTGTAAGTACACGTAAATAAATTCCTATATCTCGGAGGACACGTTCTGTTGGATTCCCTGATGGAAAGTATGAGGAACAATGATATAATTTTATCTCATGATTTTCTAGGGTTTCTTTAAAGATTTTGCTCCGATGAACTGTAGCATTGTCTGTTAAGATTGCCTGAATCTTGCCATATTTAGGCACATAATCTTTTATTATCTTTCCTACACATGTTTTGCTGCTGATATTCCTAACAGGATAAATTTTAATAAATTTACTAAAAACATCATGAAGAACAAACATATATCTACATCCAAATTGTCCTACTGGTAGCTCCCCATGTGCATCAGCAGTAACTAGTACATTTTTCCCTTCTCTTATGATTGTCTGAGGTTCTATATCAAATTTGATATTAAATGGTTTGGCCCTTTGACATAAATCACAGCTTGAACATATTTTTCTCACTTTCTTTGCCAAATGTTTTATATAAAAATGGTCACTAATTACCATGATTAGCTTTTCACTACCTGTATGAGCTAATGTTTTGTGATAAGCAAGTATAAGTTTCTCTTGTAAAGCTTTTGGTACCATTACTTTCCATTTAGGTTCAATTCTTCCATGAAATTTATAGATTTTTCCCTCATAAATACCTATATTATCTTTTAGATTTTCTGTGATTGGTTGTGCCTTTTCTTTCAATTTCCTAAGTTCATCGTCCTCTGTCTGTAATTGTTCCAAATTTCGAAATTCTTTAGCTAATTGAGTCCCTTCTAAGGTTTTGAAATATAGTATGGTTACATCATGTTTGTTGTCACTAATTGTATCTGGTATTGTATAATTGGTTTTCATCCTTGATAACAAATCACTAAAAATATTTTGACTTCCTGCTATGTGTCTAATTTCTATGTTATGGGATGTGATCTCATGGATATATCTAGAAATACGTGTGCTTGTGAGTTTGCAAGAGTTCATAAATGCCAAACTAACATGATCTGTGTAAACTATTACTGGGTTGTTATATACATATTGCTTAAATTTTACAAGTGCAAAGTAAATAGCTGCTATTTCTTTTTCTGTAGTGCAAGCCTGTGATTCAGTCCTTGAAAGCCCCCTTGAAGCTACAGCAATGAGGTGATCTTTTCCTTCCTCATCTTTTTGTAATATGACACTACCATAACCTAGTCCTGAAGCATCTGTATAAATTATGTAGGGGAGATCTTCCCTAGGTTTTTCCAATAAAATTGACGCTGCAAACAATGTTTTTACCTTTTCGAAAGATTCTTGTTCTACTGATGACCATTGCCATTTTACATCTTTTCTCAATAGTTGTCTTAATGGGGCTACTACGGTTGCATATTCCAGGATAAATCTTGACTGATAATTTAGAATACCAAGAAATCTTCTCAATTGTTTTATATTTTTAGGAGTTGGTATTTTATTTATGCTTTCAATTCTGTCGGGATTAGGCCTGATTCCCTCATTTGAAATAACATAACCTAAAAATTCTGTCTGTTTCACAAAGAATGCAGTTTTACTTGGCTTTATTGTCATGTTTGCTTTCTTTAACTGACTAAGCACATAATTGATATGATTTAAATGATCCTCTATATTTTCTGAGAAAATCACAAAATCATCCACATACTGAGCTACAAATTTCTTTATGGTTTCTCCAAAAATTTCATACAAAGCTCTTAATAGTGCACTACCACTGGTATTCATACCAAAGGCGCAAACTCGAAACTGATATAATATTCCTGAATGTAAAAACGCTGTATATTTTCTTAAATCTTCTCTAAGTGGGATCTGCCAAAAAGATGCTGTAAGATCTAGAGTAGAAAAAATTTTGCCCTTCTGCAATTTGTTCAATATTACCTCTACACTTTCTGGTCTAAATCTATCAGGTTTACAATGTTGATTTAGTTTTCTAGCGTCTAATGTTACCCTAATCTTTCCATTGGCCTTATTTACAATACATAGGGGATTCACAAATTCTGAATTAGAAATCTCAATAACCTCATCTTCTAACATTGACTTTATAACTGCATCTACCTCTTCTCTTATTGTACTAGGGATAGCTCTCGCTTTATGTGTAAAAGGTTTGATGGGTATCATCTCAAACGAATGAGTATAAATATTACATTTACCAGGTTTCTCAGAGAATACTTCTTTATTTCGGATTAATATTTCAAACAGTTTATCCCTCTGTTGTTCATTTAGTTGATCAGCCTGAGTTACCTTTTCCCTCAACAATTCTTCTAAGTCTTCACTACTCTCCCTATCATAGTACCTAGTTGCATCAGAAACCCTCAAATTGTCTATGAAATCATTTTTATCCCATTCTACATTTTCTTTATTATCGACAATGTACTCTTTGACATTTACTTCAGTTAATTCCATAGCTCCTACTTTAACATATTCTACAAAGAATGTATCCCCTTGGATTTCTTCTTCCTCTTTTTCTCGTACAATGGTTTCTGAACTACTATCTTCCACAAAAGGCACTATAATGGTCTCATCTTCAACTTTCATTTCTAGAATCATGTTTTTAAAATTCACCACAGCTTCCCAGGCATAAAGACAATCACAACCTATTATAATATCTGTCACAAGTCTTCCTACAATCAGAAATAAAATTCCAAGTATTCTCCCATTTATTTCAATATTTATCATTGCTTGAAATTTTACTCTTTCTTTTCGTTTTCCCACAGCTAGCGAGCAATATATCCCATTAACTGGTAAAGACATTACTTTAAAGCCACTACTTTGTAAATTATCATAAAAATTTTGTGAGCATACTGTGCTATTTGATCCCGTATCTATAATTGCATTGTATTGTTTTCCATTTACTCCAATTTTGATTTTAGGTGGATCTCCTACTTTTTCGTTTTCGTCAATTCTATTTTTACATTCTCTTTTCTTTTGTATCATCATTTGCCTTCCAGGACTATTTATTTCCGAGTACTTATCACAATCATTACTAGGATACCCAGTTCTCACTGAAGGCGCGTTTGACCGGGTCTGGCGTTTCCCTGATTTTTAGGTATTGCTCCTGTACTATTTCCCGAATTGTTACTTCTGTTTTCCTGCATTAAATCGGGGTTACTTCCTACCATGTTTTTGACCGTGTTAATGGCCTCAACCATTTCTGCATTTTCGGGGGAATTTCGTCCACTAGAATACCTTTCTCCTTGTCTTGGTGACCTCGGTCTAAACTCATTATCTCCGTTTGTCCAATACCCATCATTTGAATTTCTACTATGTCCAAAATAACGGCCCCGTCTACCTCGATCAAATCTATTTGTATTCATATAATTCACCCTTATATTTCTTCCCCTTAGATTACCATTTCTATTTTGGTGATGCCCTTCCTGGTTATATCTACCTTGATTTTCCCACCGGAATGATTCCATCCTTGGTACTGGTCCTTTATATCTTTCCCTAACCTCACTTCTATTCTGATAATAATGTGCCCCTTGCCCGAAAGAATTGACAGTTTCTTTTCCTTCATATGTATTTCCAAATGCGTGTTTTGGCTTATTGACTTCTAAGGCTGATAATAATTCTATCATAGCTGCAATGCTATCGGGTCGGGCTATGATTAGGTAATGTTGAAGTGTTTCCGGAAAATGTGGAGTAACTATATTTATTAGATCTTTTTCATCCAAGGGAGGGTCCAACATCTTCGATTTTCTCGCTATTCTCATAAAATAGTTTACCATCGATTCCTCCGATCTAGGATTAAATTTTCCATTGCTTAATTCAACTCTAATATTAGCCTGCCTACTAGCTCCCCAATATCTGGTTAAAAAGATGTTCCTAAAGGTCCTGTAGTCATTATTGTTACCCATAGAAAGGCCTAGCCAATTAGCAGCATTACCCTTTAGACATTTTCTTACTATCACCATCTTGTACTCCTCTGGTATACGTTTCACCGTGAAGTACTCTTGTAACCCTTCTAAAAAGGCTTTAGGATCATCTGAATCTTCATTTTCAAAAACTGGAGGTGTCATTTCATTTAAGACATGGTTAGGCCAATGTAAATTTGAATTGTCACCTATCCCTGAGCTATTTCCGAGATCAGAATGGGAATTACTGTTACCCCTATTTTGCATCGAAATGTCAGCTGATACACCTGGTATTGCCTCGTTTCTTGCAACTTCATTACTAAGATTGTTGTGATTACATGCATTTTCATTTAATTTCAAATTTTCTAAGGCCTCTTTTACCTGAGTAATTTCTGTCACTACTCCTTTTATTTGGTCTGTAACATCCTCCAAATTTCTAGCCTGCCTTTCACTTTCTACATCAGATCTTTCTATTCTAACTTTACACCCCTGTAACTCTTCTCTAATTTCTTCCCTGTCTTTATCTAACCTTTGTACTACCTCTTCCCTTTGTTTGTCTAAACTATATGTTACTCTTTCCCTTTCTTTATCTAATTTATCACTAACTTGTTGACCTAATTTCTTTTCAGAATTCTTTACTTCTTGCCTTATTGTCTCTAATTCTCCCTTAACCTGTTCTCTATTTTCTTTTACTTCACTACTGACTTTATTAATTTCCTCCCTAACTTCTTCCCTAAAGGTTTCGAAAACTCTCCTCTGATTCTCCAATTGCATTCCCAATTCCTGTTGTCCCTTTTCTAATTTCTGTCCTAACTCTCTACTAGTTTCGTCTATCTTACTCATCTTTTGGCTTAACTCTGTTCTTAATTCTTTACTATTTTCATCTATCTTTTTACTTAACTCAGTATTCATCTTTTCCACTGTTCTTAATTCTTTACTATTTTCATCTATCTTTCGACTTAACTCTGTTCTTAATTCTTTACTATTTTCATCTATCTTTTGACTTAACTCTGTACTCATCTTTTGACTTAACTCTTTACTATTTTCATCTATCTTTTGACTTAAATCTGTACTCATCTTTTTCATTATCGTTTGAAACATATTCTCTATTTCTGACATAAATGCTGGCCTTTCTAAATTATTACTAAACATTTCTGAACTACCTCTAGGTGTTTCTCTAACGTTCTGATCTTCTAATTCTTGGCATATTCTGCTACCAATTACATTCTGATTAAATTCTTCCATCCTACTAACACTTTCCTGAATTTCCGGACTATTGAAACCTCTAAACTCACTATCACTGTCTTCCATTTCTAAGCTATTTACATGTGTTTTTCTACTCACCAAAATTTTCAGTATTTTCACTATTTCACTTTAACTGCACTTAAACTTGTTCACTACACGTTTCACAGATGTTGACGCGCTGGGCACCTTCTTGTCTGCTGGTTCGATGCTGGCTCGGTCGTCTTGGGGTTTGGTCCATTCTTTCGAAGCCACACGTTGGGAAGCCAATTTGAAGCTGGAATATTGCTTCCTAGTTATTACCTCGCCATTTGAAGCTGAAGTCGTTGATGATGTGTTGCCCTTCGATGTAGCTCCGGCTAGTCAGCTTGAGATCTCTTAATCTTATCTCGGGTTTGCGTGAGTGTAAAGGACAACCCAAGAACAACTTTGCACATCAATTTATTTTATATTAAATATTTTCGGGAGATATGCCGATTCTATATGTGTATCTGTAGAAGCATCGCAATCACATCTGCGCAGCACGAACTGCACGAACTCCCGTACTGCTCTCTGGTTGAGTACTGACTAGACGCTTCTCTCTTACCCACGCCAAGAAGACCGTTCGTTCATTTGAATGTCATGACGTCATCCAAGAAAGCCTCGTATCCAAAATGTTATTTCCTTTTCCCGCAATTTAGAAATGTCCCTTTCTATTATAACATGTTCTTTTATGAATTTTGAATATATAATTACCTTTTTGGGATTAACCGATGTTTACTTTATATTTTATTAAATATATCGCGCGACTTTTTAAGGTTGGTAGACTTGACTTTCGAACGTATATTTAAACTATGTAGTATGACGTCATGACTCGCTAATTTCAAACCAATAATGCGTTTATCTTACAAATTTAACGACTATTATTTACTCATCCGGCAATTAAATTAAAACGTGTCTTTTTCAAAAGCCCATTCGATCGGAAATCTAAATTTCGGTATCAATCTTGAACACCATGATGTAGACCCAGTAAAGTCGGTGATTCCTACTGGATATTTCTTTTGCTTGATGAATGATCATTTACACAGAAACTGACATTGCTGCTTGTCTGTTCTGTAAAATCCAAGTATTGAGTTCTGCTTCAGGTTACGGTCATTTAACAGTTCCATTTCTCAGATTATGTTTACTGCAAGGTGCTTTCTTTAAAACTTCTTCCTAATTTTGCTAAGTTATTTTCATTTTTTCAATTAGAGGTGACATGAAATGCCTTTCTGCAGCCCTGTTTTCATGCTCTTTAACATATACAATAACTTGCAGCTTAAATACAATAGTATGTAAATGCCAATTTTCAGCCATACTTTACAAATAAAATCACAATATAGGTACAACACAAGTGGATCTCTGCACTAAATGCAATGATAAATGAAGTTTGAATGAACAATATGTTGTTAGCTAATGCTGGATTTCTGACAATGAAGTCATTAATCCTCTTGCTCTCCAATATTTTTCACTGATGGATGGGGCACTAGAAGTGGCCGGGCATATTTGAAGGTGGTCTCGATCCATTTCCTCTTGCGGATCACATAGAGGACAGAGTGGTGAAGAATATATCCCAATTCTGTTTAAATATTTTGCCAGACAATCATGTCCTGAAATCAACCTGAGGGTTGCAACTGCTGTTTTTCGAGGATACTCAGGAATCACTGTTTGAATGTTTGATAGTTCCCATCTTTTATTCTTTGATTTTTCATAGTAATATTCTGCAATAATTTTTTTGAATTCAGAGTTGACTAATCTTTTAGCTCCTTAAAATGGTAGATTAACTATAGATTTTTGTACACCGCTGGTACCCTTTTTTGCAAGAAAATCAGCTTTCTCATTACCACTCAGTCCACAGTGAGCTAGTATCCATTGGAAGACTAGGTGTTTTTGAAGTGCTGTTAGATGGCTAAGCATCTTCCAACATTCTATAATAGTTTGGTTTTTTGGTGACAACTTGGAAGTAATTGCTATAATTGCTGCCCTGGAATCTGAGAGAATAACTGCTTGCTGAAAATGTGAAATTCTGTACAAAAGATTTTGGAGGGCCATTCGAATTGCTTCAATTTCTCAATCAAAGTTAGTAGTTCCATAACTTAAAGATTTGTAATAGGAAAAGAGGTGACATGTGACTCCAGCACCTGCTCCATCTTGGTTTGATATCAATGATCCATCAGTATAAATATGGAGCCATTCATGTTCTAGAAATCTAGTATGGATTGTCTCTAATGCCAATAATTTTAAAACACTAGTTGGAGTATCACTTTTCTTAACTTCTTCTGTCAGGTGTAAATAATGTGTGATGTCTAATGTATGTGTTGGATTGACTTTAGATATGAAGTTTTCCTTTGAATTTTAGGAAGGTGTACATCCTTCTTGATGTCTTGAATTTTGGAAAGAAAGCTCTCCTGAGTCTTTAGTGTATGTGTAAAATTTCTCTTGTGCCATGTATTGAATGGGAGTCTGATCAACTTTTCGTGTTGAATAAGAGCCGCTTTTTCTATTTCATATTCAATGGGGTATTGGTTGGTTAGTATTTCCATAGCTGCTATTGGTGTGGTTTTGATAGCACCTGTAATTAATCTCAGACTTTGGTTTTGAAAGATTTGAATTTTTTTTGTGTTTGGTGTTACAAGAACTTCACTGCAGTAAGTAAATAATGGCTTTATATATACATTGTATGTTGTGATAAGAGTTGCTCTGGAACATCCCCACTTCATTCCTGTTAGACGTTTTAACAGTGAAAGGCGCCTCTCTGCTCTTTGTATTACATTTTCTATTTGTTTGGTCCATGTGAAGCTGAAAGTCGTTCGCTTCTCTTTATGTCGCCATTGATGCTTAAATGTCGTTGGTCTCGTGGTCGCCCGTTGATTTGGTTCTTTCCCGCTAGCTCAGCTTGAGATCTCTTTATTTATCTCGGGTACGCGCAGGTGTTATCAAATAGACTACCCAAGAAAACCTTTAGATATTGTTTATTGCATCTTAGATATTTTCGGGAGCTATGCCGATTGTATATATAGAGGAATCGCACTCACGTCCGCACAGCACAACTTGCAGTACTGGTCTGGGGTGAGTAGTGACGCTTTCTGGCGTACCCACGCTAAGAAACCGTCTCTCCAATTTTGAATGTCATGACGTCATCCAAGAAAGCCTCGTATCCAAAATGCTATTTCCTTTTCCCGCAATTTAGAAATGTCCCTTTCTATTATAACATGTTCTTTTATGAATTTCGAATATATAATTACCTTTTTAGGATTAAACGATGTTTACTTTATATTTTATTAAATATATCGCGCGACTTTTAAGGTTAGCAGACCTGACTTTCGAACGTGTATTTAAACTATGTAGTATGACGTCATGACTCGTTAATTTCAAACCAATAATGCGTTTATCCTACAAATTTAACGACTATTATTTACTCATATCTTGCTCACCTTACAACACTTCCTGCTCTATCATCTATTTATGTTATTACTTAACACTTATCGCAAATCTCACATCCGGCAATTAAATTAAAACGTGTCTTTATCAAGCCCATTCGATTGGAAATCTAAATTTCGGTATCAAATGCCCCCATTTATGTTATTTTATTATTTCATAATAAAATATTGTAAATGTCTTGCCCGAAAGAAAAATTAAAAATTACTCCTGTATTTTGAATAATCGGCAACACTCCCATTATATACAATTTTCAATTACACTGTTTTGAAATTGGTTATTAACATATCTTCTCATTAATCTTTTTAACATGACAAACAATTGTACACTTGACTAAACATTAATCCTTAAATACTAATTACAATATGTTATGGTTTCTTCTGTGAAGCTTTTATATAAAGGTTAAATTTCAAGAGTCTTTCTTTATACTTCCTTCTTTTAGTTCATGTTTGCTCACTTCGCTCTCACTATCACTTGCACTGTGATTTTTCACTTTTGTTATTGTAACACATATCTGTACTAGATCCTTTAAGCACTAAAATGTACATATATTTATATAAATCCATTACACTCTTCAGACAAGTTCTTTCTTTGTCTTGCTGTGATAACTATCTATAAATCTAAATATTTTAGCAAATGTTTTACAAAGTAAATATTCTGTTTTCTCTCTATGCGGAGATGAACATTTTAACAATCTTTCTGAAGCTGTTATTGTGAGGTCTATACAATGTATTCTTAAGCTCTTTGTAGTATATAGCAATTCACATTCTGCATTTTTCATGAATACGTAAGTACCTGACCAATATATGGTTTTCAAGTAAGCTAACATTTAAATTTTATCTCAAAGCTGATTGGGCGCCAATATACAAATGACACTTCGAATTTTACATGAAGTCAAGGTTCCAAGGTACCACACGGTTTCTTGTATGGTCGAAGGAGTTGTTTATGCCATCTTCCCAGACATTTTTCATTTTTAACATCTTTTAATTCATAGGTATGATAACCAAATTTGGATATAATTTCTGCAGGACCTTTATATAACAATTCCATCCTTTTGTTCCTACCTCGCAAGGCACTTGATAACTTATGGTCTTTAACTAGTACCCAATCGCCTATCTTAGGTTCCCATTTATGTTTTCTACTCTTTTTCTTTAATTTTCGCTTCTCTGCCTTTTTCTTGATTCGTTCAAAAGCAATTTTCACTCTTTCTTCTTCACTTAACTGAATGTCATTAATTTTCAGTGTTTTTGGTACCCCGATCAATATTGGTTCTGGTTCAATTCCTAACATTAATTTTATTGGTGCAAACCCAGTAGTTACATTAATGGTGTGATTGATAATCTTTTCTATCAATGGACAATATTTCACCCAATCCTTGTGATTATGATGTGTAAGTACACGTAAATAAATTCCTATATCTCGGAGGACACGTTCTGTTGGATTCCCTGATGGAAAGTATGAGGAACAATGATTTAGTTTTCTCGCGTCTAATGTCACCCTAATCTTTCCATTGGCCTTATTTACAATACATAGGGGATTCACAAATTCTGAATTCGAAATCTCAATAACCTCATCTTCTAACATTGACTTTATAACTGCATCTACCTCTTCTCTTATTGTACTAGGGATAGCTCTCGCTTTATGTGTAAAAGGTTTGATGGGTATCATCTCAAACGAATGAGTATAAATATTACATTTACCAGGTTTCTCAGAGAATACTTCTTTATTTCGGATTAATATTTCAAACAGTTTATCCCTCTGTTGTTCATTTAGTTGATCAGCCTGAGTTACTTTTTTCCTCAACAATTCTTCTAAGTCTTCACTACTCTCCCTATCATAGTACCTAGTTGCGTCAGAAAACCTCAAATTGTCTATGAAATCATTTTTATCCCATTCTACATTTTCTTTATTATCGACACTGTACTCTTTGACATTTACTTCAGTTAATTCCATAGCTCCTACTTTAACATATTCTACAAAGAATGTATCCCCTTGGATTTCTTCTTCCTCTTTTTCTCTTACAATAGTTTCTGAACTACTATCTTCCACAAATGGCACTATAATGGTCTCATCTTCAACTTTCATTTCTACAATCATGTTTTTAAAATTCACCACAGCTTCCCAGGCATAAAGACAATCACAACCTATTATAATATCTGTCACAAGTCTTCCTACAATCAGAAATAAAATTCCTAGTATTCTCCCATTTATTTCAATATTTATCATTGCTTGAAATTTTACTCTCTCTTTTCGTTTTCCCACAGCTAGCGAGCAATATATCCCATTAACTGGTAAAGACATTACTTTAAAACCACTACTTTGTAAATTATCATAAAAATTTTGCGAGCATACTGTGCTATTTGATCCCGTATCTATAATTGCATTGTATTGTTTTCCATTTACTCCAATTTTGATTTTAGGTGGATCTCCTACTTTTTCGTTTTCGTCGATTCTATTTTTCCATTCTCTTTTCTTTTGTATCATCATTTGCCTTCCAGGACTATTTATTTCCGAGTACTTATCACAATCATTACTAGGATACCCAGTTCTCACTGAAGGCGCGTTTGACCGGGTCTGGCGTTTCCCTGATTTTTAGGTATTGCTCCTGTACTATTTCCCGAATTGTTACTTCTGTTTTCCTGCATTAAATCGGGGTTACTTCCTACCATGTTTTTGACCGTGTTAATGGCCTCAACACTTTCAGCATTTTCGGGGGAATTTCGTCCATTAGAATACCTTTCTCCCTGTCTTGGTGACCTCGGTCTAAACTCATTATCTCCGTTTGTCCAATACCCATCATTTGAATTTCTACTATGTCCAAAATAACGACCCCGTCTACCTCGATCAAATCTATTTGTATTCATATAATTCACCCTTATATTTCTTCCCCTTAGATTACCATTTCTATTTTGCTGATGCCCTTCCTGGTTATATCTACCTTGATTTTCCCACCGGAATGATTCCATCCTTGGTACTGGTCCTTTATATCTTTCCCTAATCTCACTTTTATTCTGATAATACTGTGCCCCTTGCCCGAAAGAATTTACAGTTACTTTTTCTTCATATTTATTTCCAAATGCGTGTTTTGGCTTATTGACTTCTAAGGCTGATAATAATTCGATCATAGCTGCAATGCTATCGGGTCGGGCTATGATTAGGTAGTGTTGAAGCGTTTCCGGAAAATGTGGAGTAACTATATTTATTAGATCTTTTTCATCTAAGGGAGGATCCAACATCTTCGATTTTCTCGCTATTCTCATAAAATAGTTGACCATCGATTCCTCCGATCTAGGATTAAATTTTCCATTGCTTAATTCAACTCTAATATTAGCCTGCCTACTAGCCCCCCAATATCTGGTTAAAAAGATGTTCCTAAAGGTCCCATAATCATTATTGTTACCCATAGAAAGGCCTAGCCAATTGGCAGCATACCCTTTAGGCATTTTCTTACTATCACCATCTTGTACTCCTCTGGTATACGTTTCACCGTGAAGTACTCTTGTAACCCTTCTAAAAAGGCTTTAGGATCATCTGAATCTTCATTTTCAAAAACTGGAGGTGTCATTTCATTTAAGACATGGTTAGGCCAATGTAAATTTGAATTGTCACCTGTCCCTGCACTATTTCTGAGATCAGAATGAGAATTACTGTTACCTCTATTTTGCATCGAAATGTCAGCTGATACACCTGGTATTGCCTCGTTTCTTGCAACTTCATTACTAAGATTGTTGTGATTACATGCATTTTCATTTAATTTCAAATTTTCTAAGGCCTCTTTTACCTGAGTAATTTCTGTTACTACCCCTTTTATTTGGTCAGTAACATCCTCCAAATTTCTAGCCTGCCTTTCACTTTCTACATCAGATCTTTCCATTCTAACTTTACACCCCTGTAACTCTTCTCTAATTTCTTCCCTGTCTTTATCTAACCTTTGTACTACCTCTTCCCTTTGTTTGTCTAATCTATATATTACTCTTTCCTTTTCTTTATCTAATTTTTCACTCACTTGTTGACCTAATTTCTTTTCAGAATTCTTTACTTCTTGCCTTATTGTCTCTAATTCTCCCTTAACCTGTTCTCTATTTTCTTTTACTTCACTACTGACTTTATTAATTTCCTCCCTAACTTCTTCCCTAAAGGTTTCTAAAGCTCTCTTCTGATTTTCCAATTGCATTCCCAATTCCTGTTGTCCCTTCTCTAATTTCTGTCCTAACTCTGTTCTTAATTCTTTACTAGTTTCATCTATCTTTTGACTTAACTCTGTACTCATCTTTTTCAGTATCTTTTGAAACATATTCTCTATTTCTGACATAATTGCTGGCCTTTCTGAATTACTACTAAACATTTCTGAACTACCTCTAGGTGTTTCTCTAACGTCCTGATCTTCTACTTCTTGGCATATTCGGCTACCGATTATATTTTCATTATATTCTTCCATCCTAACTACACTTTTCTCAATTTCCGGACTCTCAAAACCTAGAAAATCGCTATCACTGTCTTCCATTTCTAAGCTATTTACATGTGTTTTTCTACTCACCAATATTTAATAATTTTCACTGTTTCACTTTTTTTTTTTTTTTTTAACTGCACTTAAAACTGGTTCACTACACGTTTCACAGATGTTGACACGCTGGGCACCTTCTTGTCTGCTGGCTCGATGCTGGCCTGGTCGTCTTGGGGTTGGTCCATTCTTTCGACGCCACACGTTGGGTCGCCACTTTGAAGCTGGAAGTCGTTCGCTTCTCTTTATGTCGCCATTGATGCTTAAATGTCGTTGGTCTCGTGGTCGCCCGTTGATTTGGTTCTTTCCCGCTAGCTCAGCTTGAGATCTCTTTATTTATCTCGGGTACGCGCAGGTGTTATCAAATAGACTACCCAAGAAAACCTTTATATATTGTTTATTGCATCTTAGATATTTTCGGGAGCTATGCCGATTGTATATATAGAGGAATCGCACTCACGTCCGCACAGCACAACTTGCAGTACTGGTCTGGGGTGAGTAGTGACGCTTTCTGGCGTACCCACGCTAAGAAACCGTCTCTCCAATTTTGAATGTCATGACGTCATCCAAGAAAGCCTCGTATCCAAAATGCTATTTCCTTTTCCCGCAATTTAGAAATGTCCCTTTCTATTATAACATGTTCTTTTATGAATTTCGAATATATAATTACCTTTTTAGGATTAAACGATGTTTACTTTATATTTTATTAAATATATCGCGCGACTTTTAAGGTTAGCAGACCTGACTTTCGAACGTGTATTTAAACTATGTAGTATGACGTCATGACTCGTTAATTTCAAACCAATAATGCGTTTATCCTACAAATTTAACGACTATTATTTACTCATATCTTGCTCACCTTACAACACTTCCTGCTCTATCATCTATTTATGTTATTACTTAACACTTATCGCAAATCTCACATCCGGCAATTAAATTAAAACGTGTCTTTATCAAGCCCATTCGATTGGAAATCTAAATTTCGGTATCACATGTAAGTTTGGTATCAAATGTAACTCCTAAATACTTTGCTTCCTTTGTTTCTGATAATTGTTGACCCTCAAAATTTAGTTTTATTTTGAGTGGTTTTTTTCTTAGTGAAAAGATTTGGTAGTTTGATTTTGTTGTATTAACAGTCATTAAATTTTCTTTGGTCCACCTCTGTAAGTTGGTTAAGGATTGTTGCATGGTTTTTTCTAGTTCTGTACTTTTGCTTTTTGGTTTTGAAGTCCACATTACTAAGTCATCAGCAAATAGTGCACACTTTTCGACTGATTCTTGTATTTGTTGCGGTAGATCATTAATAAATATATTAAAAAGTGTTATGCTGAGCACTGCACCTTGTGGTAAGCCACGGTGTACTTGTTTATATTTAGATATATTTCTTCCATATCTGGTTGCAATAAAGCATTGTGTTAGGAAATGACATAGCCATGAAAACATTGGACCTTGTATCCCTATTTTTTTACTTTCTTTAGTAGTTTTGTTCTGCATATAGAATCATATGCGCTTTGGGAATGAACAATATAAATACTCCACTGAACTTATGTAATTGGAATACTTCAAATTGGTAAGTAAGCTAAAATGAACTACTGAAATGAAGAAATTCTGAAGAAATGGGGCTTATATGTGCCTACTTTAACTTACTTCTGGTGTATAAGACATATTTTTGAGCCTGTTTTAAAAGTAAAAAAAGTGTCTTATACACCAACAAATACGGTAATTCTCCAAGTGAAAAACAAAGTACAGTAAAGTCTTCTACTTGGAACAAGTTAAACTAGCTACTTTCTAAGTGATCCATATGTTTGTAGTATATCTTGACTTACTATCTAATGCCTCTGTTCTTTTACACAGTTCTGTAACTCTAGAGCAGTGTAGAACTGAAGCTGCTATGATACTGTTCACTGTAATGGACCATGATGTGCTCACATCTAATGACTTTGCTGGTGAGGCATTTCTCTCACTGCACAACATTCCTGGAGTAGATGACAACACTACCAATGTTGATAACTTTCATGGTCTGAGGCATGTTGAGTTATACCTTATGCATCAGAAAAATAGAAGTAAGTTGACATTCTTCAAAAAAATTAAGAGCATGGTAAATACTGCTTTTTTTCTGCATCACAATTGAAATATATTTGATGTCATGATTTATTTACTCAATGTTTATTGATTTCAAGTGTTGATATCTAGTAAGTGAGGCAATTAGAGTATCTGTAAAGTGTAAGTATTTCTTTAAATTTTTCTGTACAGAATTTAATTAATATGTGAAAAACTATGAGTATGTAGAGCAGATCAAAACAAACAACAATGCTCATATATTACAAATGGCCAATTTACTCATATCCAGGGCTACAGTCACTGTTTTGATAGACATAAAAGCCATATGAACTTTTCTGCTGAGCAGTTAATATTCTTCTTTATCTTCTTTTTCTTCTACCCCTCCATCTTCCTTTTTAAAATCATCTTATAATCATTGCAGAAAAAATGGATCAAATAATAATACTAGATTACAAATGAAAATTTTTTTGTATAGTGCAATTAAAAATAGATGAATTTTAATAATTTTAGTACTCAGAATTCAAAAATGCATTTTGTTTTTCCGTAGCACCCTTGTTTTGGCAATATAACAATGTTCAATGAAAATATAATTGTAAAGTTTGCAAAAATATTAATACTCATATACAACTTTTAAAGAAAATAAAGAAAAATAATAACACAAAAACATGCTTGAATTTGAGAATGTGTGCTAGTTATCTTGTGTACTCATTTTCTTTACCCATGTAACGTCAATGTACATGATTTTCTGGAGTGTTCTCTGGTAAGTTCTTCATGTGTAAGACACCAGCAGTAATTGGCTATCATATGTGCATCCCAACGTCCCTGATAATGTCATTCAACACATTTCAAGTCCTGGTAAAACCCTTCACCTTTCTCTTCACTGACAGCTCCTAAATTTGATGGAAAATAGTCAAGATGTGACTTGACGAAATGAAGCTTCAATCTTGTATTACAGCTGAGCAGCCTGAAATTTTCCAGCATGTTTCTAACAGTTTCTTTGTATTGAGGTTCTTTCACATTACCCAGAAATTTCTTAACAACTCTCTAAATCCAATTTATGCATCCTGTTCAATTTCATCATAGAGTTGTTAAAATTAACATGTTTCATCAATTATTATTTATTTATGCCGACAAACTTACTGTTGGTGTTTTTAAACACACAAGCCGTGTGTAGGCAAAGTTTGAGAGGTAGAACTGGAACTTAAAAATTCAATGCCACAACTGGGATTTGAACCACAGACCTTCCGCTTACCAGGCGGTGCTCTAAACATTGAGCTATTGTGACAAACTGCCAAAATAGCATTAAATTCTCAAACCAGTTTGTATTTCTCCTGGTAAACCACAAAGGCAGTCTCACATCAGAGACAAATTACCCCAATGGTGACTTACTATTGTAAGTACTTTATGTCCCAGGATTAAATAACCTTCAGATGGTAATTATTATTTATTTATGCCAACAAACTTACTGTTGGTGTTTTTAAACACACAAGCCGTGTGTGGCATTGAATTTTTAAGTTCCAGTTCTACCTCTCAATGTTTCATCAATTTCCTTATCTGTGGTCCATCAAATATCACAGCCTGGAAGCAAGGGCAACTTTGTCAAGTGCTTTCATGAATTGTTTCATCATGCTTTACTTGTAATGGAGGGAGTAGATTTTTTGACAATCAACAACGGTCAAATTAGTAACATTTATTGATCCAGGTTCATGTTGCTGCCTCTCAGGACATTCATTAGTTTCCCAATGTTTGTTCATAGCTCTGCCTATCCCATTTGCAAAGAAAACAAGGGAATTTTATATATCCTCCCTGTTGTCCTAGTAACATATCAATGACCTCCCAGTTACCACATATTTCCACTCATGGTCACGGTACTTAATTTTCTCAAGAACACGCTTCAGAGTTCCATAAGACTCGTTTAGGTTGTGGCACTTTTTTATTAATGTGACAAGTAGCTATGAGCTCTTTATTTTTGGGTCATTGATGGGTTTGCACATAAAAGATGACAAGAGCTTACATATTTTCAATCAATATTCAAGTTTATGCCGAAATTAAATTTATTGCAATGAAGTTAGCAATATTACAATATATTGTTTCACTCTTTACAAATATAATTGCGATAAATTTTCAAAGCCATTTGGTTTAACATTGTTGAACATCTTTCATTGTAATCCTTGCATATGCCAAACTCAATACAGGGTCTTGATTTCTTAAGCTTTCTCAGTTTTTCTAATAAAATAGGAGTTAACCTTTTACGTACAATTATGCATAGTAAATTCTCTAGTGCAACTTCTCAGAATATCTTTCAGCAATCCAATGCTCGATTAAGGAATTGCCAATATGTAGCCTGTTATGCATAATTGCACAAATATATGTCTATATTGCATGATGTTCTGATTAATAGTGTCTAGGGTATCATATTTACTCTTCCTAGTTACATGGCCAATAACCATTGTTTCTCTTCTGTTATTGATCATAACTTTTTCTTAAGATCAATGTTGGCCATATTTCCTTGCACTGAATAGTTCCAGATTTGATATTGAAATAAATACAATATTCATATTGTCACCGCGCCCGCCGCATCTAATTGCCGACAAACCGCAGTGTCACCCATCGCATTATTGTCGGCACTACCGCAAAGGAGCCGAAGGAAAGAGACAGAGAATGGCCGCATTGTTGGGGCGCTTGCCGAAAGAGAGAAAAGGATAGATTCTTCTGGAGCCTTCTACTTTGTATGTCACCGCAATAAGTGAACGTTCCTGAAGCTTCCAGAATAGTGCCTGGGAGATATAAATAGCGGTAAAGTGTGAGAAGAGTCAGTCAGACGTATGTGAAGGTTGAGTAGTCGTGCCGACGGAGAGGACAGACGTATGTGAAGGTTGAGGAGTGTTGCCGACGGAGAAGGGACAGTTCTTTGTGTTACGAATTCGGAGCCGTGCTGTTGGAGAATCGGAAAAGACTTTCTTGTTGTTGCAACGAGTGTACAAACTTACTGTTTACGGAAATAAAAGTGTTTCTTTATCTCGACTACATCTGTCTTCTTTACTTTACACCCAACCAAAAGTAACACTGGTGTCAGAAGTGGGATTCGTCGAATTGCTTCTAGTTTCGTTACATCGTCGTTAGAAGTTGCAACGTTAGAACCAAGATGGAGGGAGATTCGGAAACCAGGATGATCGCAATGATGAAAGAATTATTCGCCAAAATGGAAACGAGAAACGACAACCTCGCTGCCAAAATGAAGACGGCAAACGACAACCTCTTTGCCGAGCTGAAAGAAGAAATAAAGACGAGAAATAACCTCGCTGCCGAGCTGAAAGAGATGAAGACGGAGCTATCGGCGAAAATTGACGGCGAACTGATTGGCGTGACGGAAGGCGTGGAAGAACTGGGCGAAAAGGTGGAAGACCTCTGCCAGCACGTGGACGTCCTGGAGGACGACGGGGAACGTCTTGGCGCCCTGGTAGTAAGAGTTGACGAGAGCGTCAAAGTACTGGATGCCAGGGGCAGACGGAATAGCGCGGAGCCGGGGAGGGAGCACCTAGTGGCCGAGGCGACAGTTGCGCCCGTTTCGGATGATATGAGGGAAGACGTGGAACAACTCGGCGAACTGATTGGCGCGAGGGAAGACGTGGAACAACTCGGCGAACGGATTGGCGTGACGGAAGACGTGGAACAACTCGGCGAACGGATTGGCGTGACGAAAGACGTGGAACAACTCGGCGAACTGATTGGCATGACGGAAGACGTGGAACAACTCGGCGAAAAGGTGGAAGACCTCTGCCAGCATGTGGACGTCGTGGAGGACGACGGGGAACGTCTTGGCGCCCTGGTAGTAAGAGTTGACGAGAGCGTCAAAGTACTGGAAGCCAGGGGCAGACGGAATAGCACAGACCCGGGGAGGAAGCACCTAGTGGCCGAGGCGACAGTTGAGCCCGTTTCCGATAACGAAAGTGTACGTCTCGGGGAAGACAAAGGGGCAGTCCAGGGACGTCGTCGAGGATCCTCTGGAGGAGTGTGTCGGGTACGTAACCAACCAGGATATGACGTGGAGGACCATCAGCAGGGAAGCGCACAAGCAAACGAGCAACACGCGAGAACCGACTTGGCGTGTGACATGGGGGGACCGTCGGAGCCATCCAATCACCTGACGCATAGTGCCGTGAACGGAAGAATGGTGGACATCATCTTGGACGGCAGGATACAGGAGAGGCCGTGCCGAGCACGAGTGAACACGAGTGCAGCGGTGGACACGACTCGCGCGGATGTGGTGGGGTTTGTTGCCGGGCCCATCGGAAGCAAGGTGGCTGCGAAGGTGCGCCAGAGAGGTCGGCGGACATGGTACCCAGTGCGCCGTTTCCAAGTGCGCAGGATTGCCCGTCAACACACCAGGAAGAAGAGCAACTGGATGAGGGACCGCCAAGACCGGCGGTACTGTTGCAGAATTTCGAAGCAGGATGGCATACATCGTCCTACCCGGACCAAGGGACACTATCCAACAGCGATACCTAGGATCGTGCCTCCTGGAGAAGAGGTTCGATGGGATAGTCCGCCGGGGCGCAAGGGAGATGCCGCAGTGATAGTGCTGGTCGGGACGACCAGCTCTGAGGAGGGAGCAGTGTCACCGCGCCCGCCGCATCTAATTGCCGACAAACCGCAGTGTCACCCATCGCATTATTGTCGGCACTACCGCAAAGGAGCCGAAGGAAAGAGACAGAGAATGGCCGCATTGTTGGGGCGCTTGCCGAAAGAGAGAAAAGGATAGATTCTTCTGGAGCCTTCTACTTTGTATGTCACCGCAATAAGTGAACGTTCCTGAAGCTTCCAGAATAGTGCCTGGGAGATATAAATAGCGGTAAAGTGTGAGAAGAGTCAGTCAGACGTATGTGAAGGTTGAGTAGTCGTGCCGACGGAGAGGACAGACGTATGTGAAGGTTGAGGAGTGTTGCCGACGGAGAAGGGACAGTTCTTTGTGTTACGAATTCGGAGCCGTGCTGTTGGAGAATCGGAAAAGACTTTCTTGTTGTTGCAACGAGTGTACAAACTTACTGTTTACGGAAATAAAAGTGTTTCTTTATCTCGACTACATCTGTCTTCTTTACTTTACACCCACACCAGTCACAATATAGCAAGAAGTTTCCACATATTCAATGGATATAAGTTGACATGGGAAATATTAATGTGAATTTTTTATCAATTCACTCGGACATGTAATTCCTGCTATAAGATTCATAGATTGTGCAAGCAGTATTAAAGCTAACTGTTGTCATTATGAAGTAATACTGCCTTTAGACTTCATTTAGAAGAATCAATAAAAAGGCACCAGTTACTTACATAGCTCACATGCTTTCTTACCCAGCTGTTCAGTAAGATTACACACAACCACACATCCTCAGAAGTTTTGTTACATTTGTGGGTGTTACATATTTGGCAGCAAGGTACACAAAATAGACTAACAAATAAAGAAACTATATCACTCATACTTCAAAGAGAAAGTTGGTGATCAGGATAAATCAGTCATAGCTTATATTGCATTGAGACAGAATATTAGAAGACCCCAAAAGAAAATCGTTTATGTGAATATTTCTTAAGAGTGTAATTTGTTTTTTGATGTTGGTATGAGATGGTTAAATGACGAAAACGTGTTACTAATGTTCATTGTTACGAACAACTAAGTTTGTTTAAAGACGTCATAAATATTTCCATATTTAATTTTAATGTATATGTATAAATATTAGAATTATACGTGTTCAATAATAAAAGCGAAATCAGGATAGCTAAAGATCGCTTCCCTAACAATACGGGAACTATTTGATGGACGCATACGCGGATGTATACGAGAAAGGTAGTATCACGTGAGATGATGCCAGACTCTTTTCACTAGCGTCTATGTGTCCAAGGTGATAGGACGTATTTTAGTAATGTGTGAACATTGTAGAATGTTTACCAGACTTTCATCAAGCTTTTGTTCCACTTTTTGAAAAAGTGGAAAGACTTAAATAATGTAAAACGGTGCCAAGAGGATTTATTTAAATGTAAAATAGAGAAAAAGTGTTAACAAAATTGTGGTGAAGAAACATCGTGTGATTTTTCATTCCATCCGTTACCACGCCCTGAGAGAAATAAGAGCCTCATCGCCGTGAAACAACGCTACGATAAAAACTGCACCAAATGGCTTGCCCAACGTGGAACACGAATTTTGGATGGAATGGAAATCTACGGGAAATGAACTTAAGCGAAATACCAAGTGACGCCAAATCTTCGCGCCAAAAAGAAAGAAGACGCCATTAGACCATCATTTGAAATCTACGACTTCGGAAACACCGATGAACGGATAATCAACGCGGGAAAACACCAGAGATCATCTAGCGAAGCCAACCGCCCAGGAGACGCATGTAACTGGATAAATCAACGAGAAAAAAGTAGGACCAAAAATTTTTATTTTTACATCCAGTTTATTTTTATGTTACTGTGAAGCGGCAAAATAGTAGGACTTTTAAGCCAAAGTGAACTGAATAAAGAAACTAAAATGTCTCAAAAAGAGAAAGATCTAGTAACAGGAGTAGGGGAAGGGGCAGATAGGCCTAGCTATCAGATAGAACTAGAAAGTGAGGAACAGGTAGCAATAGGAAAAGACCAAAGGTTACTAATGATCATGTTTGAAAGATTAGAGCAAAGTTTAGGACATAGTATAGAACAAAATCTAGAACAAAATAAAAAAGAAATAAGTCAGAAAATGGAGGAAGTGAGACAGGACATAGAACAAAGTTTAGGTCAGAGTATAGGCCAGAAACTAGAACAGAATAAGGAAGAGATAGGTCAGAAAATGGAGGAAGTGAGAAAGGACTTAGAACAGAAAATGGAATTAGGAAGACAGAACTTAGAACAGAAAATAGAATTAGGAAGACAGGAGTGTAAAGAAAATATGAAAGTAATGGAAACTAATTTAAAATTAGTACATAAAAACTTAAATGAGACAAAGGAAGCCTTAGAAGCTAGGATAGAAATCATAGGAGATAGGATTGGAAAAATTGAATCGGAAATGAGAGAAAATAAGATTGTATTAGAAGAAGAAATTGGTAGATGTAGATTTGATTTGATTTGATTTGGTTTAAGGGCGCTCAACTTCTAGGTCATCAGCGCCCTTGAAAGATTCATGGTAATAGCCAGATATACATTTCACTCAAAAAATAAAAATACCAGCAACAAGAAAAATATACAAAGGTAAAGAGCAGTGGCAATAGCCAGATATGAAACAAGGTGATAAATATGTCCAAAATCAGAAACAGATAATTAAAAATTTTAAATCCTCAAATTGATATTGCACTCCGCTAAAAAATTAAAAAGCTCTATCAACCGCTGTTTTGTCGTCCGCTAGGACCTCTGCAAGTCTGGCAGGCAGCTGCAGAGAATCCCGAAGGTGCGCTAGAGAGCAACACTCTAGCAGCACGTGGCGAACCGACAAAAGGTTGTCACACAGCGGACATAGAGGCGCAGGGTCCCTTTTAAATAGGTAACCATGCGAAAAATTGCAGTGCCCTATTCTTAATCGAGCCAAACTAACCTCCTCGCGACGAGATGTGCGACAGGAAGTTACCCAGTTTATCGGAAGTTCTTTCACTTCTCTAAGCTTATTACCGCGGAGAGCTGACCACTCGTCGTGCCAGGACGACAGCACTGCTCTCCGCACTTCAAGCCTGAAGTCTTCCGAAGTAACACGTGAGATGGTAATACTAGGTTCTGTAGTTGCCGTCTTTGCTGCTAAATCTGCCATTTCATTCCCCGGCAAACCTACGTGACCAGGAATCCATGCACACACCACGTCAACACCAGAAGCGTGTAAAACATGGAGGGCATCCTGGATACGTTGTACAATAGGGTGGGGGTTGTACAACTGACAAAGGCTCTGCAGTGCACTAAGGGAATCCCTCAAAATCAAGCAGTCACCTAATTTACGAAGGCGCACATACAAAACGGCTCGATAAATTGCATAAAGCTCTGCAGTAAAAATGGAAGTGCTATTTGGAAAACCGAATGTATATGGTTCGGTTCCATAAACATAAGCACATCCAACACCGTTGGTGCTCTTTGATCCATCGGTGTAAATATATCGACGGTCAGTGTAGCCTGACAAAAATTCTAAGAAACACGTGCGGATACTTAAAATAGGCATCGTGGACTTCTGATGTACGGTCATCCCAAGATCTACATGGGGCGTACCAGATAGCCAAGGGGGGTAAAGTCTCTCGCCCTTGGCGAACATCACAGGCAGTTCCACTCCAAGCTTCACTAGGAGCCCTTGGAAACGGAACCCCGCAGGCTTAGGACTAAGGGTGCTATTCCTATATCGTTCTCTTAGCGTGGTGGTGAAAAAAGAAGCGAACGTTGGGTGCTTAGGCATATATCTAAGCGCACAACCATAATTTGCCAAGAGAATCTCACGCCGATATTGCAGAGGAGGTTCTGCGGACTCGGCGTAAAGGCTCACCACTGGGCTTGTTGGAAAAGCTCCTGTTGCAATGCGGATGCCCCTATTATGGACCACGTCTAATCTTCTCAGCACAGATGGTCGTGCTGACGAATAAACAATACACCCATAGTCTAGCTTGGATCGGACCATTGCGCGATATATTCGCAACAAAATTGTCCGATCCGCTCCCCAGGATTTGCCATTCAGTACTCGCATAATATTTAGGGAACGGTCACATCTCGCTCTTAGCTGTGCAATATGCGACGACCAACTAAGCTTCCTGTTCAAGATCAAACCCAGGAAGCGCGTCTCTTCTGCGAAGGGAAGTTAATCTGGACCAAATCGGAGCGAAGGTGGTAATCGTCTCCTACGGCGCCAGAAATTAACGCAGATTGACTTCTCAGTTGAGAAACGGAAGCCGTTTTTCACGCTCCATTCTCTAAGGTTGTCCAAACATTGCTGCAGGCGCCGTTGTAAGAACGCCGTGCGCTGAGAAGTGCAATAGACAGCGAAGTCGTCTACGAATAGGCATGACGAAACTCCAGGTGGAACACATTTCCAGATGGAGTTAATTGCTATAGCAAAGAGCGTGACACTTAGCACCGAACCCTGAGGTACTCCCTCCTCCTGAACAAAAGAATTAGAAAAACCGAGCCGACCCTTACTCGGAAAAAGCGGTCCTTAATAAACTCCTGAATGAAAAGTGGTAGGCGTCCACGTATGTTCCAGGCGTACAGGGAACGTAGAATCCCTGCTCGCCAGCACGTATCATAAGTCTTCTCAAGATCGAAAAATGTGCCAACGGTTTAACAGTTCTTCATAAAGCCGTCCATTATCTGTGTCGATATTGACACAAGATGGTCAACAGTTGAACGGCGTCGTTAAAAACCACACTGGATGTTAGTCAGTAGGTTACAACTTTCTAACCACCATACCAATCGTCCACTGATCATGCGTTCCATCACCTTGCAAACGCAACTGGTGAGGGAAATAGGACGATAGCTGGAGGGAAGATGACGGTCCTTCCCAGCCTTCAAGATGGGAATAACGGTGGCCTCCCGCCAATTTTCTGAGAGTTTACTGTCAACCCAAACACGATTATAGACCTCGAGCAGGAATGCCTTACCTTCAGGAGAGAGCTGTTGTAACATTTGTACATGAATACTGTCCGGTCCTGGTGCTGAACATCGCGAAGATTTCAGGGAATGCTCAAGCTCCGCCATGGTGAAAAGGCGATTGTAATCTTCTACGTTTGTAGAACGAAACGTGAAGCCTTGAGATTCCACCTGAGTTTTAAATGGAAGGAACTCAGGGGAGTAGTTTTCCGAGCTAGACACTTGTGCGAAAGCACTGCCGAAGGTATTGGCCACTTCAAATGAATCAACAACAGCTCCTGTGGCTGTTTTTAGTCCCGCTATTGGTATTTGGGTCGTTTTAGCTGCAACACGCCTTAATCTATCCCACACAACCGAGGAAGGGGTGTGTCGGTTAAATGATGCTACAAATTTGCTCCATTATGACTTTTTGCTATCCTTAATGACTTGTCTGGACCTGGCGCGCATTTTCTTGTATTCGATTAGGTTTTCCAAAGTAGGGTGACGTTGGAAAACCCTAAGTGCACGCCTTCGAGCACGAATGGCATTCCGACATTCTTCCGTCCACCAGGTGACAGAAAATCTACGGGGGTGTGTAGTCGACCGCGGAATCGATTGTTCAGCAGCAGAGAAAATCGTCTCCATGAGATGCTGCGCCAAATTATTCACTGAGTCGTGCTCGTTGTACGTAAAGGCAGCCAACTGGGTGTAAAGGTTCCAGTTGGCATGGTCCAAACACCATCTGGGCATACGTGTGGAATATGTATGTTGCGTCAAGAGACTAATAAGACATGGGAAGTGGTCACTAGAGTGTAAATCAGAGATGACATTCCATTGTAAGGAGACTGCCAACTGAGGTGAACAAACTGCAAGGTCAAGGCGTGAGAAGCTGTTATGAGAGTCAGAAATGAATGTAGGCTCTCCAGTGTTGAGGAGAGCTAGGTTGTGACTATCCAGGAAATCGGCAATGAGCGTACCTCTCGCACAAGCGCGACTTGAACCCCACAGTGGGTGGTGCGCATTGAAGTCTCCCACCAACAGAAACGGTGTTGGCAACTGGGAAACTAGATCGTCTAAATCAATGTGCGAGAAGTCATGGGACGGAGGCAAATATATATTACAGATGGTGAAATGGATGTCTGGCAGTAGAATCCTTATTGCAACTGATTGGATATCAGACTGTATTGGTACAGATTGCATATATATGTCATCTCTCACAAGTATCATAGTGCCGGAACACCCTCTTCTGGTGTAACATCACACCGTACTGGGGTGTATCGCCTTAGATGGAAAGCGTCTTGAGGACGCAGCTTAGTCTCTTGCAAACATGCGACCAGAGGTTCGTTTTCTTTGAGCAAGAGCTCAAGTTCTGGCCTTTGAGTTCGAATTCCACGTATGTTCCAATGTAAGATAGCCATATTAGTATCTGTGTGGGATAAATATTGCAAGGTAACAGTGTATTACCTTGTAGTAGGCGGTGGTCGGTTCAATTTAACCCTTTTGTGATTTTTGGGCTCACACTATTTTCACATTTATCCTGCCTCTTTTTCACTGGGTTTCTCCCAGTATAGGCAGGATCTTCTTGCATCTCCTCCACCGAGGAGGTGCGTATCCCCATAGCAAATTTTGGTTCGAGAGCCTCGAACCGATTGCTCGTGGATACCGGCGAAGATGAAAGCTGCCGGTCTGTGTCCATCCCGGAGGAATCCTCAGAAGAGGATCTTCGGGGGGATGAACGCTGGCTCTTCTTTCCCTTTGGTTTAATGGGAACAGACACGTTTTCTTCTTTGAGGAAGTCAGTTCTTACATATTGTTTCTTAAATTTCTTCGGTGATGTAACATAAACAACGGGCTCATTCTTGCCATTGTTGTAGACTGGCAATTTAGACGGTGACCTTGTAGATGTGTTCTTTTCCTTTACGGACTTGGTAGGAGACGTAGATTTACCTGTAGATGTTGAAGGCTTTGGAACTGTTCTTGCTACGATAATTTTTTGTGAAATTGTGGCCCCGGTTTGATCGCTGGTTTGTGTAGCGATTTCCCGCTTCTCTGCCGGCCTAGCTACAACAGAGCGATAGGTACCAGACTTTGGAAGGGGGGGCTGTCGGATACGCAGGACTTTCCGAGCTTCTGAGAAGGACACCTTCTCTTTGACTCGGATATCCTTTCCTCTATAAACCGGGGGCACTCTCGCGAATTGGCTGGATGTTCGCCGCTGCAGTTCACACAACTGGGAGGCAATGAACATGGAGCGTCGTGAAGGACGCCTCCACAGTTGACGCAAGAAGCTGTTCTGTTACACAGTTCACTTGTGTGTCCAAAATGGTTACACTTAAAGCACCGGATTGGGTTCGGGATGTATGGCCTTACGTCTATAGCTTCGTATCCTGCCCTAATCCTTTGAGGGAGATCCACCCGATAAAAGGTCAGGAACAGTGTACGAGTATTTGATTTGATTTAGTTTAAGGGCGCTCACTTCTAGGTCATCAGCGCCCTTAAAGGATTCAGGTCAGGAACAGTGTACGAGTAGGCTTCAATTCACCGCTTTCTTTGCGATGAACCCTATACACACAGGTAACACCTTGATCTTCTAGGTTTTCCTTAATCTCTTCAACATTGGTCCGTCTAATGCGCGGGTATTAACGACACCGCGTGACGAGTTCAACGTCTTATGAAGGTCAACACGTATTGGATAGCTGGCCAACAGGTTTGCTTTTTGTATTTTAGCTGCCTGTTCTGCTGAATGCGCTTCTACTAGAAGCGTGCCATTACGCGATCTAGTGCATGACTTCACTGGACCAGCTATCTTATCCAGGCCCTTCTGGATTACAAATGGGCTCACCGAAAGAAACTTTTTTCCTTCCTCAGTTCTCGAAATTACTAAGTAGCGAGGATCATAGCACTCGACTACTTCCTTTACATACACTTTTGGTTTGTTTTTGTTTTGAGTTTAGAAACTCATGGCGCATTAATCCTCCACCATTGCAAATGTCTCCGATGGCATGCTCACATCCTGGGCGCCACCCCGGCTTAGGTGAGAGTCCTGGCCTGGACCTTGCTCACCCTAGGGTCTCACCTCCCAATGTATAGACAGAGGGACCCAATCGCCTTCAGGAGTGCATCAGCTCATGCAATGGCCCCTCCCCGGGACTGACCTTTATCAGCGGACGCACACAGATCCTACATGATAACCAGGGGCTGGGACTTACGCGATTACCCAGTCACCCCTTGCGTCACCCCATCCTCCTACAACCCGCGCGTAGGTTATCCATCAGCCTGTGTACAGGGAGGTAACAGGTGGGAGGTCAAACACAAAAGTGGACCAAAGTTGATTGGGCGTTTGGCATATGCCCTCTCACCTCTTGGAGGAACCCAATCGAGAGTATGGCTCGGGGCCCCGGGTACGCCAAACCCGTACCTACCATAGTAGGAGCCCCTGGGGGAGTTTGATTTCGGAGTCCTCTTCTCCTAGATGAGTCGTCGACCAAGACTACCGAGCCTCATCTACCCGTTTGGAATGTTCTTAACTTCCCCTCATCTCTTGCCTACCAGTAGTCAAAATGACACTTAGTAGGCCGTCTGGTTCAGGTACTGAGACCCTCCGCCACGACAAGGTGACACTCCTTCGGAGCGGGGTAGATGTAGAGATGAAATAACAGAATGTAATGCAAGTGTAGACTAAGATTACAAATGTAAAAGCAGAAATAACTTAGGAATTAAGGAAAGAGATTGAGGTAGTAAAGAAAGGCATTATTAATGAATCTGTAGAACAAATTGTCATTCCTAAAATTAAGACTATGGCTGATGTGGTACATTCACAACAAGATGCTATGAATGATATGAAACAAAGTCACTTAGAAATAAAGAATGATTTAAAATCAATTTGTGAAGAAATGAAAAAAGGAAAAGAAAGTTTGGCTAATGTAAATGATGTTGTGAATGCACTACAAAGGCAAGATGATTTAGATGTAAGTTATGTACAAGATGAGAGTTATTTGAATGATGTACAAACTGTTGACTCACCATACAGAGAAAGAGGTTCACAATTAAACAATGACACAACACACAACACATGCTACACCAACAGCATACTACATGAAATCACACCACCTACATTTGACGAGGAGAAGGGAGACGATCCAAAACTCTTTGTTAAAGAGATGGAAGAGTATTTTAAAGTGAAAAGGATACCAAATGAGCTTAGGATGATGATAGTCAAGAAAAGCTTAAAAAACAAAGCGTTAGAATGGCTCAGGTTAACACTAGCTGGTCAATTATCGTATAGCTCATTCAGAAATCTATTCCAATCAAGGTATTGGGGCCCAGCTAAGCAAACCCAAACTAGGGTAGAGGTAGCAATAAGTAGATATGATCCGACCAAACGGTTATCGCTAGTCGATTATTTTATGAAAGTAGCCAACAAAGGAAAGCTATTAGACCCTAACCTGTCGGAAGCAGAGTTAATTACCAGCATAACAAGACATTTCCCAGACACAGTGAGAACAGGGTTAATTGTTGCGAGGCCAGTAGATTTTGCAGACATGATAGAATTACTGACAGCCTTCGAAACGCAAAGTGGTCGGCCTAATGAGCATAGACATAGGAACGGTCACCCAAATTCACCATCTTAAACAGGAGCACGACTACGAACAACCAGAATGAGAGAGAAGATAGAAATACTAGGAGCACCCATGACAGGGGGAGAGGGGCACACCATTTCCCACAACCACACAATCATGGCAAAAGGATGGAGAACACGAGACAGTGGTACCACGACACAATACCAAGGGGTGAATCGAGATACCAAACATATACATATGATCGTGGAATCCAGGAGACTGTACCCATCAAGTGAACCACATACGATTCTGCAGAGAATACTTGAACAGCCAATGGTTGTCATACAATAGGGGTTCACACCAAAGGGGCAGAGACCAATGGAACACCGGCAACATAAGACAACAAGAACAGGAGGAAAATGTGCCAAATAGGGCAGATGCTGCACAGAATACAGAAACAACAACCACCACCATCACTCAGGGAAATTACAACAACTAAGTTTGCCCCAATCGAGTAGATGACCAACACAAACCCTAAGCAACTTACAATTGACATTGACACCATGATGGCCACACAAAGAGAAAATGGAACTACTGTACACTGGACCGCTGGTCATAACAAAACAGCTGGGTGACCATACATATCAGCTACAGAATACAAATGGCAAGTTAGTAGGAAGATACCATAAAAACAAATTAAAACCATACAAAGAAAGGACCAAATAGTCTTTGTCAACAAACATGTAAGGCAGGAACAGTAGAGACGGTGAAAAATAATAATTTTTAATGGGTTTCTTATGGAAAATTATATACAGGTTGAAAAATGCAATGAGAAAGAAAATCAACATAGTCATTGGCTATAATGACCACCAAGAGCATTGTCAACAGACAGATGAGAATACTGATTGTCAATAGAGAAGTGAATTATAACGACGAAAAAAAATGTGTTTTTGACATAAGGATGTCAGGGACATAAAATAAAAGGAATCAATTGTGATGGCAAAGATAAAATATTTTTGACACAAAGGTGTCAAGGGTGAATTGAGAAGAAAAATAATATAATTGCAGAATAATTATAGGTATAGAAGTTTTCTCTTATAGAGATAAGAGATAAAGAGGTGACAATTAGTGAAGTAAGAAAAACCATAGTCAGAAAAGCAATGCCCATGAATTAAGATGGATATAGCCAATGCTAAGCTTGAAGAAATGTTGAACTAAACAATAGTGAATAAGGACCCAATTACATAATGGTACTATTAAGTAACATCAGAGTTTAAGAATTGACTCAACGACTTGCCTATACATAATAAGCTTGCAAGACAGAGGACAAAGAAATGAATAAAATTGCCATAAATATGATCATAATCATTAGCTCAAGATTTGTATCCTGTTTTTCTCTCCTCATAACAAAGAACATAAGTCAAAAGCCACACAATAAACCATGATACACTTAAATTATATTTGTGTCAATGTCAAATGTATAATAACTGAATATGTGTTGTATAATAACCGAATATGTGTGGTATAATAACTGAATTTGTGTTATATAATATCTAAACATGTGTTGTATAATATCTAAACATGTGTTGTATAATAACTGAACATGTGTTGTATAATAACTGAATATATGTAGTATAATAAGTGAATATGTGTTGTATAATAACTGAATAAGTGAAATTTATAAAGACATGCTGTGTCATGCCAAAACAAAAGACAAAAACATACAGTGAAGAAGACTGTAAAGAAAAAAAAAAAAGTCTTGTACAAAGTGATTGTATCAGAGGAATAGGGAGAAATGTTGTATTGTGTTTCAAGATTGTAAATATAGGTGACAAATTGAAAAACAAAACAAGGGGCATGTGAGACAGAATATTAGAAGACCCCAAAAGAAAATCGTTTATGTGAATATTTGTTAAGAGTGTAATTTGTTTTTTGATGTTGGTATGAGATGGTTAAATGACGAAAACGTGTTACTAATGTTCATTGTTACGAACAACTAAGTTTGTTTAAAGACATCATAAATATTTCCATATTTAATTTTAATATGTATGTATAAATATTAGAATTATACGTGTTCAATAATAAAAGCGAAATTAGGATAGCTAAAGATCGCTTCCCTAACAATACGGGAACTATTTGATGGACGCATACGCGGATGTATACGAGAAAGGTAGTATCACGTGAGATGACGCCAGACTCCTTTCACTAGCGTCTACGTGTCCAAGGTGATAGGACGTATTTTAGTAATGTGTGAACATTGTAGAATGTTTACCAGACTTTCATCAAGCTTTTGTTCCACTTTTTGAAAAAGTGTAAAGACTTAAATAATGTAAAATGGTGCTAAGAGGATTTATTTAAATGTAAAATAGAGAAAAAGTGTTAATAAAATAATACATTGTGGTGAAGAAACATCGTGTGATTTTTCATTCCATCCGTTACCACGCCCTGAGAGAAATAAGAGCCTCATCGCTCAAATGTGAAACAATGCTACGATAAAAACTACACCAGCATATAATAGTTGTATTGAGGGATAATGTTGCTATGAAGGAAAACAAAAGGTAATACTGTTTGAATTGTTTTACAGACAATTTATCTGTATGTCCCAATCTGGTGTGACGCTCATGTCTTTTAATCTGGTGGCCACACTGCGCATGGTAGTGCTACTATCCTTCGCTACCTACAGAAGGCTGACAAAAGACCCAACTGCATGTTTCCTCTGACAAACCAACAACAACATAAAATCTTCATCTCTACCGGACATTGTGAAGAAGGAGACCTGTAGAACTGAAGCTTTACCGCCGAGATTGTACGGGCTCCCAAAAATTCATAAGGAAAATGTACCACTACGACCCATAGTGAGCAGCATAGGTTCGCCTACCTACAATCTCGCCAAACATCTCTCTACTTTATTACAACCATATATCGGCACCACTAACTCACACATCAAAAACTCTGCCCACTTCATAGATAAACTCAAAGATATCCGAATAGAAACTGAGGACCGCTTGGTGAGCTTTGATGTTGTCTCCTTGTTTACCAAAGTACCGATTGCAGAAGCCTTAAGTCACATAGAAGAACTATTTCCCAAAGACATCACGGAGCTTTTCCGCCATTGCCTTACAACCAATTATTTTCAATGGGACAACACTTTTATGAACAGATTGAAGGTGTTGCCATGGGCAGCCCTTTGAGCCCAGTGATCGCCAACTTCTTTATGGAAAAGTTTGAGCAATCAGCACTCGCCAAGGCACCTCTAAAACCGAAGACCTGGTTGCGCTATGTCGATGATACTTTTGTAGTATGGAGTTATGGGGAAGACACCTTAGATCAGTTTCTGACACATCTAAACAGCCTAAATGACAACATTCAATTTACCATGGAGAAAGAGGAAAACAACACTTTAACTTTCCTAAACGTGAAAGTCATGAGAACAGCGGACCATGGCCTGGAATACAGTATTTACAGGAAACCTACACATACAGATCGATATTTACATAAAACCTCCAACCATCACCCTAGGCAGAAGCAAGGTATAATAAAAACACTCACAGACCAAGCATCCCGGCTCTGCAATAAGAAATATAAAAAGGAAGAACTCAAACATCTAAACTCCGCATTCCAGTCCAATGGATACACACAAAAAGAAATCTGGCACACAATTCATCCAAGGCGACCAACAACAAAAAAGTGGTGCTGTTTTTATAATAATATTGCTTCAATTTGCGCTGAGCTATGAGATTCTTTTTCTACCCCAGGTCATGGTACTAGATGGAATGAATAAACACTAGATGTTACGTCACTACGATATATTACTTTATTAACACTTTTTCTCGTCTTTACACTTTCGTCGCACCAATTTATGTTATATTGATAGGTTTTCCAGTTTTTTAACAACTTTAGAACAAAAGCTTCACGAAAGTTTAGTCAATTTTCTACTCACATCCAAGAGCACCATTAAAACACGTCTTTTCATACCAAAGACACGGACGCTATTAACGATTTCAGTGCAACATCACATGATGCTACCTTCTTTTAGTGTACATCCGCGTATGCGTTCATCAAATAGTTCCCGTATTGTTAGGGAAGCGATCTTTAGCTATTCCCCATTCGCTTTCAATATTGAACACATATAATTCTTTTATTTATACATATATGTTAAATTTAAATATGGAAATATTTATGACGTCTTTAAACAAACTTAATTTTTTGTAACAATGAACAATAGCAACACGTTTTCGTCACTCAACCAACTCGTACCAACACCAAAAACAAATTACACTCTGAACAAATATTCACATAAATGATTTTCTTTTGGGGTCTTACAATATCCTGTCTCACATGCCCCTTGTTTTGTTTTTCAAGTTGTCACCTACATTTTCAATCTTGAAACACAATACAACACTTCTCCCTATTCCTCTAATATTTAATACTTTGTACAATACCCTTTTTTCTTTACAGTCTTCTTTGCTGTATGTTTTTGTCTTTGGTTTTGGCATGACACAGCATGTCTTTATAATTATAACATATTCAGTTACTACACAACACAACACCAAGAATATTCCTAAGTTTTTACATTTGACATTGAGACCGAATCACAGCGGTATTACTGTTTCATCTAAAATGGAGGAAATGTCATTTACATATGTGCTGGCCTATCACAGCACAACAGCGTCCCTCAGAGGCACATGAGGGGAAGGTCGGTGGATCTAAATATCATCTATTTAGTCCTCCCGGCTTGGTCCGATGGACCCGTTGACCAACGATAGGTGTGGTCCCCCTTGCAAAATGGGGGTTTAAGTCGGGTGATGTAACTGCCACATTGTAAAACTGGTGCCCGTTAAGAAAACAGTTACATGAAAGCCATATACATGAATATGAGTCCTAAAGATAAACATTCCGGAGTTAAAACTGTCCCCCAATCAGATCTCCGGGTGGGGACATCTTTAGGCAAATTTCATCTTTCCAATACTTTAAGAATTCTACAATGGAATGCAGGAGGCATGTCCCAGCCTAAAAAACAAGAGCTAATGAAAATATTAAAAGACCAAGATATAGATGTCTTCACAGTACAAGAAGCCAATATATCACAAGAACAGGAAATATACTTTGAAATGGATCAGTACACTACACATATACTTCCAAAGGCTCGTCAAATAGCAAGTGGTATTCTTACAGGAATTAAAAGAAATATGAAAGCTATTATCCAAATCAAAAAAACAATGGAAGAACAAGATAAATCAGAAATAGTTAAAATTGAAGTATGGAAAAGTAACTACCACTATAGAATTTACAGTATCTACAATCCTCCAGACAATACACTAGATCTAAATTCTATTCCCATAGTACCCAAAAGTATTTTAATAGGTGATTTTAATGCACACTCCCCTAGGTGGGGCTACAGAGATATAAATTCAGCAGGAAGAGTCATAGAAGACCTATTAAACTCGTCAACAATGGAATTAATATTTAATCCAAATGATCCACCCACTTACCTTCATTATAATGGTTCGGGTACAAATCCTGACCTTCTGATGGTGTCATCTGACATAATTGACAATACAAAAAGAGAAATAATAGAAGACCCAGGTTCAGGCCACAGAATCACCATAAACTCCATAAGAGGTCTAATAAATAAAAGTAACAAACCAAAAGTTAAAACTTCTTGGAATTTTAAAAAAGCAGATTGGTCCAGTTTCCAAAATGAGATAGAAGGGAAGTGTAATATACTGTTAGAATCAGAGTTCAAGTCAACAGATGAAATAAATAAAAAAATTTGTGAAATATTATTGACAGCAGCCAAAACACATATCCCCAAAGGAAAGTTAAAGAAATATAGCTACTTTTGGTCTCCATCTTTATCTAAGTTAAAACACGAAAGAAATATAGCAAGAGTCAAAGCCGAAAGAACCAAGTGTCCAGAAGATGTACAAAACTGGAGAAGAAAAGCAGCCATTTTTAAGAAAGAATTAATTACAGCAAAAAGGGCCAGTTTCACAAATTTTGTAGAACATATGGACTATAGGAAAGATGGAAATAAAATATACAAATTCCTTAATAAAACAAAATTATCAAAAAATACAACTGAACCATTAAAATATAATAACAAAAGCTTAACTACAGATAGGGAAATAGCAGAATCCCTTAACAAGTTTTATGCTCAGTCACAAAGAATACCCCAAGCGTATAAAAAAGAAGATAAGGCTATCCAAAAAACTATCAGAGAAACTAGTAAGCCAAAAGGTATACGAAATGATATTTTTATTCAGGATTTTAATGAAACAGAACTGGATTTAGCAATAGAACAATTACAGAACAAAAAATCTCCTGGACCTGACAAGATCCACCCAGAGTTTATTAAACACCTTGGCAGGAAAGGAAAAGAAATCCTACTTAAACTGTATAACACGTGTTGGAGAATGACTGTACCTTCCGACTGGAAAAAAGCCATTATCATCCCAATTTTAAAGAAAAACAAACCCTCAAACAATATTAATAGTTTCAGACCAATATCTTTGACCAGTGTTATTGCAAAAGTAATGGAAAGAATGGTGGCATCTAGACTTAACTGGTTTCTAGAATATTACAACTTAATTAATAGTTCACAGACCGGCTTCAGACAGAATCATAGTACAAGTGAAAATGTACTCCTACTAAGCCAAGACATCAAGGAATCTTTCAATAGGAAGGAGGATACCTTGGCAGTATTCATTGATTTTAAATCAGCATATGACTCAGTCTGGAGAAATAAATTAGTTGATAAGTTGCAATCAATAGGTGTGAAAAGTAACATGCTTAAGTGGATAACTCAGTTTATTTCACAAAGATTTTGTGCCACAAAATATAATACATACATTTCCAAATATAAACAAACACACCGAGGACTTCCACAAGGTGCTGTTCTGAGCACAACACTCTTTAACATATATATAAATGACCTTCCATCAACAATAAAAACTTTAGAAACCAAAATTGCTTTATTTGCTGACGATGTAGTCATTTGGACTTCAGGCTCTTCAAAAAAACCTGAATTAATTAAAGACAGAATAGAAACAGCCCTAAACAAAGTACATGAATGGAGCTCCAAAAACCTCATGACTATCAATGTGGAAAAAACAAATTATGAATTATTTACACTAAAATACAAACCAGTTAATGTTAGCATAAATTATAATGGTAAACCACTCAAAGCAGTTGATGATGCCAAATACTTAGGCATCACTTTCGACAGAAAGCTAAGTTGGAAAAAACATATAACAAACATCTCAGAAAAGGTTGAAAAGAAATTGCAAATCCTGAAAAGGTTAGCTGGTGCTAAATGGGGCTGCTCAAGGAGAGTCCTTAACACAACATACAAAATGTATATTAAACCAAACTTCTTGTACTGTTCTGAAGCTTTAATAACAGCAGCAAATGCTAACATCAATAAACTTGAACAAATACAAAATCAGGCTCTTCGCCTAATCACTGGAGCAGTTAAATCCACACCTATTGATGCCATGCTTGCCTTAACACGGTCCCCATCAATAACAACAAAAATAGAAGAACAAGCATTGCTCCAACACGAGAAAATGTTACGACTGCCAAACTCTAAATGGAAAGAAGAGAACCTCCCCCATTCAATCCTTAAAACTCATAGTACTTTCCTAGAAAAGGTAACACAGATTAAATCGAAATTGAACATTCCTAACACCAGAGAAAATCTACTTATAAGAGAAAATCCATTGGAATTATTGCAACCTACTTTCAATTTGGAATTAATAGAGGAAATAAGTAAATCAGACACACCAAAAGAAATACAAAAACTTCTAGCTCTGGAAACAATCAATACTAGGTATCCCACAGAAGAATGGCTGCACATATATACTGATGGATCCTCGAAGGAAAACCTTACTGGAGCTGGAGTTATGTGTTCACATTTTTCCTTTTATCATTCTGTTGGCAGAGACACAACAAATTATGATGGAGAAATAGAGGCTATATACATTGCTCTCCGACAATTATTAAATCTTCCCTTAAATAAATTTAACAAGGCAGTCATTCTTTCAGATTCTAAAGCTGCAATTCAGGGAATATGTTCAAATACTACAAAGAAGTCAACAAAAATTAGAGAATGCTACAAAATGTTAACACAACTCCAAAAAGTTAATAAGACTGTTCATCTCCAATGGATTCCAGCACACTGTGGAGTCATGGGGAACGAAGCTGCAGACTCACTTGCAAAGAAAGGCACAACAATAAAACAAAATTCTAAATTCAATTTCTCATATTCCTCAATAAAACGCTTGATCATAAAAAATTTTTGTCATTCATATCTACAAGAAATAGAAACAAATGCCAAAGATAAAAAATGGATTACACTACTTTCCAATCCAGATATAATCCCCCAGAGACCAAGGAAAACAGCTGTTGCAGCCTTCCGACTATTGACAAATCATGACTGTTTGGCAAGTCATCTCTACAGAATAGGTATCTCAGCCTCACCAATATGTGTCCTGTGTAACGATCCAGCAGAAATGAACGAAGACCACTTGAAGACCTGTGAAGCATTAAGATCAGAAGAAACTACAGTTCAAAAGTATTGGAAAGCACGAATGCTAATGGCTTCATTGCCAGATGCAAGGCACTAGAAAACAACAACAACAACTTTTTAATGTGTATCCCACAGAAGAATGGCTGCACATATATACTGATGGATCCTCGAAGGAAAACCTTACTGGAGCTGGAGTTACGTGTTCACATTTTTCCTTTTATCATTCTGTTGGCAGAGACACAACAAATTATGATGGAGAAATAGAGGCTATGTACATTGCTCTCCGACAATTATTAAATCTTCCCTTAAATAAATTTAACAAGGCAGTAATTCTTTCAGATTCTAAAGCTGCAATTCAGGGAATATGTTCAAATACTACAAAGAAGTCAACAAAAATTAGAGAATGCTACAAAATGTTAACACAACTCCAAAAAGTTAATAAGACTGTTCATCTCCAATGGATTCCAGCACACTGTGGAGTCATGGGAAACGAAGCTGCAGACTCACTTGCAAAGAAAGGCACAACAATAAAACAAAAGTCTAAATTCAATTTCTCATATTCCTCAATAAAACGCTTGATCATTAAAAATTTTTGTCATTCATATCTACAAGAAATAGAAACAAATGCCAAAGATAAACAATGGATTACACTACTTTCCAACCCAGATATAATCCCCCAGAGACCACGGAAAACAGCGGTTGCAGCCTTCCGACTATTGACAAATCATGACTGCTTAGCAAGTCATCTCTACAGAATAGGTATCTCAGCCTCACCAATATGTGTCCTGTGTAACGATCCAGCAGAAATGAATGAAGACCACTTGAAGACCTGTGAAGCATTAAGATCAGAAGAAACTGCAGTTCAAAAGTATTGGAAAGCACGAATGCTAATGGCTTCATTGCCAGATGCAAGGTACTAGAAAACAACAACAACAACATTTGACATTGACACAAATATTATTTAAGTGTATCATGTTTACTGTGTGCCTTTTGACTTATGTTCTTTGTTACGAGGAGAGAAAAACAGGATACAAATCTTGAGCTAATGATTATGATCATATTGATGGCAATTTTATTCAGTTCTTTGTCTTGCAAGCTTATTATGTATGGGCAGGTCGTTGAGTCAATTCTTAAACTCTGATGTTACTAATGATGCTATTATGACATTGGGTTCTTATTCACTATTTTGGTTCAACATTTCTTCAAGCTTAACATTGGCTATATCCATCTTAATTCATGGGCATTGCTTTTCTGACTATGGTTTTTCTTACTTCACTAATTGTCACCTCTTTATCTCTTATCTCTATAAGAGAAAACTTCTATACTTATAATTATTCTGCAACTATATTATTTTTCTTCTTAATTCATCCTCGACACCCTTGTGTCAAAAATATTTTCTCTTTGTCACCACAATTGATTCCTTTTTATTTTTGTCCCTGACATCCTTATGTCAAAAACACATTTTTTTTCGTCGTTATAATTCACTTCTCTATTGACAATCAGTATTCTCATCTGTCTGTTGACAATGCTCTTGGTGGTCATTATAGCCAATGACTATGTTGATTTTCTTTCTCATTGCATTTTTCAACCTGTATATAATTTTCTATAAGAAACCCATTAAAAATTATTATTTTTCACCGTCTCTACTGTTCCTGCCTTACATGTTTGTTGACAAAGACTATTTGGTCCTTTCTTTGTATGGTTTTAATTTGTTTTTATGGTATCTTCCTACTAACTTGCCATTTGTATTCTGTAACTCATATGTATGGTCGCCCAGCTGTTCTGTTGTGACCAGCGGTCCAGTGTACAGTAGTTCCATTTCCCCTTTGTGCAGCCATCATGGTGTCGATGTCAATTGTCGATCGCTTAGGTTCTGTGTTGGTTATCAATTTGATTCGAGCGAACTTAGTCATGGTAATTTTCCTGGATGTTAGTGGTGGTTGTTGTTTCTGTATTCTGTGCAACATCCGCCCTATCTGGCACATTCTACTTCCTTCTACTTCCCGCTGTCTTATGTTGCCAGTGTTCCATTGGTTTCCGCCTCTTTGGTGTGGACCCCTGTTGCATGGCGGTCTTTGGTTGTTCAAGTATTCCCTACAGAATTGTATGTGATTCGCTTGATGGGTACGGTCTCCTGGTCTCCCTCAATCATACCTATGTGTTCGATATCTCGATTCACCCCTTGGTATTGTGTCGTGGTACCGCTGTCTCGTGTTCTCCATCCTTTCGCCATGATTGTGTGGTTGTGGGAAATGGTGTGCCCCTCTCCCCCGGTCATGGGTGCTCCTAGTATTTCTATCTTCTCTCTTATTCTGGTTGTTTGTAGTCGTGCTTCTGTTTAAGATAGGTGAGTTTGGTGACCGTTTCTATCTCTATGCTCATTAGGTCAACCATTTTGCGTTTCGAAGGCTATTAGTAATTCTATCATTTCTGCAAAATCTACTGGCCTCGCAACAATTAACCCTATTCTCACTGTCTGGGAAATGTCTTGTTATGCTGGTAATTAACTCTGCTTCCGACAGGTTAGGGTCTAATAGCTTCCCTTTGTTGGCTACTTTCATAAAATAATCGACTAGCAATAACCCTTTGGCCGGATCATATCTTCCTGTCGCTAACTCTACCCTTGTCTGGTTCTGCTTAGCTGGGCCCCAATACCTTGATAGGAATAGATTTCTGAATGAGCTATACGATAATTGACCAGCAAGTGTTAACCTTAGCCATTCTAATACTTTGTTTTTATAAGCTTTTCTTGACTATCATCATCCTAAGCTCATTTGGTAAGATTTCTGAATGAGCTATACGATAATTGACCAGCAAGTGTTAACCTTAGCCATTCTAATGCTTTGTTTTTTTAAGCTTTTCTTGACTATCATCATCCTAAGCTCATTTGGTATCCTTTTCACTTTAAAATACTCTTCCATCTCTTTAACAAAGAGTTTTGGATCGTCTCCCTTCTCCTCGTCAAATGTAGGTGGTGTGATTTCATGTAGTATGCTGTTGGTGTAGCATGTGTTGTGTGTTGTGTCATTGTTTAATTGTGAACCCCTTTCTCTATATGGTGAGTCAACATTTTGTACATTATTCAAATAACTTTCATTTTGTACATCATTTACATCTAAATCATCATTTTGTCTTTGTAGTGCATTCACATCATTTACATTAGCCAAACTTTCTTTTCCTTTCCTCATTTCTTCACAAATTGATTTTAAATCATTCTTTATTTGTAAGTGACTTTGTTTCATATCATTCATAGCATCTTGTTGTGATTGTACTACATCAGCCACAGTCTTAATTTTAGGAATGACAATTTGTTCTACAGATTCATTGATAATTCCTTTCCTTACTACCTTAACTTCTTTCCTTAATTCCTCAGTTAATTCTACTTTTACATTTGTAATCTTACAGTCTACACTTGCATTACACTCTGTTATTTCATCTCTACATCTACCAATTTCTCCTTCTAACACAATCTTATTTTCTTTCATTTCCAATGCTACTTTTCCCATCCTATCTCCTATGATTTCTTTCCTAGCTTCTAAAGCTTCCTTTGTCTCATTTATGTTTTTATGTACTAATTTCAAATTAGTTTCCATTACTTTCATATTTTCTTTACACTCCTGTCTTCCTAATTCTATTTTCTGTTCTAAGTTCTGTCTTCCTAATTCTATTTTCTGTTCTAAATCCTGTCTCATTCCTCCTTTTTCAGACCTATATCTTTTTCATTTTGTTCTAAATCCTGCCTTATCTCTTTTTTATTATGTTCTCAGTCCTGTCTTACTTCCTCCATTTTCTGACCTATTTTCTGACCTATACTCTGACCAAAACTTTGTTCCAATTTCTCAAACATGATCATTAGTAACCTTTGGCCTTTTCCTATTGCTGCCTCTTCCTCACTTTCTGCTTCTATCTGATAACTAGTCTTATTTGCCCCTTCCCCTATTCCTGTTCCTACCCCTCTTTTCGCGACATTCTCGTTTTTTGATTCAGTTCACTTTGGCTTAAAAGTCCTACTATTTTGCCACTTCGCAGTGACATAAAAATAAAATGAATATAAAAATAAAAATTTTTGGTCCTACTTTTTCTCGTTGATTTATCTCGTTACATGCATCCCCTGGGCGGTTGGCTTCACTAGACGATCTCTGGTGTTTCCCACATTGATTTTCAACTTGGCGAAATCTCCGAAGTCGTAAATCTCAAAGGATTGTCTAATGGCGTCTTCCAGTGGTGGCTATTCAAGTAAAGCAGGTGAAGAGGTTTTCACCTGAATATAGCAGTGTTTTATTTTTGTTAATGTTGGCATTATTACTGTCATTCTAACAGTTTCAACTGCTATAGCAGCTGTAGCGCGGTCAGTGACCAACCCTTCTTTTGTTTGGAACTTACAGCCTGGCAGCCAGCAGGGTAGATTGGTGGGAAAGCACCCTCTAATCGGTTACAAGGACGAGTGCAAAAGTCACAGTTACGGAAGAAACTGCTGCACTAAACAGCTTGGTTGCCATGGCAACATGACGTCACAAAACGATGAACTACGGGGAAATAACATGGGCATGCACATGTTTCAGGCAAACAAGAAATATTTTCACTTGGGTAGAGGCACAGATCGCGGTAGAGGGGATGGTTTCTATTTTCGCACGCTTAGAAGATAGTATTCGTTTACGTCGAGGAAGAGCTGGTGGTAAACTTAAAAGTGGTGGTTTAGACTTTAGATAACTGTGAACGGTAGGTGTAATTTACGAGTTTGCTGGACTCCGGTGCTTTTAATATTTAAATTACGGAATATAACTGTTTTGTTATGAATCCAATGAACAACATAGTTTGCAATTTGCTAGAAACCCTATTTTCCAGGTGGAAAGATGAAGACAAGAAGGATGTTTTAAACTTTGGGCGGTCCACTGATATCATTGATATAGCCCTTAAAAGAATAAATAAGAAAATAGGGAACACTTATAACATTAAATTCAACAGCTCTTGGCTCGATAACTATTTTTGGTTATGCAGTAGGCGTAGTTTGCAATCGCTATTCTGTTGGTCTTGTTTACTTTTTAGTAACAAAAGTAGCGTGTGGGACAAAGGGAGATTCACGTATTTCATTAATATAACCCATTCCCTTCACCAGCACAATGATTCGGCGGGACATTTAAAATGTAAATTTCAACTAAATGCTTTAAAAAAAAAACAAACAAACAAGCAAACAAAAACAGAAACACAATAGCTAACGCTCTTCAAGAAAACAGCAGACTTTTTCATGTACATTTCAATGGAAATGTGACATTAAATAGGCTTTTCCTGCAGTTGATCATTAAAGCAACATTGTATTTTGGTAAACAAGAGCTTGCATTCTCAGGTCAGGTCGAGAGTGCGCTTTCGCTAAGTCGGAGAAATTTCAAAGAGCCTGTGCACTTATTAATATCTGAAAGTACATTAGAAATCCAAAACTTCTATAATAAAATTAAAAGTATATTCAGCGGTGATTCTAAATCTACACAAAATGAGGTGATTGCATGTATTTCGGAATACTTGCAGACCTGAAATTAATGTCTCAGATTGTTTACTTTCTCTACTGGTAAGTAGACGAAGTATTGTATTCCACCCAAAAATTCGATGTCGAGATTTCACCGGAAATATATGTTTTGAGGCTCCCTGAATCCAAAAAAGTATTTTTGGAAAAAGGTTTGTGTGTGTGTGTGTGTGTGTGTGTGTGTGTGTGTGTGTGTGTGTGTGTGTGTCTGTGTGTCAGTCTGTGGACAGCATAACTAAAAACAAAAATTCGGTTAAAAACCAAAGTTGGTATTTAAGTTTAATGTCTTTCAAGGACCCGACACAAAGATTTTGAAGAAAATAACCCCACCCTAAACTACCCTTTACATGGAAAATTTTGATTTTCTTGAAAATGGCTCTAACGATTTTGATTAAAATGTCATATGTTTGAGATATTTTTATGACAATTAATGAAATGTATATTTTGAATTGTCCTGTTTAGTCTGGATGAGTTTTAAATAACTCATAAACCATAAGAGATAAACAAAATCTTACTGTACAAGAAATGTAGATCCTGCTAAAATACACAATTTATGTCTCAATATTTTTTTTTTTTTTTTTTTTTTTTTTTTTTTTTTTGTAGCATGAACCATTTCGGAGATATTCCTTGTTTTGTGTGTCAGTTTCGGAAAACTTAGAACTTTCGTGCAATGGAACATCGTTGTTCATTTTTATATGTTAAGCATGCAAAGAGAACGGGACCTCAAAGCTTTAAAATATTTGACTATCGCTCAAAGCCTATTGTATTCCCATATTCCCCTTGTACCTACAAGGAAATAAGCAATAAGATAATTTGTGCAAATGTTTATCTAACAGGAAGAAGATATAGGAATAAGAGTTTGTAAGAATGGTTAGTACAAGAGTAGAGAAAGTCATGTGAGTGCAACACATCAGACTTTTTTCTGTTGAAGTTGATAACACTACAGATATTTGTCAACAGTCTCAGTGCTCTATCATTGTAAGATACGTGAATACAGGGAGCACATTGGTTGAACGATTTTTCGGATTTCATGATGTGAGTGTTGACAGGTCCACAGAAACATTGTTCCTTTTGCTGCATGGTGTTCTTAAATAATTTAATTATGAACGTAAATTAGTTGCACATTGTTACGATGGAGCGAGTGTTATGCCAGGACATTTGAATGAACTTCAAAAAAGAATCAAGAACAATGCTCCTGAGGCAGTTTTTGTGCATTGTTTGGCTCACCGTTTAAATTTGATTTTAAAACAAAGCTATATATATTTGCATCCGCCACGTTTATTTCTCTCGCTTACTACGCGAACTGTCATTTGTATTGGACCAAAATGAATCATAGTGTGACAGACACTGTTTCTTTTGTGTACAGCTCCATTGGATACAAAAAGTTTGGTAAAAAATGTTGGACCGTGGTACACCGACTTTGCATTGTATTTTCAGCATGCTTAAGTGAACTAAGCGCGCAAAAATAGAAACCATCCCCTCTACCGCGTTCTGTGCCTCTACCCAAGTGAAAATATTTCTTGTTTTCCTGAAACATGTGCATGCCGATGTTATTTCCATGCAGTTCATCGTTTCGTGACGTCATGTTGCCATGGCAACCAAGCTGTTTAGTGCAGCAGTTTCTTCCGTAACTGTGACTTTTGCACTCGTCCTTGTAACCGATCAGAGGGTGCGTTCCCACCAATCTACCCTGCCGGCTGCCAGGCTGTAAGTTCCAAACAAAAGAAGGGTTGGTCACTGACCCCGCTACAGCTGCTATAGCAGTTGAAACTGTTAGAATGACAGTAATAATGCCAACATTAACAAAAATAAAACACTGTTATATTCAGGTGAAAACCGTGCCATTACTGTGGGGCCTCCTGCCTTACAGAACTATGCACCAACCATGATCTCCGCCGCCGTCGCCGGTACTGCGCCACATGTAATGGCCAAGGCCACTACACAGGACAGGCGCAGTGCCCGCGCTACCCCAGGCAGTCTTCACCAAACAGCGCAGCCATTCAGCTACACTACACACACACGCCAACGATCACCGACGCACCCTCTCCAAGTGACGTCACATCCTTCGCCGCAGCAGCCTCACACGTAGAACATCGCAGCGCTGAGGTCCAGCAACTGCATACTGTGGTCACTGGCCTCGACAACCGTCTTCGCAGAATTGAGGATGCCTGCAATCAACTCACCTGCGCAGTTTCCACATTAGCATCGGCAGTTTCAGCCCTGCCACAACCCTTCAACAGTGAGATCGAAGACACCACCCCTGTAATGGAAGAGGTTCGAGCACTCGCCGCCGAGAGCGTTCCAGCGCTCACACGGTCAATCTCAACGCTCCACACCATGTTCAACAAGCAGCGACGGGCCAACCGCAAGCGTCATGCTGCGATTGCCCGTCAACTGACACACCACACGACAGGATTCAACGCCGCAGCACGGCTACTACACCAACTGCGTGCCGCCGTCATAGAACTGGACAACACAGATGTTCTCGATTCCATACAGCGCAAGCTGTTTAGAATAGAGACTTCCATCAACACAACCCCAACTACAACCGAAGCCGCATCACAATACGCCTCTGCAGACCTAGTAGCTCCACTGACTCCAGCGCAATACCGACACTTCGACAGATACGGATTCAGCTTACACCTCCCCTCCGAACCTTGCACCTACCAGTGCAGACAAGCTCTCTGCGTCCAACAGGGAGTGTCACTTGATCAGTTCACTGCCCTACTACTCCCCAGACAACAACCCCCGCGGAAAAACTATCTGAATAAATAACACATTCACCATCTACTCCCCGTGTGTCATGGCCAGGGCCCTGGGTCATGGTCATGACCCGGAATTCCTTCTCCTGCTCCCGCCAACCCGCGGTAGCCTACATTATCACCCAAACTATGGAGGTGCTTAATGCGGGACTCCACAACTTCCCTACCGATACTTTCATCCACAAATTCTAGCATTCCTTAGTTGTTAAGTTATCCCACTCCCTCCTCCTTCCCGGCGAGATAAGCCAACTCTTTTTCCTCCCAACTCTACTTCTGTCTCCCCTTTCAAAAAAAAAAAAAAAAAAAAAAAAAATTCACCTGCTTCACTTGAATAGCCGCCACTGTAGCTACCCACTTTCCAAAGATTTGACTACCACTTCAGCCTACTATATCCCTCCTGCACCTATAATAGACTGTACAATAAATCATGAAGTAGATATAATGCTTCTGTAAGTATAGTTTGTGAAAAGAATATAAAAGTAAACAACAGTATGAGGTATTATCCAAAATATTAGGGACTGTTGCTACTATCTGGTCAAAAGCTTACTCGTAGTTTAAGACTAATGACCACTGTCACCCTTGAAGTAGTCCCCTTCCACATGTATACATTGGTCCCAGCAATTCTGTCATTTTCCAAATGCATTCTGGAAGTCATGTTCTTTGAGGATGTTTAGCATAGACAGCCTTTCTTCTTGAATCCCCTCAATCGTGTTGAACTGACATCCTTTCAACTTGATTTTCATTTTGGGGAATAGAGCAAAAGTCGCAGGGTGCCAAATCAGGCAAGTATGCGGTGTGTGGGGGACAACTGTCATGTTGTTTTTCATTAAAAAGTTCATTAAATATGCTGTGTATTCTGATCAGCAGTCAGGATACTTGGCACAAATTTTGCAGCTACACAAAGCATGCCTAATTCATCAGTGAAAATTTGTAGGCATGTTCTATAATCAATTCCCACTTCATGAGCAAGGTTCTTCAATGGTTTGATGTTGGTCCTTATGAATGAGGTGTTGAACTTTGGTAACAATGTCAGGTGCTGTGCAGCTGACAGGCCTAACAGTGTGAGCATCTTGTTCAGTAGCTGTAAGAACAACCCTGAAATGAGCATGCCACTCAAACACACCTGTACAACTAATGCTTTGTCTTGGGGGGCATTTTTAATCATTGCAAGGGTCTCTGTAGCACTTTTCCTGAGAGTTGCACAGTTGCAACACACTATATATGGAATATAATGAAAAGCACTATAGAATCTCAACACATCTACCCAGCTGTATAAAACTTTAAACACCCACACATCAGATGTGCTGGTATTGCCACCTTTCGGTGTAAAACTCTACTGCAACTACTCTCCAGATGGCAGTACCACTCCCAAATATTTTGCATTCAACCTCATAGGTAGAAAGTCATATGAATGTAACAGCTTTGTTCTTTCTCTTTCAACTACACAAGAATGCATGCCTTTTTACTTGCATTCTCAAAAGAGCAATTAGCTAAATATAAGGTTTCTTTTACTTTCAGGTCCATTATTAAGAGTGGGATGTTATTACAGTATATTGATGTTTCTATTTCAGACCATCCAATTCTGCAGACTCTGGAAAGTCGCACAGGAGATAAGATGGCTCAAGACTTTGTTAAGAAGCAAAAACAACGGATCAGTACCTCATAGTAAAGGAATTGCCTCAATACATTGCCTTCTATCTTGGGAATTGAGCACTCTTTTTGAAAATAATCACTTTATTTTTCTCAAGCATTATAGATATATTTATCTACCTTCATATAAAGCTATAAAATTAGTTTTTACTGAATTTATGAATTCTGATAACTTATTTGCCTTCAAGATAAAGCATTTGACAATGAGGTGTTTGGGAATACAAGGACACTGTGAGAACAAATGCAGTGAAATTTCTAAGAATATATTTTAATTGAGGGACTAATCCATTTTCTAATGTCATAGGACATGCTGCAGAGAAAAAATAAATATGAAAGTTTGCACAAAATTAAACACAACAACTACTTTTTTAAATAAGGATAGGCACATTAAAGTTGAAAAAAACATGGAAGTTTTCAATACTACAACAACTATTATCTGGCTTTAAGTCCATCAGAGTAACCAGTCATCTAATAGAAATTGAAATAACAGCTTGAGTGAAAAAGTAGTGACTTATGACTTCATAAAACAATAAAAAAGGTATACCTAAATTTTAAACATGAATTTAGTTTATCAGTTTCTGTTTCTTTTTTCCTTTCATTTGTATTTTTGTTTAACATTCTGCTCTTCTTGTCATGCATGGCCTCAAACACATCAACAATTGCTATTTACTGTTTCCTTCCAATCATATCAGCGAATTGTGCATCATGGTAGGTATCATAAGCTAAAAGGATTCAGAATGTGATTGTTGTTGTTGTAGTGTTTAACGCCCGCTTTTACTACTATGGCACCACAGGCGGTCAGAATGTGATGTTAACAAAATACAAATCATTCGGTTCATATGCATATTGATTTACAGCCTAAGAGCACACTAATTGTGTACCCTTAATGCTCTCTCATGTGTTTTCATAAGGAGTTCAATGTGCTTGATGAATTAGTTTGATTCCTTTCATTTTTGGAACATTTAGTCACTTAGGTATGCCTTCTATGGAAATGTCTAGATACTAATTGAGCCTGTTTATAGTTACTGCTAAAAGAAAACTAGTGTCAGAATAAAAATGTTTGCCTATAAATGAGGTTGGTCTTTTGATAATGAGTGGTACATGCATATGTACATTACAGCAGAGACAGTTGAATCTTTGAAATTCTCTACAAATATATGAATTAAACATTCTTAGCTTACATACTCTTGGAAACTGGACATGTATTACATACATAGTTTATTAAGATACTTTGATCATAAATATATTGAATTTTACTCATGAAATTGCTTATAAAGATCATAAACTACAGTTATATACCCAAATTTCTATTTCTGCCTCTTTCTTTTAAATTATTTAAAATGCATACATTATACTCTGGAGTAAATTACAGACTCTGTAGAGCTGTGTGACTTCAAATATGCTATACTTAATAAAGAAGGAAATGACTCTGTTACATCTAGATCTTACTAAACGTTTTTTAAAGATCAACAAAATCAATACTGGTCTATAACATTAATCCAGAATCTAACATGTACCATTGACTATTATTATTTTATCAAAATAGATATAGTTCTATTGTAAGCCTGATATAATATTGTCCTAAAAAAACATTGTTTTTATATAATCAACACCAAAAGAAAACAAAATATGAATAATTGACTTTGAATTAAAATAGTCTCATACAGAGTTAAGGACTGTTGATTGATAAATATGAACCTATATGACTGGTTTAAAATAAATAAAACAAATGTCCATTTTCTTAATGAGAAGAGTAATTTAATTCTAGTCTCTAAACAATTACTCTGAATGTCTTACCTTGCAATCTGAGCACAAGATGATGCATCCATATTAATACTACAGTGGTGCTATATATAAATCTTTTACTCTGCTTTCTGCTGGATAAATGAATTCACTTGTGCCTGCAACTTAACAGCACTGTTCATTGTCAATAATGGAGTCAAACTTTACCTTAAAAACAATTTACTGAATAAAATCACCCAAATATATAATTATTTATACTAATATATAGAAGCAAATAAGGTAAAACTGCCTACCATATGGTCTATCTATGTGCAAGTTATATTGAATTCGTTGCAGTTCATGTTAAAGAGTGATGAAAGTTTTAATTTATATAGGTAGCTATATATGTTCTCTTCATTTCTTTTAGTGGATTATTAATTTTTAAATAAAAATGCCAGCTGTTTGGGTTTTCTGATCACTAGTTTCTGCTTCAGAAGACATTTTTATGATCATATGCTCCATACAAATCATCTGATTGTTAAGTCTTAAAAACAGTTTCCTCTATTTCATTCTAACATAAAGCTGATTTCTTCATACCATAAGTTTTTCATTATTGAAAATGCTTGTGTAATTGCAACATTTCTCACAACTACAGGCAGAAAAAATAGGATAATTTAAGTAAATTTGAACATTCCATCCAACTTACTAAAAGTTTCATCTGTTTATAATTCATCAGAATATCCTCCTTTATTGTTTCTTAAAATACTGTGTTCAGCAGAGTTTGTTCAGTGTACACTCATCGCTACCAACTTTTAGTTTGTTCACTTTAACTCTGCTTCTAAGGCTTTAAAGCATTTGTTTAACTTGTAAATTTTCTTTAATGCTTGAAAGTAGGAGCGCTTTTTCAAAACTCGATAAATGCAAAATTTTACGAAATTGAGTTATACATAGTATCGGCATAATTTTCACCTTCTGCATCGTTCTGTGAAATCAGATTTTGCAAAATTCAATTCGTGTCCTGTGTAGAAGATAGGGAATATTAGCAGTTTTTTCAAAACTCAATAGATGCACTTGCTCAGTTAGAACAAAAGTCGATAGATGCAATTTTATGATTTTATGATCCAACGTGTAGCAACCTCAATTCTATGAAATACTTGTTGACATTGACTAACATTTCACTGATACGATTCTTGGAATTCTTAGTCATTTCTGCAAGCTTTGTACACTGCTGCATCGTTGGCAATAACTATGAACTCAGGCTGTGCACTTGGATTTCACATTCATTTCTGCAAGCTTGTTATACTTACTTGTCATTTTTATTCTTAGTTGAGACACTGCACTGTACTATACACAATGGACAGGCACTCATATTGTGAAACTGTACCAATCGTAGAATGGGCAGGAGGTAGGAATTGCAAAAACAAGGAAAGGAAACCAAAATGCAAGTCAAAGAAATCTCATACTCCAGCAATTACATGTTCACATGGTCTCGAGTGCACTCCATGACATCCAGGTTCTTGTAATTTTTTCAATTTGAGGCAGCTTAAATTGCCTTTCTGCAGCTCTTTAGCATATAGAATGACTGGCAGCTTAAATGCAATTGCGTACCAATGCCTTTTACAGCCATAGTTTATAAATAAAACCACAATATAGGTATGACACAAGTGGGTTTCTAGACTAAACACAGTGATCAATGAAGTTTGAATAAACGATATAAAAACTACTAATGTCAGTGTATGTGCATCTGCTGAACTCTATACAACTGGAATAATCAAAATTCACTAGGAAGCTAATAATGAATTAATTCAAACTGAAACAAAGAAATTTAGAAGAAATGAAGCTTATGGGTTCCTACCTTAATTTGCTACTGGTGTATAAGATGCATCCTGTTTTTGGGTTTATTTTCAATGGAAAAAAAGTGTGTTTTATATGCTGGCAAAATTGATACATGAGCTGCAGAAGAACCCCATTGAAATAGGAGAAAGTATTCAACTGAATGAGACATTTTAATAGAAATACATGGTGGCAGTTTTTTCTTTTACTTAACAAAAAGTGTTTTTCCATTGAAGCTTAACCCTTTCACTGCCAAGCTAAGTGCTGTACTACTGCTCAAACTGCCAGCTCCTAAATTTGGAGAAATGTAAGGTTATACACAAAGCTTTCCCCTCACCTCAGTTTTGAATCTGTTGAGTTTAGATATTTTGCAGTTACTTCTGAAATGTTTTTTTACATTTATACATACTTTTGAGAACACTACTCTAGTACGCATATTTTTTAAAAAATTTGAATTGTTAAATTTTTATTTTTAAATTTTAGTTTTCCACTTTCAGTTTATTTTTGACACCATAATTATCACCACATACCAATTTTGCTTTTTCCTGTCAATTAATAATTATATTATTTATAAAATTACAAATTTTGAAACTTCTATGTTTAAAATTGTTGAAATGAGCACAGTTAATAATATGAACTGCAATTTAGTTTTTTCTTGGCGAATGCCATTGAACACTTATGTTCTAAAAAGCTTCATGTTCATGGTTAATTACATCCTGCCAGTTGGTATCCAGTTCATTTTTATCCTAATCTGTGGCAATTCCTGCAGGAGACTGCGTAGAACACACATGATTGTTTATTTTCTTTTTGTCACTGTGATCATCACTAAGAGAAATATCACTACAGTTTAAGAAATAGAACTGGAACTTAAAAATTCAATGCCACAACTGGGATTTGAACCACTTAAACTTTGCCCACACACGGCTTGTGTGTTTAAAAACACCAACAGTAAGTTTGTTGGCATAAATAAATAATAATCACTACAGTTGTTACTTTCCAACAATGCTGCTGCAACTTTGTCTTGTGTCAAAGATGTTTTTTATTTCAGTATGCCATTCTTTAATGGTTAATAAACAAATTCCATGAGAAATCACTGGAAATAGAATAAGTAATTAAGCTCTGCATGCAACAACCTACAACATGTGTTTACCACTCTCTTCTTCTAATGCCCTAAAATGCTGGACACGTGACAATCTCAGAAAGAAAAATTAATTGAACAGGAAATGCAGAGATTAACAAACAAACAATGATACCAACACACAGTTTACATATAGTACATTAGACAGAGGTGGACACATACACCATCTGTTGCCAAATTTGTAAATTATTTGAATGCGAAAAACCATCCTCAGCGAATTGGATTGGACCGGATCATGGCATTATTCAAAGGCAATTGGCATCAGATTTCATCGAATCTTGGCAGTCAAAGGGTTAAAAGTAAACATTAAAATAATAATTATGTCAAAACATCAGCAAACAAAGACGTAAAATGATGAGCATATTGTTCTTGTGCATCATCATTACTTACCCATGCATACTCAAGTATGGGACCAATATACCTATTCCATGTGTCTATCCATCCAAAGAAACACTCTTTAATAGAAGTATCTTTAGATCTGTGTAATATTTGAAACAAAAAAATTTGCAGAAGCTCTCTTAATATTATTAATAAATCATTACAATTTGCTGTTATATCTCAAACAATGAAAAGAGAAATCTGTATTCAAATAAAATGTAAGCGTTAGGTATACACTAACCAAAGTAATACAGTAGAGTCCCACAAATCCGAATTAATTGTGGGTGCAGTCTTTTTGGACTTGGAAATGTTTGGATTATCTGAAAAATGAAAAAAGGCATATAAATACAACCATAGGATTAACAGCTAGAAGGTAACGTAGCATAGCAATGTGAGGAAGTGACAGTGTGTCAAATACCACACAACATAATGAAAATGTATTCAAAATGACAACAATGTATTCAATATAATAACAATGTAATCAACATAACAGCAATATATTCAGCATCATAATGATGTATTCTTCTCAGTTGTGGACACAGCCAATTGCAAGCGACAGTGGCAGTACATAGGTAGTTCAGTTTGTTTCGCTATTGTTAGCGGTCATTCTACAGTAATTTATGCTTTTTGCTCATAAATTAATACAGAACTGGGACTTGTTTGTATTATAACATGCAATAGAATGTGAACCAAATGAAAACTAGTTCCTGTACATTACAAGGGAAAAGGTGCTACAAAATTGGCTATTGAATTTGGTGTAGGAGAAATCATTATCAGTGGCCGGAAAAACAGTTGGAGGAAAATTGAGGGCTTCTGCAGCTAAACTAGTGAAAAAACATTGGAACAACGCCATGTAGTTTCAGTAATGAGTTTGTCAGTTCTTTAATAAAAATACTTTCTTTACACTACAAATAGGTTTTTTATTGTTTTTTTTTTAAATTATGGATTTTGTGTTTGGATTATCCAGAATTTCAGACTAGTGGGATTCGGATTAGCAGTCCCTACTTTCTAAACATACCTAGAGACCATTTCTTGCCAACTTTGATATTCAATAACAATCAATTGATATCTTCTCCCATGTTTCCTAGCATTTACCACTAAATAAGTACAATATTAAAAGACCAATTCATTCATATTATTCAATTTTATCCATTCTCTTGAGCATTCTCATTCTTGTTTATTCATTCTCTTGTCTAATACAACAAAGTTCTATTAGCTTGCTTTATACACAATCTTATTTACTAATACTTATGTCACTATAGCCTTTGCAACTATTTAATAAATGAGCTAAAACAAGCGGCTAGCTATAATCAAAAGTAGACATTTATTCATGGTACCATATGCCTCAGAAGGGAATGGATCAGTTTAGACATCCACTGCAAGACAGTGATTTCTATTGTTGCTTGTCTGTACCTTCTTTCTTTGTATTCTTAGCTTGAACTGCCAAATCTCTAACCACTACATGCCATTTTTTATGAATGTAAAATTCATAGCTTTAAAAACTATAATGTTAACAATAAAGCCAACAGTCATTGTTTGAGACTTAGAGAACTTAGAATTTGTTCAGTTCAGTTTATTTTTAGATGGCTATTATTAAGGCATAGAAAGTATTAATAGAACTGAAAAAGGCTTATACTTTGAAAACTAAGGAGTGCTTCTGCAAAATGACATAAACAGTCTTCTTTATCACATAAATCAAGAAAAACAAGATTTATTTATATAAGATTTATTTAGTTTTGTGCAAACCTCCACGAAAAAAATTAATCTCTCAGATGAAGGTACATTATCTTAATAAATCAGAATTTGCAGAAATTTAATGTTTTTAAAGTTTTTATTTTTGCCCTAGAGAGTCTTATCACAGAAAACAAAAACGTTATACTAAGGTTTCTGGAATCAATCTTTAATGACATATTGCTGCTGAACCATAGAAAACTGGATAAAGGGTATAAAAGACAATCATTTCAAAAATTTAACATTTTTTCATCTTGATTAATGGATATTTATAAATACTACAGCTATTGATTCAAAGGCATTTATATATCATTTTAGCAATCTTTTGAACATGGGCATTAAAGAGGTCTAAAAGCTACTCACTCAAATCCCATTTGATCACAAACAAACATAACAGCTTCTGTTTTTCAGTCGTCTGTTCTTGCATAGTAATGTAATGTAATGTAAACCCCGCGCGACAGCCCACGAAGGGCCGAGGCCTACCGCCCAGCCGCTGCGTCCCCCACCTCTGCCCACTACAGGCGTCATTGGTGAGGTGCAGTACTGGAGGGTGGGATGTGGTCAGCGCCCCGAGCCCTCCCGGCCAGTTATGCGGTCTTCTCGACCTGGGGCCGCTACTTCTCCATCAAGTAGCTCCTCAATTGGTCCCCCCGGGACCTAACGAGGCTGAGTGTACCCCGTGCCAGACCTCCCAGAGGGGATAAAATCCCCATGCTGGTACCGGGGATCGAACCCGGGTCCTCCGCGCCACAGGCAAGCGCGCTGCCAGCTGTTCTTGCATAGTATTCTACTTAAAATAATATTGCTATGTTCTGTGTTTGTACTTGGGCACAAAAATACATAAAATGTACTGTTTGTGTATTTTTCAGTGAAAATGATTCAGATTAAATTGTTTTGGGAAATGGAAATCTTTGGATGCCCATACTATAATCCACTAAAAACTGATATTGTTGTCTTGGTTTTATAGTAAAATCAAGAAAAAGAAAATAAGTGAAACAGTTTCATGTTCAACTTGAAATGTAATGTATGATTATTGATAATCACAAATGTTTAATGTTGTATTACTTGGAGTTATGTATTTGTTATATGGTCATCACTGTGTGAAATGTTCTGTCTAAAATAGCACACAAAGCTTTGCTGGTGATCAAATTTACATTCACGCTCACAATCAATCAGGCCTCAATCATGAATCAATAAAGGTTACACTGTGCACTATGTTCTTAGGAAAGTTAATATTCAGACCACCTGCTAGAGATGAATGTAAAACAAGTACAGATTTTAGTTTATCATACACAGGTAGATAGGTGGCACTATGGCAGAGTGGTTAGACTGCATCACCAATGCAGCCTGGATTCAATCTCAGGAACCTGCCCCCCTCCCCCCCACCCCCTCCACTCATTCTACCAGCTGCTCCATCATCTATTTTGCCTACATTTCACATAATTCTCTTCCTCACTCTCATACCAAGCACTGGGTTGACCACACATTTCCCGGTTTTCACTCTGTGCATTCCATAGGTTTGTCTGCTCCCCGACAGGTATCTGACCCTAGGCACAGGCTTGTAAGCCCTAGGAGGTATAAGTCCTCCATACAGGAAGCGTAATCAGATAAGAAAGAAAGAAAGAAAATACACAGATGCTAATAAATGAATCGTGTAATGAAGTAAGGCAAATTCCTCAGCAACCAGCAGCATGGTCTTGATCAGTTATAAGTGTGAGTTTTTCTGCACAGCAATATGTGAATATCTCCTTGGGTCTCTCTCTCTCTCACTCTCATTCATGTACACACACTGTTTCTTTGTCTTGATCTCACAATGAATCTAAAGGTTACAAAATGTTTATGTTTACAAGAAGATTTTCTCATGTTACAAAAAATACTTGAGCATTTTACTTTCACTTTTTATTTTGATGTATACTTGATTTATGAGAATGTTTAGGAAAAGCTAACTATGCCAATATGGTTTAGTTACTTTGGCTTGAATTTTAGCAGAAATATGTAGACTAATATAGAAAAAATGTGCCTTCCATGTAAATTAGCAAATTCAGTTTTTTCTCAGCAAGGTAAACATTGAGGAATTTTTAAGGCATAACTTGCAGTTATTTTTGGAGAAATTAGTATAAAACTAAAATATCAATTTTGTATATCTTATACTTGCATTCAAACAAATTCTTTAGTTGATATTTGATAAGTACAAAAACAAATGAAAAGCATGGGAGAGTATCTTATCTCTTTGATGAATGTGAATTAACAGTCAGTACAAATATTGCTCCATTCTGATGGAGCCTGTATAAATGGCTAGCAGGAGAAAATTTATTTTAGTTGCCCTTAAAAAAAAAAAGATACTGTAGTGAGACATACCCTATGTTTCATAATTCTTTGAAGAAAACAAACCTATATAATTTCTGCAATAATGAGTGAGTAGAGCCATGAACTGAATTCCATCTCTGAGTGTCACCTAAAGACTTTTGCAGAATGGTGTACATACGCTCAATCTTGTATGAACTAGTAGTTTCAGAGTGACTATACAATAGCACAAGGAGTATCCTGTGTGGCGGGCATGGGGAAGAGGGGTGACAGGAATGCGCTTGAGTATTTACCATTCCATTTAGCCCATCAGTAAATGCAGGCCATCTCTCTTTTCCGGTTCTTTTCGTTTACAGATACACACATCTTTACAAACAAGGTAAGTTTCAAGGCAAGCAGTGGTGGAATTGAACAGAAAAATGAATCATTAATTTTGTGATTATATGATTGTGATTGTATTCAAATATTTTCCCTTGGCATAACAAACACAAAGCTTTATTTTTACTAGGAACACAAAAGTACTTATGTACCCATTCGGCTGTATGGAAAGTATCAGAAGTATCCTTCTACCTTGTTATGTAACATGATTCCACTACTGACACAATTTGAGGGACTGATCAGTTCTCTGAAGTAGATAGATAACAATGGGGGGCATTGCCTGATACCTAACTGGTGTGTATCAGAGTGGGCAGTGTTAAAACTAGGATGTAGGGAACATGATACATTGTGTCAGTTCTCCCTATCTATGCTGAACCATCATAGACAAACAAATTCTAACACCTATTTTGTACTACAACATAGATGGAAATTTAATGAAACTAAGGTATGGAAAAAAAAGATACGTTCTAAGTTATAAACTTATGAAGTAAGTGTAAAACTTAAAATTATATCATAAAGATCAATTTCCAGTCCTGTATACCTTCTAGTGACCATGTATTTTTAATAGGAAAAAAATTGGCAACATTCATCCACCACAAGATCTGATAACTAGTACCTACTATAATAAAGTGGGTGGAAGACATTCAGTATTCAGCATAGCTATTCCCTCTCTCTCTCTCTCTTTTTAATGTGTTCCTTTTCTCTCTTTTTACCTCCCCTTTCATAATGAGCTGAAAGCCTTTCAGATCTTGGAGTCCTTCATGCATGATCCATAAATCTGGCCCTGCTTTTGCTGGGCAGCTTTGCCTACTATAGTTTGCAGTTAGGTCCACCATTCAACAAGATAAACTTCCTTTTGTGCAATGCAGGTCTGTAGGAGTATGACATTCTATGTCTTGTAATAGTTGACTGGAAAATTAGCATGTGGAAGCTACAGAGAACTATCTTATTATCAGTTAGTAAAGAAAAATTTAAGAGAATACATTTGAAAAACAAATTTATTTTGAATACAAGATTACCGAGGGAGGTGGCACCATGGTAATGTGTGTGACACACACTCTGGAGGTCGCAGGTTTGATCCCCACACATTCTTACTTCAGCTTTTCCTGGTTTCCCCTTGTCACTTAGACAAATGCTGTGTGCTTACTTTCATACCATGATTTTCTTTCCATGATTGCAGTTTGTTCCATTTTCTTCTCATCTTTCAGATGTGTTTTTCAGGCTTGTGGTGTATGGCAGTGCTGGTCAGATGGCACAGATAATGGTGTATTGTAACTGCTGCTCTCAGCACTCTGTGGGTCCCTGTCCTCTTGAGGAGGGACTTATGTCAACAACAGACCTGGAGTGTTGCTGGCTGCTCAGTGGGTTCTGGTACTGGGATGAAGATATCTTGGCACTTGTTAGGGACTGTGGCCTGTCTTGTCTGCAACCCTGTGGCCTCCTGAGACTCCCTTTCTTCATCCCTTACCCCTGGGGGAAGAGGGGGTGGAGTTGTTGGCCACAATAGATCTGTGTGGAGGTTGCAGTGCACAAAGTGATCCCTTTTACCTAATACCCTTTTTTGAGTAGAGATTAGCTCCCTTAAGAATTGTTAATTGCAAAACAATAAATGCCTGAATTTTTTTAAGTGAACAGATAATAGGATAAGATTTGCAATATAGACAACTTCACTGCAGCATTATAACTGATGCATTCTATAGTAATTATATAAGGTATCAATGTGAAAATTCTACCACCGACTAATACACAGTAGCTAAATTTTTATTTCTACATATAATGAAATAAATAAGTAAAATAGATTTGTTTTCATAAGCTGTAATTTTCATAATTTCTTTGCTGTTAGCTTCGTAAACATAAACACTAGAAAGATCTTTCTAAAAGCAAACAAGTATATCCTTTTAAAATGTTGAAGAAATTATACTTAATCATCATTTATAAACAGATCTTGGCTAGATCATTACTAGGGATAAATGAAATATCAGACACCTCTTAAATTTTAGCCCTACATTTGGCATCTGGAGTCACTGCTGAAAATGTTTAAATATTGCACATTTTAAGAAAATGAATTATTCTGATTCAAAATAAATAATTGATGCAAAAGTGAGAAATATTTCAAACTGTATCGCACCCAAAATCTAAACTTTCACAGAAGAAAGAAAAAATGTGATACACTTAAACTATTAACTTTAATTAAAACTGGTAAATATTTTATTATTAAGTATCTGAAAGAAAGATATAAAGAATCAAACTTTCCCAAGCTTTGTCTTAGTAAATGTAGGGTAGTGTTATGCAGTAAATTATGTTATGGACTTATTATTAATGTGTGACATTTCCTCCATTGTTCTTACTTTATCACATTTGTTTCATCTTTGTTATGTACTCATTGTTATCTCTGTTTTGTAAACTTTGTGAAATTTGGCAAGTTCATGATTGAGCAAATTAAAAAAACAAATAAATAGCTAATAAATATGTAATAGAGTCACATGAGAAATGATACATAAAAGGTTATATGAAACATTACTTAATGTACATCCTTATTTAAACTGCTATTATAGGATAATAGTATAACACTATTTATATGCTAAATCCTACAACATAAAATGGTATTGTAATAGACAAACTACAGTTTGCTCTACTCACAAACAAACTTATAATTTGAAGACTGCCATATCTGAAGCCTTGTTTATACTAAAACAAAACTTTTGGGGCATATTTTGGATGCACAGTCCCAAAGTTGCCTAACAAACTATATGAAACAAAGCCTAATCTAATGTTATCTTGAGCTTCATATATGAAATGGGGCATATTCCTTTGCTTCATTATGCTCAATACAAAAAAATGAACTTCTCCTTACGTTATTCCACCTTAACATATACAAAGTGATAAAAAGACTGAAACTTGTGCTGCTATCTGGGAAGGTGGATGTGAACTTCAGGATGTCATTTACATCCATCAACCCAAATAGCAGCACAAGCACAACCACACAGATTCTTCCTCTTCAAACACCAATCTAGAAGCCATTGATAATGAAGACGATGGTATTCGAAATACGTCCGGGTAAAAAGTAAGTTATGGGAAACTAAAAGTGTGTATAGGTCAACTCAAATATTTCTACAAATCATTATCTAAAAGTGTTAATTTATCATTGCTGCATTTGAGTGAACAGTAAGGAGGTCACATTCATGTAATTCCATAAGTCCCAAATTTCTTTTCTTCATTGAATCTGAGGACTATCTTTATAATCTAGAGATAAGCATACTTGCCTGGGGACATGGAGGCAACAAGTGTAACTGAATCAATTTTTCTGATAGGATTTCTTTAGAATTTTGCTTGGGCTGAAAAATACTAGGCAACATAAAAAGCATGTATTATGGGATTATGTATATATTTCTTTATCAAAAGTAATTTATCTCTTAAAACTCTGTTATTATACAGAATATTAAACAATTGTTCCAAAGAAAGTCTGAGAATGTAGGTGTGCCATGCAAAGCTTTGTACCTATATTCCAAAACTCACTGTTAAAATTTTATACACGACGTTTCAACTCTGAAAAACTTTACCTATGCTATTTACTTCAGAAGAAAGCTTTCGAACATGAAGTTCATTTCTATTCAGTAACACACTATTATGCCACAGCTTCATTCTGGTAACCTTAGCTTAAGATTTACAATAAAACTTGTTTATGTTGCAGTAACTTTGCATTAAGTTTAAAACAAAATGATTTCAATTTTCTGGAGAGTTTTGTGATCCTTGAAATAATATGAATGCTAATTCTGTACTGGGATTGAGGGATCAATCTAACATTTTATTTTCAAGCTTTTTCTTCTTGATAAAGTGTTAGCTGGAAATCCTTGTTTCAAATACTTAAATGCTCTGGCTGGCTTTCTCCAGCACTGTAGCCTCTTACTTCCTCAGAATCAGTTGCAAAAACCTGCGATAAGTTAATTTTTATTTTCATGCTTGATTTAGCATACCAGGTTATTTTTTAATTTTTATCTTTCAGAGAAAGAAAAAGATGCTTCTCTTACCACTCTCAAAATAATGTAATTGTATACAAGTAATATCAAAAATGTAATTTGTATTCTATTTGCTACATTGCAAAGAAACAAGAATGTGCAAAATATTTTAATGTTTAGTGGAACTTGCAATGTCCTGAATATTCCTTGTTTGTATGTGAAAAATGTGTTCCGATGGGTGCAGCTGTTCAATTAGCTGGTGATATTATGGTACTTTTTGTTTTCTCTTTTTTTAGGAAAAGTGATTGTCATAACTGAAAATATTTCAAAAATGTTCATGTTAACCATTTCCATGACATTTACAATACCTTATGTATGCCAATGTAACTAAAACTGTAATTTGTTAAGTGTTAATTTGTTTGAAAGTAAATGGCTGTTCTGTTGTGAAACACCTACTCTCTATAGCATGAAGACTTGATCTGTATTCAGGAGCTTGCTTATTGTGCCGCATTTCCTCAGATGGACATATGGATGTGTTCCTATCAACTGTCAATATTTTAAATATAAGCTCTTTTTACAAAAAATGAAAAACTAGACACTCTTTTTTACATGAACACTAAATTTTCTGTATTACCTTCATCCATGTTTTCTTTAACTGAAAAGTATCAGAAAACTTAATATAAACTGTTGTATACTTAAAATAAAAATGGTTGAAACAGAACCTTTTTATTTCTGAAACCTTTCCTTAACTTCTTAAACATTAGTAAGTTATAACAGAATTACAATTTAAATTCATTTATGTATCTACATTTCTGCGCAGAATGTGGATTATGCTTAAGTAAAGAAACAGCTCCGTTAAGATGTAAATTTAAGCATCTGCTTTAACAGATAGGTAAAATTCACATACTTTATGTTCAGACCTGGAATCTAGATAAAGTGGAATCCTGATAACTCAACCTAATGTGTACTGAGAATAAGAGCTCTGTTACAACTCATAACATAATACTACAAATTACTTCAATAGATATTCTAGTACAGTGATGTCCAACTTTTGGTTAGAATTACCTTCTTCCACTATACACAGACTTTGCCATTTTTAACACTCAGCTGTGTATTGCGTTGCAGTGGCGGTTTGCTTACATCTACGTTGCTTTTGGTTTACAAAAGCACTTACAAATCTTAAGCAACAAACACCTGTTCATTAGTGACTTCTTTGGTACCGCTTATGTTTAAGAAGTCTATCAATATTTGCCAATAAAGTCAAAGTGCATACCTTCCATAGAAGATACACTAAGTGATCATCATGTAACCTATTACGATATATAGACTTTTAGTATAGTTCAATTAGAAGAAACTATGTTAACAAATTTATGTAGAGCTGTACTCACTCTTATACAAACTATTCTTGCAAATGCTTATTTGCCGATCTACTTCATTTTAATCAATATAAATGTTTTCATAAAATATCTTATTTGAGGGGTAGAATCAGAACTGAAAACTTCAATGCCACAGCCAGGATTTGAACTACAAAATCTCCAACCACTAGACCGGCGATCTATCCATTAAGCAACTGTGGCAACTTCCCAGAACGACATTGAATTCTCCAACTGATTGTATATACATATAATTGCAAGGCAAAAAAAAATCGGAGAGAACTTACATTCTAAACGCTACATCACCTGTACGCTTTTCTTCTCCATTTTTCTATAGCTTGCGCAAACCTTTGTTACCCAAGTTCTTTACCTAATTCATAATAAACCTTTACTAAATCCTGATCCATAGCGACACTCTCTTGGCCTAGGAAATCTATGGCCTGCTCTATATAGCGTGACACCAACGAACTACCAGCACTAATATCACATCATCATCTATCATCTTCGTGTTCAGATAAACATTTGTACAACAAATCTTATTTCCTTGTAGGTTCAAAGAAATGTTAGAATACAGTAGGCTTTGAGCGATAGTCACATCTTTTGAAGCTTTGAGATTCTCTTCTCTTTGCACACTTACCATATAAAAAAATGAAGAACGATGATACATTTCACGAAAGTTTTAAGTTTTCTGAAACTCACACACATAACAAGGAATATCCCCGAAATGGATAGCCCTACAAGAAAATTCATTGAGACATAAGTTGTGTATTTTGGCAAGATCTACATTGATTGTATAGTTTGATTTGGACTATCTCTAACTGCTCACCAGTTAGGCAAAAGTCTTCCAGAGTAAACAGGACTACATAGGCTATAACAAGAAAATTCAAGACATACACTTCATTTGTTCCTACGGATATTTAAAATATATGGCATTTTAATAAAAATCGTTACAGCAATTTTCAAGAAAATCATAATTTTCGAAATATTATGCATTTAAGGGTAGTTTAGGTTTGAGCAATTTTCTTCAAAATCTTCGTGTCGCATCCTTGAAACACATTAAACGTAAATGCCAACTTTGGTTTTTAGCCTGTAAGCCGGGCCCAATGTAGCGGCACCAGGCCTATACTTTCTTAATAAAATAAACTTGAAAACTTGAAACTATCTACAACTGGTTCTTTTTTTAATTCAGGGGGGTCAAATTATATTTCCGGTGAAATCTGGACTTCAAAACTATGGGTGAAATACAATACTTCCTCTACTTACCAGTAGAGAAATTAAAAATAGCTCAACAGGCTTTGTATTGCAGAGTATCCTTGCTGATTGACGACACAACAAAGAAACTACAAAATTAAAAGTGATTAAATGCCACGTAGTTAAAAAAGCCTTTTGTGGAATAAAAAGAATATAAATAAGGAAATGTAAACAAAGATTTACAACCAATTCTAAGCTGAAATTCTCCGGAGCAGAAGTAGTGGTAAAATTAAGATGGCACCTACACAGTTTACCACAGGTAAGGAAACCTCGTGAAGGTGTTCCAACCGGTGAGTAGAAAAAGGTGGATTTTGAAAGAAGGAAAATGTTTTGAAAACAAAACCAAAATGAAAAGAGAAATGCCAACGGCACGTGGTGTTCCCAAGCGGTCACCCATCCAAGTACTGACCACGCCCAATGCTATTTAACTTCGGTGATCGGACGAGAACCGGTGCACTCAGCATGGTATGGCCGTTGTCGAAAGATCTTGCGTTCTAAAGGCTACATCATATCTACGCGTTTCTTCTCTATTTTTCTATACTTTGTGCAAACTTTTGTTACCCGACCTCTTTATCTAATTGATTATTAAACATGGGAAACTGACACACAGACACACAAATGGCAACACACTACACTACACTACGCAACGTCAACGACAACACAAAACAACACGTATGCGCACACAAGCCGAAGGAAATCCAAAGACCACAAATAAAAAATAACACACTAACACTTTTCATTTCATTTCATTTCGATCCATAGCGACATTCACTTGGCCTAGGAAATCTATGGCCTGCTCTACATACCATGACACAAACGAACAACCAGCGCTAATATCACAAAGATGTTCTAGCATCGAACCTTATAACAAAAATCTAATGAGTTGCACTCACATGACTTTCTCTACTCTTGTACTAACCATTCTTACAAACTCTTATTCCTATATCTTCTTATTCTTATTCTTCTTCTTCTCTTTCTTCTTCTTCTTCTTCTTCTTCTTCTTCTTCTTCTTCTTCTTCTTCTTCTTCTTCTTCTTCTTCTTCTTCTTCTTCTTCTTCTTCTTCTTCTTCTTCTTCGTCTTCTTCTTCTTCTTCTTCTTCTTCTTCTTCTTCTTCTTCGTCTTCTTCTTCTTCTTCTTCTTCGTCTTCTTCTTCTTCTTCGTCTTCTTCTTCTTCTTCTTCTTCTTCTTCTTCTTCTTCTTCTTCTTCTTCTTCTTCTTCGTCTTCTTCTTCTTCTTCGTCTTCTTCTTCTTCTTCTTCTTCTTCTTCTTCTTCTTCTTCTTCTTCTTCTTCTTCTTCTTCTTCTTCTTCTCCTCCTCTTTCTTCTTCTTCGTGTTCTTCTCCTCCTCCTCCTCCTCCTCCTCCTCCTCCTTCTTCTTCTTCTTCTTCTTCTTCTTCTTCTTCTTCTTCTTCTTCTTCTTCTTCTCCTCCTCCTCCTCCTCCTTCTTCTTCTTCTTCTTCGTATTTTTCTCCTCCTCATTCTTCTTCTTTTTCTTCTTCTTCTTCTTCTTCTTCTTCTTCTTCTTCTCCTCCTCCTTCTTCTTCTTCGTCTTCTTCTCCTCCTCCTTCTTCTTCTGCTTCTTCTTCCTCTTCTTCTTCTGGTTCTTCTTCTAAATCTTCTTTTTCTTCTTGTTAATTAAAATAATCATTTATACAAATTATCTTATTGCTTATTTCCTTGTAGGTGCAAAGGGAATATTAGAATACAGCAGGCTTTGTGCGATAGTCAAACATTTTAAAGCTTTGAGATTCCGTTCTCTTTGCACACTTAACATAAAATCTGATGAGTTGCACTCACATGCCTTTCTGTTCTCCTGTAGTAGCCACTCTTACAAGCTCCTATGCCTCTATCTTCTTCGTGTTGAATTAAACATTTATACATATTATTTTATTGCTTATTTCCTTGTAGGTTCAAGGGGAATATTAGAATACAGTAGGCTTTGTGCGATAGTGAAATGTTTTAAAGCTTTGAGATTCCGTGGTCTTTGCAAACTTAACATATAAAAGCAATGAACAACGATGCTCCATTTAACGAAAGTTGCTTTCTGAAACTCACACACATAACAAGGAATATCTCCGAAATGGTTGTTGTTGTTTTCTAGTGCCTTGCATCTGGCAATGAAGCCATTAGGATTCGTGCTTTCCAATACTTTTGAACTGTAGTTTCTTCTGATCTTAATGCTTCACAGGTCTTCAAGTGTTCTTCATTCATTTCTGCTGGATCGTTACACAGGACACATATTGGTGAGACTGAGATACCTATTCTGTAGAGATGACTTGCTAAGCAGTCATGATTTGTCAATAGTCCGAAATGGTTCACCTTACAAGAAAATTCATTTGGACATAATTTTTTTTCAACTACCACTAAAAATAGTCGTAGGGGTACCTTGGTGGGTTTACCCTGTTTTTCCTTTGTGGTGGTTAGTTGCACCACGGAACTCGGCTTGATTCCGTGTTCGTCCTGTAGGCCTTCACGGATATCCTGGGGGTCTGTCTCCGAATCAAGACCCCTGACCACTCTGCGAACCACGTGGGGACGCTGAAGTGAGTAAGTGTGGAATTTAATTCCACACTCCTTCAGCACCCCCCTCGCGGCCGTGTGGTCGTCAGAGGTGGTGGTTCTGATGACAACCCGCCCTGGATGCCGGGTTGCCTGGAAAGTGGCCTTTAACCGTCGTCTCAGTTCCTTCATAACCTTTATGTGGTTCGGGAACGGATCGGACACAATCGGAGGTATTTTACCCTCCTTTTGTGGGGCCTGGTTTGGGGCGAGAGCTGCAGTTGCAGATGATGATGAAGGGGGAGTCCCTTCCGGCTTTGAACCGGAAGATCTCCTCCTACGGCTCTGCACTACAGCGAAGCCGTCGTCATCCGGCGTTGTTGGTGCTGGGACAGGGGTCATAGGTACTGGTGGTGGTGTGACAGGGACTGCTGTCCCTTGGTTCACAAGACCAATAGCCTTTTTGGCCTTCGGCCTGTTCTTGGCCCTGAGGAGCGTCTTGGCTTTCGCCTTGACGATGTTCACCCTTGGACCATGGGAAGGGTTCTGGGTAGGGGTACCTATCGCGTCAGGTCTTACCTTGGCGTTACTACTCGGCATGTCTTTTGTCATTGCAGGTGCCATCCGGCATCCCACAGAGGGTTTAACGCCTTGCGACGCGCCTATGGGGGTTCCAGTGAACCCCGGGTCCAGGCTAAAGCCTGGTCCCTTGGCTGCAACCATGTGGGCCTGCGGTTTCGTATGTCCGTCGGTCGGTGCCGAATCGGCTCTGGAGTTCTCCATGTCTGGGTGGTGCTGGTTTGAAATAGCTCGGCGAGCTATTTCTAGTAAGGAGGCAAGTAGAGGGCTGATGCCCACTTCCTCCTCCACTCCGGATAACACTTTTCATTTCATTTGGACCCATAGCGACATTCACTTGGCCTAGGAAATCTATGGCCTGCTCTATATACCATGACACAAACGAACAACCAGCACTAATATCACAAAGATGTTCTAGCATCGAACCTTATAACAAAAATCTAATGAGTTGCACTCACATGACTTTCTCTACTATTGTACTAACCATTCTTACAAACTCTTATTCCTATATCTTCTTCTTCTTCTGCTCCTCCTCCTCCTCTTTCTTCTTCTTCGTCTTCTTCTCCTCCTCCTTCTTCTTCTGCTTCTTCTTCCTCTTCTTCTTCTGGTTCTTCTTCTTAATCTTCTTTTTCTTCTTGTTAATTAAAATAATCATTTGTACAAATTATCTTATTGCTTATTTCCTTGTAGGTGCAAAGGGAATATGCTTTGTGCGATAGTCAAACATTTTAAAGCTTTGAGATTCCGTTCTCTTTGCACACTTAACATAAAATCTGATGTGTTGCACTCACATGCCTTTCTGTTCTCCTGTAGTAGCCACTCTTACAAGCTCCTATGCCTCTATCTTCTTCGTGTTGAATTAAACATTTATACATATTATTTTATTGCTTATTTCCTTGTAGGTTCAAGGGGAATATTAGAATACAGTAGGCTTTGTGCGATAGTGAAATGTTTTAAAGCTTTGAGATTCCGTGGTCTTTGCAAACTTAACATATAAAAACAATGAACAACGATGCTCCATTTCACGAAAGTTGCTTTCTGAAACTCACACACATAACAAGGAATATCTCCGAAATGGTACACCTTACAAGAAAATTGATTGGGACATAAATTGTGTATTCTAGCAAAGTCTACATGTTTTGCATAGTATGGCTTTGTCTATCTCTAACGGTGAAGAGCAGAAGTAGTGGTAAAATTAAGATGGCACCTACACAGTTTACCACAGGTAAGGAAACCTCGTGAAGGTGTTCCAACCGGTGAGTAGAAAAAGGTGGATTTTGAAAGAAGGAAAATGTTTAGAAAACAAAACCAAAATGAAAAGAGAAATGCCAACGGCACGTGGTGTTCCCAAGCGGTCACACATCCAAGTACTGACCACGCCCAATGCTGTTCAACTTCGGTGATCGGACGAGAACCGGTGTATTCAGCATGGTATGGCCGTTGGCGAGAGATCTTGCGTTCTAAAGGCTACATCATATGTACGCGTTTCTTCTCTATTTTTCTACACTTTGTGCAAACCTTTGTTACCCAACCTTTTTATCTAATTGATTATTAAACATGGGAAACTGACACACAGACACACAAATGGCAGCACACTACGCAACACTACACTACGCAACGTCAACGACAACACAAAACAACACGTATGCGCACACAAGCCGAAGGAAATCCAAACACCACAAATAAAAAATAACACACTAGGCTGAAGAGGGGTTTCCCTAAACAGCCCGGGCATCTTGTAAACATGCCCAAATTAACACTTTTCATTTCATTTGGATCCATAGCGACATTCACTTGGCCTAGGAAATCTATGGCCTGCTCTATATACCATGACACAAACGAACAACCAGCACTAATATCACAAAGATGTTCTAGCATCGAACCTTATAACAAAAATCTAATGAGTTGCACTCACATGACTTTCTCTACTCTTGTACTAACCATTCTTACAAACTCTTATTCCTATATCTTCTTCTTCTTCTTCTTCTTCTTCTTCTTCTTCTTCTTCTTCTTCTTCTTCTTCTTCTTCTTCTTCTTCTTCTCCTCCTCCTCCTCTTTCTTCTTCTTCGTCTTCTTCTCCTCCTCCTCCTTCTTCTGCTTCTTCTTCCTCTTCTTCTTCTGGTTCTTCTTCTTAATCTTCTTTTTCTTCTTGTCAATTAAAATAATCATTTGTACAAATTATCTTATTGCTTATTTCCTTGTAGGTGCAAAGGGAATATGCTTTGTGCGATAGTCAAACATTTTAAAGCTTTGAGATTCCGTTCTCCTTGCACATTTAACATAAAATCTGATGTGTTGCACTCACATGCCTTTCTGTTCTCCTTTAGTAGCCACTCTTACAAGCTCCTATGCCTCTATCTTCTTCGTGTTGAATTAAACATTTATACATATTATTTTATTGCTTACTTCCTTGTAGGTTCAAGGGGAATATTAGAATACAGTAGGCTTTGTGCGATAGTGAAATGTTTTAAAGCTTTGAGATTCCGTGGTCTTTGCAAACTTAACATATAAAAACAATGAACAACGATGCTCCATTTCACGAAAGTTGCTTTCTGAAACTCACACACATAACAAGGAATATCTCCGAAATGGTACACCTTACAAGAAAAATCATTTGGACATAAATTGTGTATTCTAGCAAAGTCTACATGTTTTGCATTGTATGGCTTTGTCTATCTCTAACGGTGAAGAGCAGAAGTAGTAGTAAAGTTAAGATGGCACCTACACAGTTTACCACAGGTAAGGAAACCTCGTGAAGGTGTTCCAACCGGTGAGTAGAAAAAGGTGGATTTTGAAAGAAGGAAAATGTTTAGAAAACAAAACCAAAATGAAAAGAGAAATGCCAACGGCACGTGGTGTTCCCAAGCGGTCACCCATTCAAGTACTGACCACGCCCAATGCTGTTTAACTTCGGTAATCGGACGAGAACCGGTGTATTCAGCATGGTATGGCCGTTGGCGAGAGATCTTGCGTTCTAAAGGCTACATCATATGTAGGCGTTTCTTCTCTATTTTTCTATACTTTGTGCAAACCTTTGTTACCCAACCTCTTTATCTAATTGATTATTAAACATGGGATATGACACACAGACACACAAATGGCAACACACTACACTACACTACACTACGCAACGTCAACGACAACACCAGAGGCTCCAGGTGCAGTTCGAGTCGACTGGGGAAGCTTATTCCCCCAACCGAAGTGTCTTTACCGCAGTACCTAGCCGTTATACGGCTTTACCTGCGCGATAGTATGGTTCCAGAGGCTCCAGAGGCTCCAGAGGCAGTTCGAGTCGAGCGGGGAAGCTTATTCCCCCCAACCGAAGTGTCTTTACCGCAGTACCTAGCCGTTATACGGCTTTACCTGCGCGATAGTATGGTGTTTTGGTCTACAGGGATTTAAACTCTGGGAATGTTTGGGATTAGGGGTATTTTAGGGACAAGATGGATGATGGTAGGGAGTTGTCCATGAACGGGCACTGCCCATCCATGCTGATTGGCTGGTTAGTCAATCAGGTGACGCGCTAATCTCCTCCTGGTTCTGGCCGTCAGTCACACACTGAGAGGTGATCTGAGTTAGGCGATTTACTCTGTTTTAAGTACAGGTATTCATTTTGCCTTTCCCATCTGCGAAAATTAGACCGCTGGACTTAAAATGTCCTTCGGCAATTTTTTAGATGGTAGTCGGCGAGGCTCTCTCTGGTCATATTGTCCCAGAGTATTCACCAGTGGATTAGGGTGGTTCTGGAGTTTGTTGTACATTGTTCGAGCGCGGGTTTTAATCACGTCGACAATGTACGGGATGCCGGAAAGTTCGTGAAGGATGTGGGCAGGAAATCTCCAACCAGTGTCGTAGATCATCCTTAATGCCCGATTCTGCAACGTCTGGAGTCTGATGAAGGTGGACTTTGCCACCACTCCCCAGGTCTCGCATCCGTACAGGACCAGAGGCGGGATGATCGCACGATATAGCTGGAGTTTCAGGCGAATGGGCATGGTTTTGGAGCTGAGGATAGGATACAACTGCCGTAGGGCTGCGTGACCTTGTAGTACCTTGCCCCTGACGTGATGCCTATACGTTAGCCGCCGGTTCAACGTGACCCCGAGATACTTCGCCGTAGTGACCCAAGGGATCCGACGGCGCCGAAGCACGAGGTCCTGCGGGAGCCGGTTTGCCAGCGTGTTGGCCAGGAGAATCGCAGAGCTTTTCTCCGGGTTGATAGACATGCGCCAGTTCTCGCACCATCTACTGATGGCACAGCGGTGGGTTTGTACTTGACGGTAGCTGTAGCGCGGGTTCTTGTTTGCTGCGAAGATCATGAGATCGTCCGCATACTGACAGATCTGAGTGTTGGGGTGCGTGGGGAGATCGGCCATGTAAGCATTAAAGAGTGCCGGTGACAGTACACTGCCCTCGGGAACTCCTGCGCCAATGGGCCTTTCTCGGGAAAATGAACCCTCCACCTTCACTCGGAAGCTACGTTCCTGTAGGAAACTAGCCACCAAGTAAATATATGGAGGGGGGATTTCGTGCTGTATGAGTTTGTAGATAAGCCCTTCGTGCCAGGTGGTAGAGAACGCCTTTTCCACGTCAAGCAACACTGCCACCGTTTTGGCCCTTTCCTGGTAAGCCAGGGAGGCCTTTTCGGCTACTCGCAGTAGTTGCTCGGTTGTGGAATGGTCAGAACGAAAACCAAACTGATGTTCCGGTAGGAGGCCTTTTTCCTCTAAAAGAGGTCGAAGGCGGGTCAGGAACAGTTTCTCGAAAACTTTCGAGATAACTGGTAGGAGGCTGATGGAACGGTAGCTAGAAGGAAAGATCGGATTCTTGCCCGGCTTCAACACGCATACCACACGCGCCCTCTTCCAGTCTTCCGGAAAATGGCGCATGCTTAGGCACGCGTTGTAGATCCGAGTCAAGTGCATCACGGCTCTAAAGGGAAGGTGCTGGAGCATTTCCGCTGTTACCCGGTCCTGCCCAGGGGCTTTTCTAGGTTTTAGGTGTTGGATGGTGTTAGTTACCTCGCGAGGGTTAACTATCGGGATGTGGAAATCCTCGTGGCCCGCAGGTCCAACTTCTAAGAAGTCTTCTACTGCTTGCTCCACGAGGTCAGTATGATCGTCGTTCTGAGGGTCGACTCTAGGCTGGAATTGAGTTTCCAAATAGTCTGCTAGCGCCTCTGCTTTTTCCCTCGGTTCAAAGACAAGTCTTCCCCGAGGGCTATGCACAGGGTGCTGGTGTACAGTTTTATCTTTCCTCAAGCCTCGGACGATGCGCCATGGTTTCCTCTCCTGTAGGTTTACATGTCGCAACGTGTTTTCCCAAGCTGCTTGCCTATGCTTTCTTAGGAGTCGTCTCACCAGGGATTTGAACCTCTGGTGTATTACTCCTATCCTAGGGTGACGGAATCTCTGCCATAGCCTTCTAACAGCGTTTTTCGCTTGAATGAGGCGTTTCAGTGGAACAGGGATAGCTGTAGGGTTTGGTGCGTCGGTAGGAATGCGGTGCGTATGAGCACGCACCGCATTTAGGACAGAGGTTGAGAACCCCGTGGCTGCCTCCTCGAGAGCCTCTATTGAGTCTATTCGAGGACATGCTTCCACGGAGTTGTGGAGGGCTAGGACGGCTGTATCCCAGTCGACTTCCTCAACCCAATCAGGCACTCCCAGCGCAGTTAGATTAACGTCTGAGTCGACCACAACAGGGTTGTGATCAGAATCCAGAGCGTTAATCACCGAGAGATCCAGGTGAAATGGAATGTTCTTTGTGACAATGAAGTCTATGACATCCGCGTCGCCGCGTGCCGGGTAGTATGTTGGACCTCTCGGCCCGTGTGCATGCAGGGCGGGGTTCCCGCTAATGAGACGGTACAATCCCCGACCCTTCACGTTCTGGGTGTGGCTGTGCCAGCTTGGGTGTTTGGCGTTGAAGTCGCCTGCGATACAGACTCTTTGGTGTAGGTTTAGGAGTGCCGTGATGTCCGCTTCATAGAAGCGCCCATCCGGAGGATCATATACCGCTACAAGTACCACGTCGCATCCGCCTAAGGAAAGTCTTATGGCGATTGCCTCTAGGTGTTGTAGTGGAGGGATGGTAACGGGAATATGTGTGAGATGGTTCTTTATGAAAATGGCAGTCCCACCGCCCTGTCGGCCGACCCGATCAGACCGATGGGCGACGTAACTTGGCAGACTGAACTGTACACCGGCGTGCAAGTGTGTTTCACAGACCATAAGGATATCAATCCCATGGCTGTCTACAAACTCTAACAGGCCAGGTCTCTGCTCTCTGACTCCATTTGCGTTCCAAAACGCAGCTCTAAATGATCGCACATTTCTATGCGCCATTTAAGAGCTTGTGCAGTCAGCGTAGAGTTCCTTGGCCGTTTGAAGCATTATAAGATGCTTCTTCACAGCCGATAGTTCTGGGTTGAGGATTTGCTGCTTGCAGCGCCGTAGAATGGGGAGGGAACGTTGTACAAGGTCCGCAAACCAAGTTGCCAGTTCAATAAACTCCGCCATGTCCTCTGAGCCGAAGGCGTCTCCCAAGACCTGTGACTGAGTGCTTATTCGTGGTTTTCGTTTCAAGTTTCAAGTTATTTATTTTAAAAGTATTGGCCTGGTGCCGGTACATTGGGCCCCGCTTACAGGCTATATTTACATTGATTTACAGTTGACTTTGTTCATATTTACAGTTTTCGCTATATACAAAAACCCATACGGTGACCATCTGTAGGTCACCGAGAATAGTTGTCTTTTGTCTTTTGTCTGTTTCGTCTTTGGGTTATATAAACATATGTACATATTTACAAATTATATACAGACACATACACGCACGCATTCACCCACACACACACTCGTACACACATACACACACATCTTCACTGGGAACACCAGAAATATGCGTCCCAGCGCACTGCACTATTTACAGTTTTCACACTATATACACTGTCCCGCGGTGGCAGCTCCTGAATATTTTCCTAGGCGAGGGCCTCTGCCGGAACATGTATGTGGACTTGGATCGAGGTTGCATGGACGCGCATTAGTCGGCGAGCCGAGCCGCTTCTAGAACATTTTTATCCTAGTACGTTTGCGGTGCTTCGGCTCGCCTTTGCCGATGTTAGCGATCACGTCATTTTCGTGGTTCCTAATGCGCGTCCATGCCGCCATTGCTCTTTTCTCTATTGCCTCCGGGATGAACGGGATATGAGTTTCGAGGTGAAGAGTTTGGGTGGTGGTGAGGAGTGGAGCAGAGAGGATTTTTCTGAAGGAGAGGTTTTGGAGGGTTTGGAGTTGTTTGAGGGCAGTTTTGGAGGCATTAGCCCAGGCCACACATGCATACAGGACCACCGAGAGAATAAATGACCTATATAATATAAGTTTTTACTTTAGTCGCAACTGTTTACTACGGAAGATGGGGGCGCACAACTTTAGCCGCTGTCTGCCTTTATTGGCGCTATTTTTTATGTGGGTGGACCAACACATTGTGCGGTCCAAGGTGACACCTAAGTATTTAACTTGCTGACGGCAGTGCAATACTTGACCACCGACCGTTAGGTCCGTTGCCAAAGTGTGACGCCGCTTAGAGAAATGAATCAGCTGGCATTTGTCGGGATTTATTTTGATTTTCCAGTCATGTTGCCACGAGAGGAAGTTGTTCACATAACGTTGCAAATCTGCAAGGCCGAAACGTGGATTTCTATGGTGGTTGTATATTGCGGTGTCGTCAGCATACATGGCGACCTTGCATCTGGCGTCCACTGGGAAATCATTGGTGAATAATATATACAGAAAAGGGGACATTATTGCCCCTTGTGGGACGCCAGCCCGCATCACTCGCTCCCGTGAGGAGGAGCGGCCCACTTGGACGTAAAACTGCCGGTTTTCTAGAAAATTGTGCAGCAAGTATAGATAATTTTGAAGAGCCGGGAAATTGTGGTGCAGTTTATAAATAAGGCCATTGTGCCAGCACCGGTCAAATGCAGCTTCTACGTCCAGAAATAGCGCCAACGTTGAAGCCCCATTGTTAAATTGCTCTGTTACGTCATCAGTTAGTCTGAGGAGCTGTAGTTCAGTGGAATGTCCTTTTCTAAAGCCAAACTGTGAATTTGAGAGTTCATGTGTTGCCGAGACTTGTTTTTGAAGTCGAGAAAGGATACATTTTTCGAGCAGTTTACCAATAGTAGACAAAAGACTAATGGGACGGTAGTTTTGCGGTTGTCTGGTGCTTTTCCCTTGCTTTGGGAGCATGATAACCTTAGCTCGTTTCCAAGTAGAGGGGAAATAGCCTTGCTGCAAACAGGCGTTAAATATCTTTGTTAGTTGCACCAGAGCTTTTCTCGGGAGATGCTTAAGTTCCTCATTAGTCACTTTGTCTGGACCGGCAGCTTTCCCATTAGGCAATTTCTTAATGAGCTTGTAAATTTCCTGCGGTGTTATGGTGGGTAGTTGTTGCTCTTGCTTCTGCGCCACCCAGGTTTGTACCCATGTCTGGACCTCCCGTTCTATTTCACAGTTGGTCACTGGGTTTTCGGTGAATCTGTCTTGGAGACAGTCAGCGAAGACCTCGGCTTTCTCCTCTGCGGAGAAGTGCAAGCCGCTTTGAGTGTGCAGCGCCTCAGTTGCGGAGTTGACGCTCGTGGAAACTTTGAAAGCCTTGAGTAATTTCCACAAAGAAGAGTCCGAATGTGTGGTACTCAGCATTTTGTTTTCCCATTGTTCAGTTTTATTGATTTTAATTTGTTGCCGAATGATGTTGCGTAGCCATTTTGCTAGCACTTTATATTCAGGCTGACGGGTGTATCGCCACAGTTTTGTCAAGCGTCGTCTCCGCGCAATGAGTTGCTCTACCTCGGGGTACGTGCAAAAACCGGGTGGTCTTGTGGTGTATGTGGTAGCATTTCTCTTGGCTGTGTGTAGCGAGGCAGTAAAGTTTTCAATGGCGACATCTATGTCTGCCTCGCTATAGTATGACAGTCTGGGTTGCGCCATCCCGTGCATTTCCATGGTGAACTTATTCCAGTCGTTCTCAGCTCTACTTTGAGGGCCAGAGGCACTGGCTGAAATGCCACCCTGTATGTCGAAATGCACAGGAAGATGGTCGGAGTCCAAGCTGTGATAAACAGTAAAGTTATTTAACAGTGTCGCATTTTTTGTAAGTACGATGTCCAAAATCTCAGCGTCAAAGTGCCCTGATCGATGCCAAAAAGTGGGTTCTGGGGGAAGATGTACCTCAATGTCACCATTATCAGTTATAAATTCAACCAGGAGATTTCCCGCCGCGTTTGCCCGGCGTGAAAACCACCAGGGGTGCCGGGCATTGAAATCTCCTGCAATTATAACGTGCTCCTCTAAAGCGAGGATCTGCTCGAGGTCTTGTGTAAAGTCTGGAGAGTTAGGGGACCGATAAAGTGCTACCAGCATAACCGTTTTACTATTTACACGTGTTTTAAGTGCTGTGCACTCTAACGCTGCCATTACAGGCAACGTAACAGAAGCATGAGCAATAGTATTTCTAAGCAAAATAGCAGTCCCTCCCCCTGGTCTGCCAATTCTGTCGTTCCGAAAGATTTGATACCCCTGGAGCTTAAAAGTGTGCTCGTGCTTTAATTTTGTTTCGCAGATGAATGCGACGTCAATTTTGTTACGCCGTAGGTAGTTTTCAAGTTCGTGTTGCTTCCTGTGGATGCCATCTGCACTCCACAGTAGTGCGCGCGTTAAAGTTGTGCCTCCCCTTACGTGGGCCATTTATTCTAAAAGGGCTGAGAGGAGACATATGATGGTCTCTATTTTCTCCCAAGTGCTGCTGCAGCTTTTGAATTTGGCTAGGAAAGGCTGCGCCTTCATCAATAATGATGGTAAATTTAGGTCTCTGAACATGTTTAATATATCTTTTATGCCACTCAGGTCACCCGTGGGCGCCTGTTGGGGTAGTGGAGGGGGACCATTCTGTGGTGGCACTGGTGCGTTTTGCCCTCCGGTAGTTCCCGCATAGGAGATACCTGTTTGAACCAGGGCCGGGTGTATGATGGGTTTTGGCCCTGGCTGAGCACTGGGAGAGCTCCTGGCTATGGATGCCAGTTGACGGCGGTGACGTTCGTTGCGAAACGTCTCGCACCCCCTGTAGCTGGCAGGATGCGTTTCCCCACAATTAGCACAGTGGGGTACAACGCCCTGTTTGGCCTTTTTCGGGCAATCAGCCAGGCGGTGGAGGTCACCGCAAAGGACACACCGGGAGGTCATATTGCAGTTCCTAAAAGTGTGCCCCAACTGCTGGCAGTTGTAGCATTGCGTTATGTTTTGGTTTGTTTTCAGAACCTCCACGGTGACCATCATATGGCACACCTCTCGTTCCTGTAGAAGTTTTTGGTTTTCGGTGGTCCTGTCAAGACTTACCTGAAAATTTGGCAGAGGCCTGCCACGTGAAAACATCTGTCGTACCTGGACGCCGGTGTAGCCTTTTAGGACCAGGTCCTCTTTCACGTAATCTTCCTCTAAGTCAGCTGGAAGACGTTTGATTACGTAGCGAAGAGGTTGGTCCCCACGTGGAGTAAAACTGTAGTTTTCTACTCCGGCGTCCTTCAGGAGCTGCATTTTCGGGTTCGCGTCCTGCTTCCGTTGAAGGAAGAGCTTAAGGCAGTCCCTCGTCGTCTGCAATTTATATGTGCCGGCAGGAAGGGAGCCACGCAGGATGCGGAGGACCTTTACCGTGTGTTGGACGTCAGGGATTATTATTCTTGGTGGTTTCTGGTTGTCTGATGCTTTTGCTGCGTTGTTGGATGTGCTTGGGGCGGGAGTGGGGTTGGGAATGGTGGGCTGGGTGGTGTGTTTCTTCTGTGTCTGTGTTTGAATGGGGGCTTTGGTAGGGGGTAGCTTGGGGAAGGGGTCTCTAGAGGTGGAGGCTATTGCGGGTTGTGGTGGTGGATCCTCTGACGTCTCGTCGTCGGATTCTGCATCAAATTGTACCCTCAGCGGCGCGTAGGTGTTTCTCGTGGTGAGGGGATATGGCGGCGTTTTTTGTTTTGAGACGCGCTTGGGGCGCAGCTGGTTGGGACGTTCACTGTCTGAATCGCTTTCCCGGCCGCTTCCTCTATTCCTCTTATTTCTTGCAGGCACTTGTTGCCACCCCTCGCGGAGGATGACTAATCGCCGCTTCTTGAGGGAATGCTCTTTGTAGCAGAACCCGAGGTCCTGTGCGAATTTTGCAAATTGTTGGGATTCCCCATCCATATTTGCCAGCACATTCTGGTTGAAGCTATAAGTCGTTCTTCGCTTCCTGATGTATCGCTATATCTGCCGTTGATGCTTAAATGTCGTTGGTGACGTGGTGTTGCCCTTTGATGTGTTTCGCTCCGGCTAGTCAGCTTGAGATCTCTTACTTTTATCTCGGGTTTGCGTAAGTGTGATGGACAACCCAAGAACAACTTTATATATTATTTATTTATTTTAAATATTTTCGGGAGCTATGCCGATTCTATATGTAGAGGAATCTCACTCACGTCCGCACAGCACAACCTCCCGTACTGGTCTGTGGTTGAGTAGTGACGCTTTCTAGCTTACCCACGCTAAGAAGACCGTTCTCTTCCAATTTGAATGTCATGACGTCATCCAAGAAAGCCTCGTATCCAAAATGCTATTTCCTTTTCCCGCAATTTAGAAATGTCCCTTTCTATTATAACATGTTCTTTTATGAATTTCGAATATATAATTACCTTTTTAGGATTAAACGATGTTTACTTTATATTTTATTAAATATATCGCGCGACTTTTAAGGTTTACAGACCTGACTTTCGAACGTGTATTTAAACTATGTAGTATGACGTCATGACTCGTTAATTTCAAACCAATAATGTGTTTATCCTACAAATTTAACGACTATTATTTACTCATATCTTGCTCACCTTACAACACTTCCTGCTCTATTATCTATTTATGTTATTACTTAACACTTATCGCAAATCTCATATCCGGCAATTAAATTAAAACGTGTCTTTTTCAAAAGCCCATTCGATCGGAAATCTAAATTTCGGTATCAAATGCCCCCATTTATATTATTTTATTATTTCATAATAAAATAATGTAAATGTCTTGCCCGAAAGAAAAATTAAAAATTACTCCTGTATTTTGAATAATCGGCAACACTCCCATTATATACAATTTTCAATTACACTGTTTTTTTTTGAAATAGGTTATTAACACATTTTTTTATTAATCTTTTTAACATGACAAACAATTGTACACTTGACTAAACATTAATCCTTAAATACTAATTACAATATGTTATGGTTTCTTCTGTGAAGCTTTTATATAAAGGTTAAATTTCAAGAGTCTTTCTTTATACTTCCTTCTTTTAGTTCATGTTTGCTCACTTCGCTCTCACTATCACTTGCACTGTGATTTTTTTACTTTTGTTATTGTAACACATATCTGTACTATATCCTTTAAGCACTAAAATGTACATATATTTATATAAATCCATTACACTCTTCAGACAAGTTCTTTCTTTGTCTTGCTGTGATAACTATCTATACATCTAAATATTTTAACAAATGTTTACAAAATAAATATTCTGTTTTCTCTCTATGCGGAGATGAACATTTTAACAATCTTTCTGAAGCTGTTATTGTGAGCTCTATACAATATATTTTTAAGCTCTTTGTAGTATATAGCAATTCACATTCTGCATTTTTCATGAATATGTAAGTACCTGACCAATATATGGTTTTCAAGTAAGCTAACATTTAAATTTTATCTCAAAGCTGATTGGGCGCCAATAGACAAATGACACTTACAATTTTTTTTTTTTTTTTTTACATTAAATCAAGGTTCCAAGGCACCACACGGTTTCTTGTATGGTCGAAGGAGTTGTTTATGCCATCTTCCCAGACATTTTTCATTTTTAACATCTTTTAATTCATAGGTATGATAACCAAATTTTGATATAATTTCTGCAGGACCTTTATATAACAATTCCATCCTTTTGTTCCTATCTCGCAACGCACTTGATAGCTTATGGTCTTTAACTAGTACCCAATCGCCTATCTTAGGTTCCCATTTATGTTTTCTACTCTTTTTCTTTAATTTTCGCTTCTCTGCCTTTTTCTTGATTCGTTCAAAAGCAATTTTCGCTCTTTCTTCCTCACTTAACTGAATGTCATTAATTTTCAGTGTTTTTGGTTCCCCGATCAATATTGGTTCTGGTTCAATTCCTAACATTAATTTTATTGGTGCAAACCCAGTAGTTACATTAATGGTGTGATTGATAATCTTTTCTATCAATGGACAATATTTCACCCAATCCTTGTGATTATGATGTGTAAGTACACGTAAATAAATTCCTATTATCTCGGAGGACACGTTCTGTTGGATTCCCTGATGGAAAGTATGAGGAACAATGATTTAGTTTTCTCGAGTCTAATGTCACCCTAATCTTTCCATTGGCCTTATTTACAATACATAGGGGATTCACAAATTCTGAATTCGAAATCTCAATAACCTCATCTTCTAACATTGACTTTATAACTGCATCTACTTCTTCTCTTATGGTACTAGGGATAGCTCTCGCTTTATGTGTAAAAGGTTTTATGGGTATCATCTCAAACGAATGAGTATAAATATTACATTTACCAGGTTTCTCAGAGAATACTTCTTTATTTCGGATTAATATTTCAAACAGTTTATCCCTCTGTTGTTCATTTAGTTGATCAGCCTGAGTTACTTTTTTCCTCAACAATTCTTCTAAGTCTTCACTACTCTCCCTATCATAGTACCTAGTTGCGTCAGAAAACCTCAAATTGTCTATGAAATCATTTTTATCCCATTCTACATTTTCTTTATTATCGACACTGTACTCTTTGACATTTACTTCAGTTAATTCCATAGCTCCTACTTTAACATATTCTACAAAGAATGTATCCCCTTGGATTTCTTCTTCCTCTTTTTCTCTTACAATAGTTTCTGAACTACTATCTTCCACAAATGGCACTATAATGGTCTCATCTTCAACTTTCATTTCTACAATCATGTTTTTAAAATTCACCACAGCTTCCCAGGCATAAAGACAATCACAACCTATTATAATATCTGTCACAAGTCTTCCTACAATCAGAAATAAAATTCCTAGTATTCTCCCATTTATTTCAATATTTATCATTGCTTGAAATTTTACTCTCTCTTTTCGTTTTCCCACAGCTAGCGAGCAATATATCCCATTAACTGGTAAAGACATTACTTTAAAACCACTACTTTGTAAATTATCATAAAAGTTTTGTGAGCATACTGTGCTATTTGATCCCGTATCTATAATTGCATTGTACTGTTTTCCATTTACTCCAATTTTGATTTTAGGTGGATCTCCTACTTTTTCGTTTTCGTCGTTTCTATTTTTCCATTCTCTTTTCTTTTGTATCATCATTTGCCTTCCAGGACTATTTATTTCCGAGTACTTATCACAATCATTACTAGGATACCCAGTTCTCACTGAAGGCGCGTTTGACCGGGTCTGGCGTTTCCCTGATTTTTATGTATTGCTCCTGTACTATTTCCCAAATTGTTACTTCTGTTTTCCTGCATTAAATCGGGGTTACTTCCTACCATGTTTTTGACCCTGTTAATGGCCTCAACCATTTCCGCATTTTCGGGGGAATTTCGTCCATTAGAATACCTTTCTCCCTGTCTTGGTGACCTCGGTCTAAACTCATTATCTCCGTTTGTCCAATACCCATCATTTGAATTTCTACTATGTCCAAAATAACGTCCCCGTCTACCTCGTTCAAATCTATTTGTATTCATATAATTCACCCTTATATTTCTTCCCCTTTGATTACCATTTCTATTTTGGTGACGCCCTTCCTGGTTATATCTACCTTGATTTTCCCACCGGAATGATTCCATCCTTGGTACTGGTCCTTTATATCTTTCCCTAATCTCACTTCTATTCTGATAATACTGTGCCCCTTGCCCGAAAGAATTTACAGTTTCTTTTCCTTCATATTTATTTCCAAATGCGTGTTTTGGCTTATTGACTTCTAAGGCTGATAATAATTCAACCATAGCTGCAATGCTATCGGGTCGGGCTATGATTAGGTAGTGTTGAAGCGTTTCCGGAAAATGTGGAGTAACTATATTTATTAGATCTTTTTCATCTAAAGGAGGATCCAACATCTTCGATTTTCTCGCTATTCTCATAAAATAGTTGACCATTGATTCCTCCGATCTAGGATTAAACTTTCCATTGCTTAATTCAACTCTAATATTAGCCTGCCTACTAGCTCCCCAATATCTGGTTAAAAAGATGTTCCTAAAGGTCCTGTAATCATTATTGTTACCCATAGAAAGGCCTAGCCAATTAGCAGCATTACCCTTTAGGCATTTTCTTACTATCACCATCTTGTACTCCTCTGGTATACGTTTCACCGTGAAGTACTCTTGTAACCCTTCTAAAAAGGCTTTAGGATCATCTGAATCTTCATTTTCAAAAACTGGAGGTGTCGTTTCATTTAAGACATGGTTAGGCCAATGTAAATTTGAATTGTCACCTATCCCTGAGCTATTTCCGAGATCAGAATGGGAATTACTGTTACCCCTATTTTGCATCGAAATGTCAGCTGATACACCTGGTATTGCCTCGTTTCTTGCAACTTCATTACTAAGATTGTTGTGATTACATGCATTTTCATTTAATTTCAAATTTTCTAAGGCCTCTTTTACCTGAGTAATTTCTGTTACTACTCCTTTTATTTGGTCTGTAACATCCTCCAAATTTCTAGCCTGCCTTTTACTTTCTACATCAGATCTTTCTATTCTAACTTTACACCCCTGTAACTCTTCTCTAATTTCTTCCCTTTGTTTGTCTAATCTATATGTTACTTTTTCCCTTTCTTTATCTAATTTTTCACTCACTTGTTGACCTAATTTCTTTTCAGAATTCTTTACTTCTTGCCTTATTGTCTCTAATTCTCCCTTAACCTGTTCTCTATTTTCTTTGACTTCACTACTAACTTTATTAATTTCCTCCCTAACTTCTTCCCTAAAGGTTTCGAAAGCTCTCTTCTGATTTTCCAATTGCATTCCCAATTCCTGTTGTCCCTTCTCTAATTTCTTTCCTAACTCTGTTCTTAATTCTTTACTAGTTTCATCTATCTTTTCCATTATCTTTTGAAACATATTCTCTATTCCTGACATAATCGCTGGCCTTTCTGAATTACTAAACATTTCTGAACTACCTCTAGGTGTTTCTCTAACGTTCTGATCTTCTACTTCTTGGCATATTCTGCTACCAATTACATTCTGATTAAATTCTTCCATCCTACTTACACTTTTCTCAATTTCCGGACTCTCAAAACCTAGAAAATCGCTATCACTGTCTTCCATTTCTAAGCTATTGACATGTGTTTTTCTACTCACCAAAATTTTCACTTTTCTTTTTTTTTTTTTTTTTAACTGCACTTAAACTTGTTCACTACACGTTTCACAGATGTTCACACGCTGGGCACCTTCTTGTCTGCTGGCTCGATGCTGATCTGGTCGTCTTGGGGTTGGTCCATTCTTTCGACGCCACACGTTGGATCACCTTCTTGTTTGCTGGTTCTATGCTGGCTTGGTCGTCTTGGGGTTGGTCCATTCTTTCGACGCCACACGTTGGGATGCCATTTGAAGCTATAAGTCGTTCTTCGCTTCCTGATGTATCGCTATATCTGCCGTTGATGCTTAAATGTCGTTGGTGACGTGGTGTTGCCCTTTGATGTGTTTCGCTCCGGCTAGTCAGCTTGAGATCTCTTACTTTTATCTCGGGTTTGCGTAAGTGTGATGGACAACCCAAGAACAACTTTATATATTATTTATTTATTTTAAATATTTTCGGGAGCTATGCCGATTCTATATGTAGAGGAATCTCACTCACGTCCGCACAGCACAACCTCCCGTACTGGTCTGTGGTTGAGTAGTGACGCTTTCTAGCTTACCCACGCTAAGAAGACCGTTCTCTTCCAATTTGAATGTCATGACGTCATCCAAGAAAGCCTCGTATCCAAAATGCTATTTCCTTTTCCCGCAATTTAGAAATGTCCCTTTCTATTATAACATGTTCTTTTATGAATTTCGAATATATAATTACCTTTTTAGGATTAAACGATGTTTACTTTATATTTTATTAAATATATCGCGCGACTTTTAAGGTTTACAGACCTGACTTTCGAACGTGTATTTAAACTATGTAGTATGACGTCATGACTCGTTAATTTCAAACCAATAATGTGTTTATCCTACAAATTTAACGACTATTATTTACTCATATCTTGCTCACCTTACAACACTTCCTGCTCTATTATCTATTTATGTTATTACTTAACACTTATCGCAAATCTCATATCCGGCAATTAAATTAAAACGTGTCTTTTTCAAAAGCCCATTCGATCGGAAATCTAAATTTCGGTATCATGGTAGTAGATGATCTCTCCCTTTAGTTCATCTACTTCTTTCTGAAGTTTCTCTATTTCCATTGCCTTACGCTCTTCCTCTGTCATCTGGGTCTTCTTGGTTGGTTGGTCCGTGGTTCGTTGGCGGTTGGGAGCTGTAGTCAGTGGGGCTGTAGTGGGCGGGGCGAGTGCGGTGGCAGTCACGGCTGCTGCGCTGGATGCCATCACTTGCCTGACTCCGCTCTCGGCGGCCGGCGGATCAGGGGCATTCTCCATCCCCTTCTTGTTTCCGCTCCCAGTCGCAAGTGCTTCTGGGAGCCTCCACTTAGCGTGGGTACACTATATTTCGCGCGCTTTTTACACTGTCACTTACACACTATATTTACACTATAATTATACGTGGAATTATTTACACAGGGGACGGAGTATTATTGATACTCATTCACATATTAGTTATTGCACTTCACTCAAAATATACGTCCAGGTGTACATGGACACACTAAACAAAACCCTATGTAACAACGCTTATATAACTACACTCTGTACTCAATATCCCTAATCAAATGTGTGTGGAGAGCGCCACAGCCACTTGATATTTATACGTCTTTCCCGCCAAAATTATGGCAGTTGACAATGATCCCGCCAAACCGTTTCACGTGACCGTTTCTCGCGCGCACCAACAAACTCCTCTTCTCACAACGGTCACAACACCTCTAAAAAGGGTATCTGGAGCACTTTACTCACAGTTACTTCTTATTAGTCCTCTGAAGCACTCTACTCACAGTCACTTATTTGAACACGCTTTTCCCGCCAGAATTATGGCAGTTGTATCCTCGACAATGATCCCGCCAAACCGTTACACGTGCCTGTTTCTCGTGCGCACTAAGAAAGCACCTCCTCACCCGCCGAGCTCTACCATTCAACTCTTTTCAGCTCACCTCTCAGTGAGTGACTGATGGCCAGAACCCTGGTGGGAATGAGGCGAAAAAGCTTCTCTGGCTTACCAGGATAGGGCTAAAACGGTGGCAGTATTGCTTGATATGGAAAAGGCATTTTCTACCACTTGGCACAAGGGGCTTGTCTACAAGCTCATACAGCACGAAATCCCCCCTCCATACATTTACTTGGTGGCTAGTTTCCTACAGGAACGTAGCTTCCGGGTGAAGGTGGAGGGATCATTCTCTAGAGAGAGGCCCATTGGCGCAGGAGTCCCCGAGGGCAGTGTACTGTCACCGGCGCTCTTTGCAGCTTACATGGCCGATCTCCCCACGCACCCAAACACACTCATCTGTCAGTATGCGGACGATCTTATGATCTTCGCTACTAACAAGAATCCGCGCTACAGTTACCAACAAGTGCAAGCCCACCTCCGAGCCATCAGTAGATGGTGCGAGAACTGGCGTATGTCGATAAACCCGGAGAAAAGCTCTGCGAATCTCCTGGCGAATACGAAAGCCAACCGGCTCCCCCGAGACCTCGAGCTTCGGCGCCTTCGGATCCCCTGGGTCACTACGGCGAAGTATCTCGGGGTCACGCTGGACCGGCGGCTGACGTATAGATATCACGTCAGGGGCAAAGTACTGCAAGGCCATGCTGCTCTCCGGCAGCTATACCCCATATTCAGATCCCAAACCATGCCCTTACGCCTGAAGCTCCAGCTGTATCGAGCGATTATCCCGCCTCTGGTCCTGTACGGATGTGAGATCTGGGGAGTGGTGGCAAAGTCCACCTTCATCAGACTCCAGACGCTGCAGAACCGGGCATTAAGGATGATCTATGATACCGGCTGGAGATCTCCTGCCCATATCCTTCATGAACACTCCGGTATCCCGTACATTATCGACGTGATTAAAACCCGCGCTCGCACAATGTACAACAAACTCCAGACCCACCCTAACCCTCTGGTGAATACTCTGGGTCAATATGACCAGAGAGAGCCACGCCGACTACCATCAAAGAGACTTCCAAAGGACATCCTAAGTCCGGCGGTTTAACTCTGAAGACGGGAAAGGCGAAAGTACAATCTGTATTCAAAACAGAGAAAACACCTGTTTCAGTTCACCTCTCAGTGAGTGACTGACGGCCAGAACCCTGGAGGGGATTAGCGCGTCACCTGACTGGCCGGAAACGACCAACCAGAAACCGCGCAGAGCCCGCTCGCGGACCAATCCCTTCCAACCACCCCTCCTGCCCCTATATAAACCCCTTAGAACCAACAGGCACATGGCCATCATCATTCGGTGATTGGAACTCGCATCGTCTGCACCTTTAGTCTACTGGACACTGGAAGAACGGGGAAAGCCAACTGTGAGACCTCTCGCCAGGGAGGAGCTACTACGCACCGCGCCAACTCAATAGTGTAATAGCCAGGCCGGGCGCCGCTAGTTCGTCGAGGAGTGTCCTATAAGAGATCTGATAGCAGATTTTAGGGCACTCCAAATTGGAGAAGAAGAAAGAAGTATTAGAAGACAACCTTTCCCGGAGGGGATCCGGAGCGGTGGAGGAAGTGGGCATCAGCCCTCTACTTGCCTCCCTACTAGAGATAGCTCGGCGAGCTATTTCAAACCAGCACCACCCAGACATGGAGGACTCCAGAGCCGACTCGGCACCGACCGACGGACTTACGAAACCGCAGGCCCACATGGTTGCAGCCAAGGGACCAGGCTCTAGCCTGGACCCGGGGTTCACTGGAACCCCCATAGGCGCGTTGCAAGGCGTTAAACCCTCTGTGGGATGCCGGATGGCACCTACAATGACTAGAGACACGCCGAGTACCAACGCCAAGGTAAGACCTGACGCGATAGGTACCTCTACCCAGAACCCTTCCCACGGTCCAAGGGTGAACATCGTCAAGGCGAAAGCCAAGACGCTCCTCAGGGCCAAGAACAGGCCGAAGGCTAAAAAGGCTATTGGCCTTGTGAACCAAGGGACAGCAGTCCCTGTCACACCACCACCAGTACCTATGACCCCTGTCCCAGCACCTACAACACCGGATGACGACGGCTTCGTTGTAGTGCAGAACCGCAGGAGGAGATCTTCCGGTTCAAAGCCGGAAGGGACTCCTGCTTCATCAACATCTGCAACTGCAGCGCTCGCCCCAAACCAGGCCTCACAAAAGGAGGGTAGAATCCCTCCGATTGTGTCTGATCCGTTCCCGAACCACATAAAGGTAATGAAGGAACTGAGACGGCAGTTAAAGGCCAATTTCCAGGCAACCCGGCATCCAGGACGGGTTGTCATCAGAACCACTACCTCTGACGACCACAAGGCCGCGAAAGGGGTACTGAAAGAGAGTGGAATTAAGTTCCACACTTACTCGCTTCAGCGTCCCCACGTGGTTCGCAGAGTTGTCAGGGGTCTTAATTCTGAGACAGACCCCCAGGATATCCGTGACGGCCTACAGGACGAACACGGAATCAAACCGAGGTCCGTGGTGCAACTAACCACCACAAAGGTAAAAGAGGGGAAACCCACCAAGGTACCCCTGCCACTATTTTTAGTGGTAGTTGAAAAACAGGGGGAGGGAACCCCAAAAATCGACCAGGTGACTCATTTGTATAACACGATGGTCACCATTGAGCCCTACCACAGCAGAGAGGGACCAGCCCAATGCTACAACTGCTTGGGCTTTCACCACTCGAGTCATGCTTGTGAGAGGCAACTCAATTGCCTTCGCTGTGCGGGTGAGCACCTGGTGAAGGATTGCCCGACACCAATAGAGAATAAAAAGTGTGCAAACTGCGACGGGAGCCACATTGGCATCTATCGTGGTTGCCCAAAGCGACTTGCAATTATGCAAGGAAGACAGGGCAAAGTACCAGAGATCCGACAGGGGGTGTCTTTTGCACAGGCAATGTCGGAGCACGAAAGTGCCCTAGTACGGGCCGAGAGTGCAGAAGCAACCCCACAGAACCAAGTTGTCAGTCAAAAGACAACGCCAGTCCCAAGCGTCACCCCAAAGGTGGGCACAAAACATCCTGTGCCACCCCCCAGTGCTGCCCCAAAGGACAAACGTCCTCCTAAAAAGAGGAGGAAGGGGAGAAAGGCTCATGTGACTGTAAGTGCAGAGCCAGAACCAGCCACGGTGGAGGCAGGTAACAAAAGTGTTACCCAATTTCCCCCACCAACTGCACCAGCCAATCAGGCACCAGCCGCTACAGCCAACCAGGCAACAGCAACAGCGCAGCCAATCAGCGCTGGCCCGTCATCACAGACTGGCTCTATAAGTAGGACCCACACAACAAGCACTCAGTCGAACCCAGGCTGTCATACTACAGCGAGGCAGACATAGATGTCGCCATTGAAAACTTTACTGCCTCGATACACACGGCCAAGAGAAACGCTACCACTTACACCACAAGACCACCCGGTTTTTGCACGTACCCCGAGGTAGAGCAACTCATTGCGCGGAGACGACGCTTGACAAGACTGTGGCGGTACACCCGTCAGCCTGAATACAAAGTGCTAGCAAAATGGCTACGCAACATCATTCGGCATCAAATTAAAATCAACAAAACTGAACAGTGGGAAAACAAAATGCTGAGTACCACCCATTCGGACTCTTCCTTGTGGAAATTATTAAAGGCATTTAAAGTCTCCACGAACGTCAACTCCGCAACTGAGGCGCTGCACACTCATGGCGGCCTGCACTTCTCCGAAGAGGAGAAAGCCGAGGTCTTCGCTGACTGTCTTGAAGATAGATTCAGCGAAAACCCAGTTACCAACCGAGATATAGAACGGGAGGTACAGACATGGGTACAAACCTGGGTGGCGCAGAAGCAAGAGCAACAACTACCCATCATAACACCGCAGGAAGTTTACAAGCTCATTAGGAAATTACCTAATGGGAAAGCTGCCGGCCCAGACAAAGTGACTAATGAGGAACTTAAGCATCTCCCGAGAAAAGCCCTGGTGCAACTGACTAAAATTTTTAACGCCTGTCTGCAGCAAGGCTATTTCCCCTCTACCTGGAAACGAGCCAAGGTAATTATGCTCCCAAAGCAAGGAAAAAGCACCAGACAACCGCAAAACTACCGCCCCATTAGTCTCTTGTCTACTATTGGTAAATTGCTCGAAAAACTTATACTTTCTCGACTTCAAAAACATGTTTCGGAATCACATGAACTATCAAATTCACAGTTTGGTTTTCGAAAAGGACATTCAACTGATTTACAGCTTTTGAGATTAACTGATGACGTAACAGAGCAATTTAACAATGGGGCTTCAACGTTGGCGCTATTTCTGGACGTAGAAGCCGCATTCGACCGGTGCTGGCACAATGGCCTTATTTACAAACTGCACCACAATTTCCCGGCTCTTCAAAATTATCTATATTTGCTGCACAATTTTTTAGAAAAACGGAAGTTTTACGTCCAAGTGGGCCGCTCCTCCTCACGGGAGAGAGTGATGCGGGCTGGCGTCCCACAAGGGGCAATCATGTCACCCTTTTTGTACATATTATTCACCAACGATTTCCCAGTGGACGCCAGATGTAAGGTAGCCATGTACGCCGACGACACTGCAATATACAACCACCATAGAAATCCCCGTTTCGGCCTTGCAGAAATGCAACGTTATGTTAACAACTTCCTTTCATGGCAACATGACTGGAAAATCAAAATTAATCCCAACAAATGCCAGCTGATTCATTTCTCTAAGAGGCATCACACTTTGGCAATGGACCTAACGGTCGGTGGTCAGGTATTGCATTGCCGTCGGCAAGTTAAATATCTAGGGGTTACCTTGGACCGCACAATGTGCTGGTCCACCCACATAAAAAATAGCGCCAACAAAGGCAGACAGCGGCTAAAGTTATGCGCCCCCATCTTCCGCAGCAAACAGTTGCAATTGAAGTCCAAACTCGTCCTGTATAAGGCTTTCATCCTGTCAGTGGTTCTTTACGCGTGTGTGGCCTGGGCAAACGCCTCAAAAACCGCCTTGAAGACTATCCAAACCCTCCAAAACCTCTCCCTCCGGAAAATCCTCTCTGCTCCCATCCTAACCACTAACCGAACCCTTCACCAGGAAACCCAGATCCTAACCATTTCCGAGGCAATAGCGAAAAGAGCCGCTGTCGCGTGGGCGCGCATCAGAAACCATGACAATTACGTCATTGCCAATATTGGCAAAGGTGAGCCGAAGCATCGGAAACACACTAGAATTAAGATGTTTTAGACGTTGTTCGGCTCACCGACTGATGTGCGTCCGCGCAAAGAGGGGCCCTAGGCCGCACACACGCTACCTCAGAGGCCTGCATCCCAGGGAACCAGTCAGGAGCTGCAACCTGGTCCGCACAGGAAAACTGCGGAAAAACTGTATATAGTAAAGTGTATATAATGCAGTGTGTGTAAATATGTATATACGAGTGTGTGTGTGTGTGTGTGTGTGTGTGTGTGTGTGTGTGTGCGTGTGATGGGACATATGTGTGGTATGCCCAGGAGTGAATGAGCGCGTGGATGAGTGTACATAAACAAAAAACGATCAAAAGAAACAAACAAGACATTGAACATACAAAATAAAACTGTTCTCGGTGGGCTAAAGCTGCCCACTGTATGGGTTTTAAAGGAAACACAGATAACACGAATCCACTTGTAAACTTTGTAAATAATATAAATAATGTTAATTTGAGCCTGTAAGCCGGGCCCTTTTGTACCGGCACCAGGCAAATGTTTTAGTTTCAATAAATAAGTTCAAGTTCAAGTTCACTCAGTCGAGTTCATGCAGAGGTTCAACAGAGAGAGAGAGTCGAGCAGGTAGTAAGTGCGGTTCGTGACTAGTCCAGCGTAGCAGGGAGCGAGAAGTTGCGAGAGCGCGGCAACCGGCCCGCCGCTAGCGGTGTGATCTTCACGGCCATCGCCGGGCGTTGGAACTACACTGCAAGAAGTGTATCTGTGTATACAGTGTTAATTTTGTGATTTATGTGAAGTGTACAGTACAGTGAGCTCAGGATTTCGAAGTGAGTGTATATATTAACGCGTCATATTAAACAAGTGTATATAACATCAGTTTCTCCGTGTACATAACATCTTTAGCTAATCTGTGTTTTTGGTTTATGTATAGTGACAAGTGCTTAGTGTTAGACATAGTGTTAAATACCGCGTGGGGCGCGCCTAGCGTTCCCCCGCGCACAGAGAGTGTGCAACTATGGCATCAGCCGGACAACATACAGACACGCCGGCCGCTAGCAGCAGACTGGCAGAGAGCGGCGCGCAAGCACCCATATTTATAGATTCCGCCACCACAGCCATGGCAGCACTTGTCCAGCCCTCCCCACCCATATTCGCGGACGACATGAGACAACACCAACAGACACAGGAGGAAGAGCGAAAGGCACGATCCCTGGAAAAACTGCAAAAAGAAGTGGAGGACATTCAAAACGAAATAGCATACTACAACAGCATACTGGCAAACCTCGATGCTGATTCTACAAACTTTACCAGATTCTCACAGGACCTCGCGTACTGCTACAAAGATTACGCAGTAAAGAAACGCGAACTTGTTAAGCAGAGTGAGGGGTGGAAGACAGCTACGCCGAAGAAAAAGCGTACCAGAGAGAACGATAGCGACTCCGACGGTGAACGTCCCGGCCAGTCTTCGAGCACCAAGAGGCAACTAAGACAAGCTACACCGCCCCACCCCCTCGCTCTACACAACTCGTTTGCACCACTACAGGTAGCAGAACGCGAGGAAGCAGACTATCCAGCACTTCCCACACCCTCACAGAACCCCTTCCAACTTCACAAACCAAAGATCCCACCACACCAGAAGACCCCAACAAAAACCCGCCCCCCTCCCCGACCCTCAAACCCGGTCCCATCCACCTCAACAGCCACACCTACAGCCCCGACGACCACTACAAACGACAACCAAAAACCACCCAGGATCATTATACCAGACATAAAACAAACAGTTAAGGTTCTCCAACTCTTACGCAACAAACTACAGAACGGGTCATATAAACTACAGACAACGAGGGATTGCCTAAAGCTCTTCCTCCAGAAGAAACAGGACTCCGCCCCCACAATGCAGCTCCTGACGAACGCCGGTGTTGAATGCTACAGTTTTACGCCCAGAAGCGACCAGCCCCTGCGTTACGTTATTAAACGCCTTCCTGCAGATCTACAGGTGGAATACATAAAGGAGGACCTGGAGCAGAAGGGTTACACCGGCGTTCAGGTGCGACAAATGGTGTCCCGTGGCAGACCTCTTTCAAATTACCAGGTAAGCGTAGATAGAACCGCTGATAACCAAAAGCTCATACAGGAAAGAGAAGTGTGCCATATGATGGTCACCGTGGAGGTCTTAAAAACCTTCCAGAACATCACGCAGTGTTTTAACTGCCAACAATTAGGCCATACCTTTAAAAATTGTCACATGACCTCCCGGTGTGTTCTTTGCGGTGGCATCCACCGCCTAGCTGACTGCCCAAAAAAGGCCAAGGAAGACACTGTACCCCACTGTGCGAACTGTGGGGAAGCGCATCCTGCCAGCTACAGGGGGTGTGAAACATTTAAGATGGAACGCCATCGCCGTCAACTGGCAGCCGCAGTCAGGAACTCTCCTGGTACCCAACCAGGGCCACGCCCCATCCCCTACCCGGCCCTGGTCCAAAAAGGCACCTCTTTTGCAGGAGCCGCCGGAGGGCAAAATGCACCCGCGCAACCGCCAAATGGTCCCCCTCCACAACCCCAGCCCTCAGAGGCACCCACTAGCGACCTGGGAGGTTTGAAAGAAATTTTCAGCCTCTTCAAGGATTTAAACCTCCCAGTACTACTACCAAAGTTGCGGCCCATAATCGCAAGATTAAAAAGCTGCAACGATACCATGGAGAAGCTGGAAGCCATCATATGTTTGGTTACCACTCTCTTCGAGTAAATGGCAACTTCAAGGGGAGGCATAACTTTAACGCGTGCACTCCTGTGGAATGCAGATGGCATCCACAGGAAGCAACACGAACTTGAAAACTACCTGCGGCGTAACAAAATTGATGTCGCATTCATTTGCGAAACAAAATTACAGCAAGAGCACACTTTTAAGCTCCAGGGGTATCAAATCTTTCGGAACGACAGAACTGGCAGACAGGGGGGAGGTACTGCTATTTTGCTCAGAAACACTGTTGCTCATGCTTCTGTTACGCTACCTGCAATGGCAGCGTTAGAGTGCACAGCACTTAAAACCCGTGTAAATAATCAAACGGTGATGCTGGTAGCGCTCTACCGGCCCCCCAACTCCTTAAATTTCATACCTGACCTCGAACAAATCCTCGCTTTAGAGGAGCACGTTATAATTGCAGGAGATTTCAACGCTCGGCACCCCTGGTGGTTTTCACGCCGGGCAAACGCGGCTGGAAATCTCCTGGTTGAACTTATAACAGATAATGACGACTTAGAGGTACATCTTCCCCCAGACCCCACATTTTGGCACAGATCGGGGCACTTTGACCCCGAAATTTTGGACTTCGTACTAACAAAAAATGCGACGCCTTTAATTAACTTCACAGTGTATCACAGCCTGGACTCTGACCATCTTCCCGTGCACTTCGATATACAGGGTGGCATTCCGGCCGGTGCCCCTGGGCCTCGAAGGAGGGCTGAGACCGATTGGAATAAGTTTACCACGGAAATGCACGGGATGGCGCAACCCAGGCTGTCATACTACAGCGAGGCAGACATAGATGTCGCCATTGAAAACTTTACTGCCTCGATACACACGGCCAAGAGAAACGCTACCACTTACACCACAAGACCACCCGGTTTTTGCACGTACCCCGAGGTAGAGCAACTCATTGCGCGGAGACGACGCTTGACAAGACTGTGGCGGTACACCCGTCAGCCTGAATACAAAGTGCTAGCAAAATGGCTACGCAACATCATTCGGCATCAAATTAAAATCAACAAAACTGAACAGTGGGAAAACAAAATGCTGAGTACCACCCATTCGGACTCTTCCTTGTGGAAATTATTAAAGGCATTTAAAGTCTCCACGAACGTCAACTCCGCAACTGAGGCGCTGCACACTCATGGCGGCCTGCACTTCTCCGAAGAGGAGAAAGCCGAGGTCTTCGCTGACTGTCTTGAAGATAGATTCAGCGAAAACCCAGTTACCAACCGAGATATAGAACGGGAGGTACAGACATGGGTACAAACCTGGGTGGCGCAGAAGCAAGAGCAACAACTACCCATCATAACACCGCAGGAAGTTTACAAGCTCATTAGGAAATTACCTAATGGGAAAGCTGCCGGCCCAGACAAAGTGACTAATGAGGAACTTAAGCATCTCCCGAGAAAAGCCCTGGTGCAACTGACTAAAATTTTTAACGCCTGTCTGCAGCAAGGCTATTTCCCCTCTACCTGGAAACGAGCCAAGGTAATTATGCTCCCAAAGCAAGGAAAAAGCACCAGACAACCGCAAAACTACCGCCCCATTAGTCTCTTGTCTACTATTGGTAAATTGCTCGAAAAACTTATACTTTCTCGACTTCAAAAACATGTTTCGGAATCACATGAACTATCAAATTCACAGTTTGGTTTTCGAAAAGGACATTCAACTGATTTACAGCTTTTGAGATTAACTGATGACGTAACAGAGCAATTTAACAATGGGGCTTCAACGTTGGCGCTATTTCTGGACGTAGAAGCCGCATTCGACCGGTGCTGGCACAATGGCCTTATTTACAAACTGCACCACAATTTCCCGGCTCTTCAAAATTATCTATATTTGCTGCACAATTTTTTAGAAAAACGGAAGTTTTACGTCCAAGTGGGCCGCTCCTCCTCACGGGAGAGAGTGATGCGGGCTGGCGTCCCACAAGGGGCAATCATGTCACCCTTTTTGTACATATTATTCACCAACGATTTCCCAGTGGACGCCAGATGTAAGGTAGCCATGTACGCCGACGACACTGCAATATACAACCACCATAGAAATCCCCGTTTCGGCCTTGCAGAAATGCAACGTTATGTTAACAACTTCCTTTCATGGCAACATGACTGGAAAATCAAAATTAATCCCAACAAATGCCAGCTGATTCATTTCTCTAAGAGGCATCACACTTTGGCAATGGACCTAACGGTCGGTGGTCAGGTATTGCATTGCCGTCGGCAAGTTAAATATCTAGGGGTTACCTTGGACCGCACAATGTGCTGGTCCACCCACATAAAAAATAGCGCCAACAAAGGCAGACAGCGGCTAAAGTTATGCGCCCCCATCTTCCGCAGCAAACAGTTGCAATTGAAGTCCAAACTCGTCCTGTATAAGGCTTTCATCCTGTCAGTGGTTCTTTACGCGTGTGTGGCCTGGGCAAACGCCTCAAAAACCGCCTTGAAGACTATCCAAACCCTCCAAAACCTCTCCCTCCGGAAAATCCTCTCTGCTCCCATCCTAACCACTAACCGAACCCTTCACCAGGAAACCCAGATCCTAACCATTTCCGAGGCAATAGCGAAAAGAGCCGCTGTCGCGTGGGCGCGCATCAGAAACCATGACAATTACGTCATTGCCAATATTGGCAAAGGTGAGCCGAAGCATCGGAAACACACTAGAATTAAGATGTTTTAGACGTTGTTCGGCTCACCGACTGATGTGCGTCCGCGCAAAGAGGGGCCCTAGGCCGCACACACGCTACCTCAGAGGCCTGCATCCCAGGGAACCAGTCAGGAGCTGCAACCTGGTCCGCACAGGAAAACTGCGGAAAAACTGTATATAGTAAAGTGTATATAATGCAGTGTGTGTAAATATGTATATACGAGTGTGTGTGTGTGTGTGTGTGTGTGTGTGTGTGTGTGTGTGTGCGTGTGATGGGACATATGTGTGGTATGCCCAGGAGTGAATGAGCGCGTGGATGAGTGTACATAAACAAAAAACGATCAAAAGAAACAAACAAGACATTGAACATACAAAATAAAACTGTTCTCGGTGGGCTAAAGCTGCCCACTGTATGGGTTTTAAAGGAAACACAGATAACACGAATCCACTTGTAAACTTTGTAAATAATATAAATAATGTTAATTTGAGCCTGTAAGCCGGGCCCTTTTGTACCGGCACCAGGCAAATGTTTTAGTTCAATAAATAAGTTCAAGTTCACTCAGTCACAGGTCTTGGGAGAGGCCTTTGGCTCAGAGGACATGGCGGAGTTTATTGAACTGGCAACTTGGTTTGCGGACCTCGTACAACGTTCCCTCCCCATACTAAGGCGCTGCAGAGAGCAAATCCTCAACCCTGAACTTTCGGCTGTGAAGAAGCACCTCGTAGTGCTTCAAACGGCCAAGGAACTCTACGCTAATTCCATAAGCTCTTAAATGGCGCATAGAAATGTGCGTTCATTTAGAGCTGCGTTCTGGAACGCAAATGGAGTTAGAGAGCAGAGACCTGGCCTGTTAGAGTTTGTAGACAGCCATGGGATTGATATCCTTATGGTCTGTGAAACACACTTGCACGCCGGTGTACAGTTCAGTCTGCCAAGTTACGTCGCCCATCGGTCTGATCGGGTCGGCCGACAGGGCGGCGGTACTGCCATTTTCATAAAGAACCATCTCACACATATTCCTGTTACCATTCCGCCACTACAACACCTAGAGGCAACCGCCATAAGACTATCCTTAGGCGGATGCGACGTGGTACTTGTAGCGGTATATGATCCTCCGGATGGGCGCTTCTATGAAGCGGACATTACGGCACTCCTAAACCTACACCAAAGAGTCTGTATCGCAGGCGACTTCAACGCCAAACACCCGAGCTGGCACAGCCGCACCCAGAACGTGAAGGGTCGGGGATTGTACCGTCTCATAAGCGGGAACCCCGCCCTGCATGCACACGGGCCGAGAGGTCCAACATACTACCCGGCACGCGGCGCCGCGAATGTCATAGATTTCATTGTCACAAAGAACATTCCATTCCACCTGGATCTCTCGGTGATTAACGCTCTGGATTCTGATCACAACCCTGTTGTGGTCGACTCAGACGTTAATCTAACTGCGCTGGGAGTGCCTGATTGGGTTGAGGAAGTCGACTGGGATGCAGCCGTCCTAGCCCTCCACAACTCCGTGGAAGCATGTCCTCGAATAGACTCGATAGAGGCTCTCGAGGAGGCAGCCACGGGGTTCTCAACCTCTATCCTAAATGCGGTGCGTGCTCATACCCACCGTATTCCTACCGATGCACCAAACCCTACAGCTATCCCTGTTCCACTGAAACGCCTCATTCAAGCGAAAAACGCTGTTAGAAGGCTATGGCAGAGATTCCGTCACCCTAGGATAGGAGTAATACACCAGAGGTTCAAATCCCTGGTGAGACGACTCCTAAGAAAGCATAGGCAAGCAGCTTGGGAAAACACGTTGCGACATGTAAACCTCCAGGAGAGGAAACCATGGCGCATCGTCCGAGGCTTGAGGAAAGATAAAACTGTACACCAGCATCCTGTGCATAGCCCTCGGGGAAGACTTGTCTTTGAACCGAGGGAAAAAGCAGAGGCGCTAGCAGACTATTTGGAAACTCAATTCCAGCCTAGAGTCGACCCTCAGAACGACGATCATACTGACCTCGTGGAGCAAGCAGTAGAAGACTTCTTAGAAGTTGGACCTGCGGACCACGAGGATTTCCACATCCCGATAGTTACCCCTCGCGAGGTAACTAACACCATCCAACACCTAAAACCTAGAAAAGCCCCTGGGCAGGACCGGGTAACAGCGGAAATGCTCCAGCACCTTCCCTTTAGAGCCGTGATGCACTTGACTCTACTCTACAACGCGTGCCTAAGCATGCGTCATTTTCCAGAAGACTGGAAGAAGGCGCGTGTGGTATGCGTGTTGAAGCCGGGCAAGAATCCGATCTTTCCTTCTAGCTACCGCTCCATCAGCCTCCTACCAGTTATCTCGAAAGTTTTCGAGAAACTGTTCCTGACCCGCCTTCGACCTCTTTTAGAGGAAAAAGGCCTCCTACCGGAACATCAGTTTGGTTTTCGTTCTGACCATTCCACAACCGAGCAACTACTGCGTGTAGCCGAAAAGGCCTCCCTGGCTTACCAGGAAAGGGCCAAAACGGTGGCAGTGTTGCTTGACGTGGAAAAGGCGTTCTCTACCACCTGGCACGAAGGGCTTATCTACAAACTCATACAGCACGAAATCCCCCCTCCATATATTTACTTGGTGGCTAGTTTCCTACAGGAACGTAGCTTCCGGGTGAAGGTGGAGGGTTCATTTTCCCGAGAAAGGCCCATTGGCCCAGGAGTCCCCGAGGGCAGTGTACTGTCACCGGCACTCTTTAATGCTTACATGGCCGATCTCCCCACGCACCCCAACACTCACATCTGTCAGTATGCGGACGATCTCATGATCTTCGCAGCTAACAAGAACCCGCGCTACAGCTACCGTCAAGTACAAGCCCACCTCTGTGCCATCAGTAGATGGTGCGAGAACTGGCGCATGTCTATCAACCCGGAGAAAAGCTCTGCTATTCTCCTGGCCAACACGCTGGCAAACCGGCTCCCGCAGGACCTCGTGCTTCGGCGCCGTCGGATCCCTTGGGTCACTACGGCGAAGTATCTCGGGGTCACGTTGGACCGGCGGCTAACGTATAGGCATCACGTCAGGGGCAAAGTACTACAAGGTCATGCAGCCCTACGGCAGTTGTATCCCATCCTCAGCTCCAAAACCATGCCCATTCGCCTGAAACTCCAACTGTATCGTGCGATCATCCCGCCTCTGGTCCTGTACGGATGTGAGATCTGGGGAGTGGTGGCAAAGTCCACCTTCATCAGACTCCAGACGTTGCAGAACCGGGCATTAAGGATGATCTATGACACTGGTTGGAGATTTCCTGCCCACATCCTTCACGAACATTCCGGTATCCCGTACATTGTCGACGTGATTAAAACCCGCGCTCGAACAATGTACAACAAACTCCAGAACCACCCTAACCCACTGGTGAATACTCTGGGACAATATGACCAGAGAGAGCCTCGCCGACTACCATCTAAAAAATTGCCGAAGGACATCTTAAGTCCAACGGTCTAATTTTCGCAGATGGGAAAGGCAAAATGAATATCTGTACTTAAAACAGAGTAAATCGCCTAACTCAGATCACCTCTCAGTGTGTGACTGACGGCCAGAACCAGGAGGAGATTAGCGCGTCACCTGATTGACTAACCAGCCAATCAGCATGTATGGGCAGTGCCCGTTCATGGACCTATCCTTACCATCATTCATCTTGTCCCTAAGATACCCCTGATCCCAAACATTCCCAGAGTTTAAATCCCTGTAGACCAAAACACCATACTATCGCGCAGGTAAAGCCGTATAACGGCTAGGTACTGCGGTAAAGACACTTCGGGTGGGGGAATAAGCTTCCCCACTCGACTCGAACTGCCTCTGGAGCCTCTGGAAGCATCTCCCGAAAAGAAATCGCCCGGACCTGACACCATACCCAACATAGCACTTAAAAACTTACCTCCCGACGCCATTAACCGACTGACAGAAATATTCAACTATACCCTTAGAAGCGGCACCTTTCCACAGCGCTGGAAGAAGGCCAAAGTCCTCCACTTCCCCAAACTAGGCAAAGACCACACCAACCCACCCAACTACAGACCCATCAGCCTACTGAACTCACTCAGTAAGGTGCTAGAGAAAATAATACTTAAAAGACTAAACGCACATCTAATCAAACACGGCATCATCATTCAAGAACAGTTCGGTTTTCGAGCCAAGCACTCGACCACACTCCAACTACTCCGTATCACCGAGCACATAACCCGCGGATTTAACATAAATAAAACCACGGGGGTCCTGTTCCTGGACATTGAACGAGCCTTCGACCGGGTATGGCACCCAGGACTCCTACGCAAACTAATGTCTCTAAATGTGCAAGACACCATGGTAAAGCTCATCGCAAACTACTTACGTGACCGCCAGTTCAGCTCCGCAGTAAACAATGCACTCTCCTCTCCACGTATTATGCAAGCAGGGGTCCCGCAAGGCAGTTTACTGGGGCCCACACTCTTGAACATTTATATCAACGACATACCAAAAACCACAAACACATCACTTTACTTGTATGCAGACGACACGGCTATCGCAGCTCAGTCAGGCAACCCTAGATTTGTACGCGACAGGCTACAAACGTCACTCACCAACTTGGAAGACTGGCTCGCCAAATGGCGAATCAGAGTCAACCAAGCCAAATGCCATGCAGATATATTCACTAAGCGCCAAACACATAGAAGCACTGCACGTAGACTCCCTCCATTAACTCTGTTTGGCGAAAACATTAACTGGACTAACCAGACCACCTATCTCGGGCTCACGATGGACCAAGGCCTCACTTGGCACACACACATCCAAAATTGCCGGCGCAAGGCGCAAGTACAAGTAAGGAGACTCTACCCCCTCCTTCGCACAGGATCACATATCTCCCCGAAACTAGGACTTACCCTATATAAAACACTAATCCGACCGATACTGACATACGCAGCCCCGGTCTGGGGATACGCCGCCTCCAACCACATTAAGCGCCTAAACTCCTTTCAGAACCGGATCCTAAGGATAATCACTGGCGTACCCAGACGGGCGCCGGCCTACAAACTGCACGAAGAACTGCATATGCACACAATTGAAGAATTCATTAAAAAGCTTGCCTCCGACCTCTATGCCAAAAATTCCCGCCAACATAACCCACTCATTGCCAACCTCGGCACATATCATCTTGAACTAACCAAACACAAAACGCCACTCCATCTTTTTGAACGTTCTCTAAACAACACAGATACCATAGATGCCAGAGCCCACCTATTCAATATTCTGAATCACAACTAACTACTTAAAACCTTCTGCCAACAGAGGAGGACCGTAAACGCCCGGACCACATCCACTTTCTCTCAAGATCAGGTATACAGGATCTTGTAAACATGCCCAAATTAACACTTTTCATTTCATTTGTATCCATAGCGACATTCACTTGGCCTAGGAAATCTATGGCCTGCTCTATATACCATGACACAAACGAACAACCAGCACTAATATCACAAAGATGTTCTAGCATCGAACCTTATAACAAAAATCTAATGAGTTGCACTCACATGACTTTCTCTACAATTGTACTAACCATTCTTACAAACTCTTATTCCTATATCTTCTTCTTCTTCTTCTTCTTCTTCTTCTTCTACTTCTTCTTCTTTTCTACTTCTTCTTCTTCTTTTTCTTCTTCTTCTTCTTCTTCTTCTTCTTCTTCTCCTCCTCTTTCTTCTTCTTCGCCTTCTTCTCCTCCTCCTTCTTCTTCTTCTGCTTCTTCTTCCTCTTCTTCTTCTGGTTCTTCTTGTTAATCTTCTTTTTCTTCTTGTTAATTAAAATAATCATTTGTACAAATTATCTTATTGCTTATTTCCTTGTAGGTGCAAAGGGAATATAATTTGTGCGATAGTCAAACATTTTAAAGCTTTGAGATTCCGTTCTCTTTGCACACTTAACATAAAATCTGATGTGTTGCACTCACATGCCTTTGTGTTGCACTCACATGCCTTTCTGTTCTCCTGTAGTAGCCACTCTTAAAAGCTCCTATGCCTCTATCTTCTTCGTGTTGAATTAAACATTTATACATATTGTTTTATTGCTTATTTCCTTGTAGGTTCAAGGGGAATATTAGAATACAGTAGGCTTTGTGCGATAGTGAAATGTTTTAAAGCTTTGAGATTCCGTGGTCTTTGCAAACTTAACATATAAAAACAATGAACAACGATGCTCCATTTTACGAAAGTTGCTTTCTGGAACTCACACACATAACAAGGAATATCTCCGAAATGGTTCACCTTACAAGAAAATTCATTTGGACATAAATTGTGTATTCTAGCAAAGTCTACATGTTTTGCATAGTATGGCTTTGTCTATCTCTAATGGTGAAGAGCAGAAGTAGTGGTAAAATTAAGATGGCACCTACACAGTTTACCACAGGTAAGGAAACCTCGTGAAGGTGTTCCAACCGGTGAGTAGAAAAAGGTGGATTTTGAAAGAAGGAAAATGTTTAGAAAACAAAACCAAAATGAAAAGAAAAATGCCAACGGCACGTGGTGTTCCCAAGCGGTCACCCATCCAAGTACTGACCACGCCCAATGCTGCTTAACTTCGGTGATCGGACGAGAACCGGTGTATTCAGCATGGTATGGCCGTTGGCGAGAGGTTTTGCGTTCTAAAGTTTACATCATATGTACGCGTTTCTTCTCTATTTTTTTATACTTTGTGCAAAGCTTTGTTACCCAACCTCTTTATCTAATTGATTATTAAACATGGGAAACTGACACACAGACACACAAATGGCAACACACTACGCTACACTACACTACGCAACGTCAACGACAACACAAAACAACACGAATGCGCACACAAGCCGAAGGAAATCCAAACACCACAAATAAAAAATAACACACTAGGCTGAAGAGGGGTTTCCCTAAACAGCCCGGACATCTTGTAAACATGCCCAAATTAACACTTTTCATTTCATTTGGATCCATAGCGACATTCACTTAGCCTAGGCTCCAGAGGCAGTTCGGGTCGAACGGGGGGACAGTTATTGCCCCCCGCCCGAGTGTCTTTGTCCGCAGTACCAAGCCGTTGTACGGCTTAACTGCGCAATGAGTTGGATGTTCTATCTACGGGGATTTTTTGTCATCAAGGGAACATTAGATTCAGATTATTTTATTCAAGAATTTTGTCTGGTGCTGGTACATGGGGCCCAGCGTACAGACTTAAGTTGGCATGTTTTATACAATTTTTTTTTTTTACACTTACATCTACTATGTACATGGGGTTTTTTGGTAACCCATACAGTGACCCTCTTTTGGGTCACCGAGAACAGTTCCCATCTGTATTAGCAGTTCGTGGTAATGTTTATGTTTTTGCTTTGTCTTTTTCCTGCTACTTTTATATACATATATTTACACACATTCACTCCCGCATCCACTCTGGTATATCAGAAGATATGCCCTCATACACGCACACACACACACACGCACACACACTCACGCACAGTGGGCACTTTAATTGGGCGTCCCAGCATGTTATAACAGAGCACTATTTACACACTTAACTATTTACACACGATATGTACACTATATACACTCCGCGGTTATCCTGGGCGGGGCAGGGTGCAGCTCCCGACCTGTTCCCTGGGGTGCAGGCCTCTAAGGTAGCGTGTGTGCGGCCTAGGGCCGTGTTTGCGTGGACGCGCATCAGTCGGTGAGCCGAGTTGACGTTTAAAACATTTTAATACGCGCATGCTTCCGATGCTTCGGCTCACCTTTGCCGATATTGCCAATGACATAATTGTCGTGGTTTCTGATGCGCGCCCACGCGGCAGTGGCTCTTTTTGTAATTGCCTCGGGAATGGATGGGATTTGGGTTTCTTGGTGAAGGGTTTAATTAGTGGTTAGGATGGGAGCAGAGAGGATTTTTCGGAGGGAGAGGTTTTGGAGAGTTTGGATGGTCTTCAGGGCGGTTTTTGAGGCATTTGCCCAGGCCACACACGCGTATAGAACCACTGACAAAATAAAAGCTTTATACAGTACGAGTATGGACTTCAATTCCAGCTGTTTACTGCGGAAGATGGGGGCGCATAACTTTAGCCGCTGTCTGCCTTTGTTGGCGCTATTTTTTATGTGGGTGGACCAGCACATTCTGCGGTCCAAGGTAACCCCTAAATATTTCACTTGCCGACGACAATGCAATATTTGACCACCGACCGTTAGGTCCATTGCCAAAGTGTGATGCCGCTTAGAAAAATGTATCAGCTGGCATTTGTTAGGATTAATTTTGATTTTCCAATCATGTTGCCATGAGAGGAAGTTGTTAACATAACGTTGCATTTCTGCAAGTCCGAAACGTGGATTTCTATGGTGATTGTATATTGCAGTGTCATCAGCATACATGGCTACCTTACATCTGGCGTCCACTGGGAAATCGTTAGTAAATAATATATACAGGAAGGGTGACATGATTGCCCCTTGTGGGACGCCAGCCCGCATCACTCTCTCCCGTGAGGAGGAGCGGCCCACTTGGACGTAGAACTTCCGTTCTTCTAAAAAATTGTGCAGCAAGTACAGATAATTTTGAAGAGCCGGGAAATTGTGGTGCAGTTTGTAAATAAGGCCATTGTGCCAGCACCGGTCGAATGCGGCTTCTACGTCCAGAAATAGCGCCAATGTTGAAGCCCCATTGTTAAATTGCTCTGTTACGTCATCTGTTAGTCTGAGAAGCTGTAACTCAGTAGAATGTCCTTTTCGAAAGCCAAACTGTGAATTTGAGAGTTCATGTGATTCCGAAACATGTTTTTGAAGTCGAGAAAGTATAAGTTTTTCGAGCAATTTACCAATAGTAGACAAGAGACTAATGGGGCGGTAGTTTTGCGGTTGTCTGGTGCTTTTTCCTTGCTTTGGGAGCATAATTACCTTGGCTCGTTTCCAAGTAGAGGGGAAATAGCCTTGCTGCAAACAGGCGTTAAATATTTTGGTCAGTTGCACCAGGGCTTTTCTCGGGAGATGTTTAAGTTCCTCATTAGTCACTTTGTCTGGGCCGGCAGCTTTCCCATTAGGTAATTTCCTAATGAGCTTGTAAACTTCCTGCGGTGATATTAGGGGTAGCTGTTGCTCTTGCTTCTGCGCCACCCAGGTTTGTACCCATGTCTGTACCTCCCGTTCTATATCACGGTTGGTAACTGGGTTTTCGCTGAATCTATCTTCAAGACAGTCATCGAAAACCTCGGCTTTCTCCTCTTCGGAGAAGTGCAGGCCGCCGTGAGTGTGCAGCGCCTCAGTTGCGGAGTTGACGCTCGTGGAGACTTTAAATGCTTTTAATAATTTCCACAAGGAAGAGTCCGAATGGGTGGTACTCAGCATTTTGTTTTCCCACTGTTCAGTTTTGTTAATTTTAATTTGATGCCGAACGATGTTGCGTAACCATTTTGCTAGCATTTTGTATTCAGGCTGACGGGTATACCGCCACAGTCTTGTCAAGCGTCGTCTCCGCGCAATGAGTTGCTCTACCTCGGGGTACGTGCAAAAACCGGGTGGTCTTGTGGTGTAAGTGGTAGCGCTTCTCTTGGCCGTGTGTAGCGAGGCAGTGAAGTTTTCAATGGCGACATCTATGTCTGCCTCGCTATAGTATGACAGCCTGGGTTGCGCCATCCCGTGCATTTCCATGGTGAACTTATTCCAGTCGGTCTCAGCGCTCCTTCGAGGGCCAGAGGCACCGGCTGAAATGCCACCCTGTATGTCGAAATGCAGGGGAAGGTGGTCGGAGTCCAGGCTGTGATACACTGTAAAGTTAGTTAAAGGTGTCGCATTTTTGGTTAATACGAAGTCCAAAATTTCGGGGTCGAAATGCCCCGATCTGTGCCAAAATGTGGGATCTGGGGGATGGTGTACCTCTAAGTCGTCATTTTCAGTTATAAGTTCAACCAGGAGATTTCCGGCCGCGTTTGCTCGGCGACAAAACCACCTGGGGTGCCGGGCATTGAAATCTCCTGCAATTATAACGTGCTCCTCTAAAGTGAGGATTTGTTCGAGGTCACGTATGAAATCCGCCGAGTTGGGGGCCGATAAAGCGCTACCAGCATAACCGTTTGATTATTTACACGTGTTTTAAGTGCTGTGCACTCTAACGCTGCCATTACAGGTAGCGTAACAGAAGCATGAGCAATAGTGTTTTTGAGTAAAATAGCAGTCCCTCCCCCCTGTCTGCCAATTCTGTCATTCCGAAAGATTTGATACCCCTGGAGCTTAAAAGTGTGCTCCTGCTGTAATTTAGTTTCGCAAATGAATGCGACATCAATTTTGTTACGCCGCAGGTAATTTTCAAGTTCGTGTTGCTCCCTGTGGATGCCATCTGCATTCCACAGGAGTGCACGGGTTAAAGTTATGACTCCCCTTGAAGTTGCCATTTACTCGAAGAGAGTGGTTACCAAGCATATGATGGCTTCCAGCTTCTCCATGGTATCGTTGCAGCTTTTTAATCTTGCGATTATGGGCCGCAACTTTGGTAATAGTACTGGGAGGTTTAAATCCTTGAAGAGGCTGAAAATTTCTTTCAAACCTCCCAGGTCGCTGGTGGGTGCCTCTGAGGGCTGGGGTTGTGGAGGGGGACCATTTGGCGGTTGCACGGGTGCATTTCGCCCTCCGGCGGCTCCTGCAAAAGAGGTGCCATTTTGGACCAGGGCCGGGTGGAGGATGGGGCGTGGCCCTGGTTGAGTACCAGGAGAGTTCCTGGCTGCGGCTGCCAGTTGACGGCGATGGCGTTCCATCTTAAATGTCTCGCACCCCCTGTAGCTGGCAGGATGCGCCTCCCCACAGTTCGCATAGTGGGGTACAGCGTCTTCCTTGGCCTTTTTAGGGCAATCAGCTAGGCGGTGGAGGCCACCGCAAGGGACACACCGGGAGGTCATGTGACACATTTTAAATGCGTGGCCTAATTGTTGGCAGTTGAAACACTGCGTGATGTTCTGAAAGGTTCTCAAGACCTCCACGGTGACCATCATATGGCACACTTCTCTTTCCTGTATAAGCTTTTGGTTGTCAGTACTTCTATCCAGGCTTACCTGAAAATTCGGGAGAGGCCTGCCGCGGGATATCATCTGTCGTACCTGAACGCCGGTGTAACCCTTCTGCTCCAGGTCCTCCTTTATGTATTCCACCTGCAGATCTGCAGGCAGGCGTTTAATAACATAGCGCAGGGGCTGGTCGCTTCTGGGTGTAAAACTGTAGCATTCTACACCGGCGTTCGTCAGGAGCTGCATTGTAGGGGCCGAGTCCTGTTTCTTCTGGAGGAAGAGCTTCAGGCAATCCCTCGTAGTCTGTAGTTTGTATGATCCGTTCTGTAGTTTGTTGCGTAGAAGATGGAGAACCTTTACTGCTTGTTTTACGTCTGGTATAATGATCCTGGGCGGTTTTTGGTTGTCGTCTGTTGTGGTCGTCGGGGCTGTAGGTGTGGCTGTTGAGGTGGAGGGGACCGGGTTTGAGGGGCGGGGAGGGGGCGGGTTTTTGTTGGGGAACATTATTTGGGATCAGGGGTTTTTTGGTACAGGAGGAGTCCAGGAGTCCAGGAGTGAGTACTAGACGTCTGGGTTAACCCAGGTGGATGGTAAGGTGGCCACGGTACCTATCCGTTTAAATACGGATTTACCCGTGTGGTGGTATAGGTTGGTATATGTAGCAGGCTTTTTGTCTTTGTAATGTCTGATGGTGCAGGGTGGGTTCCTGTTTTGTCACCGGCGGCGGGATCTGCCGGGTCTTGGATGTCTAGCCATCCAAGCGACCATTTCCCTACTGATTACTTCGTCAGCCATGGCCGACGAGCAATGCAGTGCCAGTGACAGGAAACCGAGGGGAATAGGTGATAGGTGTGGAGGATGATAAGGCAAAGCGATACCTACCAGCCTTGGGTAGACGGTAGCTCTGTCTCCGCCTAGGGAGGCGATGGTCATATTGCCCCAGGCTGTTCACCAGCTGGTTTGGGTGAGGTATGAGTTTGTCATACATTGTGCGAGTCCTGTCCCGCACTACGTCCACAATGTATGGGATGCCGGAATGAGTGTGAAGGATGTGTGATGGAAACCTACGGTCGGTACCGTAGATCATCCTAAGCGCCCCGTTCTGCACGGTCTGCAGCCTGCGGATGGTGGAACGAGCCACCGTACCCCAGACCTCGCACCCGTACGGGATCAGGGGCGGGACGATCGCACGGTACAAGCGTAGTTTCAGGTATGTGGGCATGGTTGATTGGAGTATGGGATATAGCTGTATCAGGGCGCCATGTCCCTGACCGACCTTTGTTCTGACATGTGGAGTGAAGGTTAGACCACGGTCAAGTAGTACCCCCAGGTATTTGGCAGAGTTAACCCAAGGGATAGATACAGATTGAACTGTCGCTTTTCCCATCTTTGAGATTATACCGCCGGACTTAGTATGTCCTTTGGTAGTCTTTTGGATGGTGGTCGGCGCGGCTGGTTCTGGTCATATTGGCCCAGAGTATTTACCAGAGGGTTAGGGTGATTTTGGAGTTTGTTGTACATTGTGCGAGCGCGGGTTTTAATCACGTCGACAATGTACGGGATGCTGGAATGTTCATGGAGGATATGGGCAGGAAATCTCCAGTCGGTATCATAGATCATCCTTAACGCCCGATTCTGCAACGTCTGGAGTCTGATGAAGGTGGACTTTGCCACCACTCCCCAGATCTCGCATCCGTACAAAACCAGAGGTGGAATGATCGCACGATACAGCTGGAGCTTCAGGCGTAGGGGCATGGTTTTGGAACTGAGGATTGGGTATAGCTGCCGGAGAGCAGCATGATCTTGTAGTACTTTGCCCCTGACGTGATGTCTATACGTCAGCCGCCGGTCCAGCGTGACTCCGAGATACTTCGCCGTAGTGACCCAGGGGATCCGACGGCGCCGCAACACGAGGTCCCGCGGGAGCCGGTTGGCTTTCGTATTCGCCAGGAGAATCGCAGAGCTTTTCTCCGGGTTTATAGACATACGCCAGTTCTCGCACCATCTACTGATGGCACGGAGATGGGCTTGTACTTGGTGGTAACTGTAGCGCGGGTTCTTGTTAGTAGCGAAGATCAGTAGATCGTCCGCATACTGACAGATGTGTGTGTTTGGGTGCGTGGGGAGATCGGCCATGTAAGCTGCGAAGAGTGCCGGTGACAGTACACTGCCCTCGGGGACTCCTGCGCCAATGGGCCTCTCTCTGGAGAATGATCCCTCCACCTTCACCCGGAAGCTACGTTCCTGTAGGAAACTAGCCACCAAGTAAATATATGGAGGGGGGATTTCGTGCTGTATGAGCTTGTAGACAAGCCCCTCGTGCCAAGTGGTAGAAAATGCCTTTTCCACATCAAGCAACACTGCCACCGTTTTAGCCCTATCCTGGTAAGCCAGGGAAGCTTTTTCGGCTACACGCAGTAGTTGCTCGGTCGTGGAGTGGCCAGAACGAAAACCAAACTGATGTTCAGGAAGGAGACCTTTTTCCTCCAAAAGAGGTCCAAGGCGGGACAGGAACAGTTTCTCGAATACTTTCGAGATAACTGGTAGGAGGCTGATGGAGCGGTAACTAGATGGGAAGACCGGATTTTTGCCCGGCTTCAACACGCATACCACACGCGCCTGTTTCCAAACGCTGAGGCACGCGTTGTAAATCCGGGTCAAGTGCATCACGGCCTTAGGGGGAAGGTGCTGGAGCATTTCCGCTGTTACACGGTCCTGTCCAGGGGCTTTTCGGGCTCTTAGGGACTTTATGGTGTTAGTTACCTCGCGAGGGATAACTATCGGGATGTGGAACACCGCGTGGTCCACGGGTCCGACTTCTGAGAAGTCTTCTAGCGCCTGTTCCACGAGGTCAGTATGGTCATCGTTCTGTGGATCTTCCCTGGGCTGGAACTGAGTTTCCAGATAGTCTGCTAGTGCCTCAGCTTTTTCCCTCGGTTCGAACACAAGTCTTCCCCGAGGGCTATGCACAGGATGCTGGTGTACAGTTTTATCTTTCCGCAAGCCTCGGACGATGCGCCACGGTTTCCTCTCCTGGAGGTTTACATGACGCAACGTGTTTTCCCAAGCTGCTTGCCTATGTTTTCGTAGGAGTCGTCTCACCAGGGATTAGAACCTCTGGTGTATTACTCCTATCCTAGGATGTCGGAATCTCTGCCATAGCCTTCTGACAGCATTCTTTGCTTGTATGAGGCGTTTAAGTGGTACAGGGATAGATGTCGGGTTTGGTGCTTCGGTAGGAATGCGGTGTGTGTGAGCACGCACCGCATTTAGGACTGAGGTTGCAAACCCCGCGGCTGCCTCCTCGAGAGCCTCAAGCGAGTGTATTCGAGGATTTGCCTCCACGGAGTTTTGAAGGGCAAGGACGGCCGCGTCCCAGTCGACTTCTTCCACCCAGTCCGGTACTCCCAGCGCAGTGAGATTAACGTCTGAGTCGATCACAACAGGGTTATGATCGGAATCCAGAGCGTTAATCACAGAGAGGTCCAAGTGAAGTGGAATGTTTTTGGTGATTACGAAATCAATGATGTCCGCGGCGCCGCGTGCCTGGTAGTGAGTTGGACCTCTCGGCCCGTGCGCGTGAAGGGCGGGGTTCCCGCTAATGAGACGGCACAATCCCCGGCCCTTAACGTTCTGGGTGCGGCTGTGCCAGCTTGGGTGTTTTGCGTTGAAGTCGCCTGCAATGGAAACCCTATGGTGTAGGTTCAGGAGAGCCGTAATGTCCGCTTCATGGAAACGGCCATCCGGCGGGTCGTATACCGCCACAAGCACTAGGTCGTTCCCGCCCAAGGATAACCTTATGTCGGTTGCTTCCAAGTGTTGTAGCGGAGGAATGGTAACTGGAGTGTGGGTGAGATGGTTCTTTATGAATATGGCAGTACCACCGCCCTGTCGGCCGACCCGATCAGACCGATGAGCGGCGTAACTTGGCAGGGTAAACTGTACACCAGCGTGCAAGTGCGTTTCACAGACCATCAGGATATCAATTCCGTGACTGTCTACGAACTCTAACAGGCCAGGTCTCTGGTCTCTAACTCCATTTGCATTCCAGAACGCAGCTCGAAATGCACGCGCAATTCTATGCGCCATTAAGAGCTCGCGGAGTTAGAATACAGTTCCTTGGCCGTTTGAAGCACCGTGAGGTGCTTCTTCACAGCGGAAATCTCGGGGTTATCGATGACTGCCCTGCAGCGCCGTAATATCGGGAGGGAACGCTGAATTAGGTCGGCGAACCAGGTTGACAGCTGAATGAACTCAGCCATGTCCTCGGAAGCGAATGCGTCTCCTAAGGGTTGTTGCTGGTTGTTTTGTCGGGGTATTGCTACCTCGTTGTTGGCTGGGTCAGTCCGGGAGGACGGGCCAGGTTCACTGGGCTCTGCTGATTCCTGATTGGAGGATCCATCATGAGTTGCGGGTGCTGGTGGAGGGGGAAGTTTTGCAACAGTTTTGTTGCTGTCTTTCTCCCCTGCAGTTGGTTTTGCCGTAGAGGCCTGTTTCTTCCGCTGTTTCTTCCCCTTCTTAGGGGGACGTTTCTCCTTTGGAGCGGTACTGGCGGTTGGTGCAGTCTCCTTGACAACAACCTCTTGCACGATGCTTTCCGGGACTGGTGCTATATTCGGGACAACCTGGCTTGTAGGGGACTCCTCCGTAGCCTCAGCCTGCGCGAGAGCACTTTCGTGTCTTGCCAGGGCGTTGGCAAACGAAACCCCTTTTCTGACCTCTGGTGCAGCTTTGCCTTGCTTGCCTTGCATTATAGCAAGTCTTTTGGGGCAACCGCGATAGATGCCTATGTGGCTCCCATCGCAGTTAGCGCACTTTCTTTGATCCATTGGGGTCAGGCAATCCTTGACAAGGTGCTCCCCTGCACATCGCAGGCACCTGAGCGACCTCTCACAGGCGAAGCTGGAGTGGTGGAAACCCAGGCATTTATAGCACTGGGCCGGCCCCTCCCTGCCGTGATAGGGCTCAATTGTAACCCGCGTGTGGTACAGGTGAGTGACCTTATCGATCTTTGGGATTCCCTCCCCTTCTTTGTCAACTACCACTAGGAATAGTGGTAGGGGCACCTTGGTGGGTTTCCTCGCTTTTTCTCTGTTACTTGTTAGTTGTAACACGGACCGCGGTTTGATTCCGTGTTCGTCCGTCAGGCCAACACGGATGTCCTGGGGGTCAGTCTCAGAGTCCAGGCCCCTGATAACTCTACGCACCACATGAGGTCGCTGTAGTGACACGCTCTCAGCACTTCCTTTGCGGCCGCGTGGTCATCAGAGGAAGTGGTCCGTATAACGACACGTCCAGGGAGCCTTGTTGCCTGGAATTCTGCCTTTAACCTGGCCCTCAATTCCTTGATCACTTTGATGTGATTAGGAAAGGGGTCGGACACAATAGGCGGGATTCTTCCCTTCTTTTGTGCGGCTTGATTCTGTGGAGACGCCGCAGGTGTTGGTGAAGGAGCGGTTCGCTTTGGGTTCGAACCAGAGGTCCGTTTCCTGCGGCTTTGCACCACTTCAAAGCCATCTTCGTCCGGCAGTGCTGGAGGAGTGGTAACGGGAGCTGGTGGTGTCAAGGGCGTTACTGTCCCTTGATTTACAAGGCCTATTGCCTTTTTAACCTTTGGCCTATTCTTGGCCCTGGTGAGAGTCTTGGCTTTCTCCTTGACTACGTTAACCCGTGGACCGGGAGTGGGGTTCGGGTGAGGTGAACTCATTACGTCAGGCCTTACCTGTACGTTGGTGCTCGGGGTCGGGGTCTTTGTCTTAGACTTAGACTTATTTTATTGAGGAAAAATTTGCCTGGTGCCGGTACAGAAGGGCCCGGCTTACAGGCTAAAATTGACATTAATTATAATTTACAATATTTACATGGGTAGTCTTGTTAGCTTTTATATCATCAAAAAACCCATACAGTGAGCGGCTTTAGCCCACCGAGAACAGTTTTTGGGCGATTTCTCAGTCTTTTGTCTGTCTGTTTTTGATAGTTTTTTTTAATTTATATACACGGATACATACACTCACTCACACCTGGGCATACCACACATATGTCCCATCACACGCACACACACACACACACACATACACACACGCTCGTATATATATATTTACACTGCACTATATACATTTCACTATTTACAGTTTTTCCGCAGTTTTCCTGTGCGGACCAGGTTGCAGCTCCTGTGGCGTTTCCGAGGCACAGACCTCTTCCGGAGTGTGTGGCCTAGGGCCTGGGTTCCATGGATGCGCATCAGTCGGCGAGCCATGCAATGTCTCATTAGTCGGCGAGCCGAGCCGCTTCTAGAACATTTTTATCCTAGTATGCTTGCGGTGCTTCGGCTCGCCTATGCCGATGTTAGCGATCACGTCATTTTCGTGGTTCCTAATGCGCGTCCATGCCGCCATTGCTCTTTTCTCTATTGCCTCCGGGATGAACGGGATATGAGTTTCGAGGTGAAGAGTTTGGGTGGTGGTGAGGAGTGGAGCAGAGAGGATTTTTCTGAGGGAGAGGTTTTGGAGGGTTTGGAGTTGTTTGAGGGCAGTTTTGGAGGCATTAGCCCAGGCTACACATGCATACAGGACCACCGAGAGAATAAATGACCTATATAGTATAAGTTTTGACTTTAGTCGCAACTGTTTACTACGGAAGATGGGGGCGCACAACTTTAGCCGCTGTCTGCCTTTATTGGCGCTATTTTTTATGTGGGTGGACCAACACATTGTGCGGTCCAAGGTGACACCTAAGTATTTAACTTGCTGACGGCAGTGCAATATTTGACCACCGACCGTTAGGTCCGTTGCCAAAGTGTGACGCCGCTTAGAGAGATGAATCAGCTGGCATTTGTCGGGATTAATTTTGATTTTCCAGTCATGTTGCCATGAGAGCAAGTTCTTCACATAAAGTTGCATTTCTGCAAGGCCGAAACGTGGATTTCTATGGTGGTTGTATATTGCAGTGTCGTCAGCATACATGGCGACCTTGCATCTGGCGTCCACTGGGAAATCATTGGTGAATAATATATACAAGAAAAGGGGACATTATTGCCCCTTGTGGGACGCCAGCCCGCATCACTCGCTCCCGTGAGGAGGAGCGGCCCACTTGGACGTAAAACTGCCGTTTTTCTAGAAAACTGTGCAGCAAGTATAGATAACTTTGAAGAGCCGGGAAATTGTGGTGCAGTTTATAAATAAGGCCATTGTGCCAGCACCGGTCAAATGCAGCTTCTACGTCCAGAAATAGCGCCAACGTTGAAGCCCCATTGTTAAATTGCTCTGTTACGTCATCAGTTAGTCTGAGGAGCTGTAGTTCAGTGGAATGTCCTTTTCTAAAGCCAAACTGTGAATTTGAGAGTTCATGTGTTGCCCAGACTTGTTTTTGAAGTCGAGAAAGGATACATTTTTCGAGCAGTTTACCAATAGTAGACAAAAGACTAATGGGACGGTAGTTTTGCGGTTGTCTGGTGCTTTTCCCTTGCTTTGGGAGCATGATAACCTTAGCTCGTTTCCAAGTAGAGGGGAAATAGCCTTGCTGCAAACAGGCGTTAAATATCTTTGTTAGTTGCACCAGAGCTTTTCTCGGGAGATGCTTAAGTTCCTCATTAGTCACTTTGTCTGGACCGGCAGCTTTCCCATTACGCAATTTCCTAATGAGCTTGTAAATTTCCTGCGGTATTATGGTGGGTAGTTGTTGCTCTTGCTTCTGCGCCACCCAGGTTTGTACCCATGTCTGGACCTCCCGTTCTATTTCACAGTTGGTCACTGGCTTTTCGGTGAATCTGTCTTGGAGACAGTCAGCGAAGACCTCGGCTTTCTCCTCTGCGGAGAAGTGCAAGCCGCTTAGAGTGTGCAGCGCCTCAGTTGCGGAGTTGACGCTGGTGGAAACTTTGAAAGCCTTGAGTAATTTCCACAAAGAAGAGTTCGAATGTGTGGTACTCAGCATTTTGTTTTCCCATTGTTCAGTTTTATTGATTTTAATTTGTTGCCGAATGATGTTGCGTAGCCATTTTGCTAGTACTTTATATTCAGGCTGACGGGTGTATCGCCACAGTTTTGTCAAGCGTCGTCTCCGCGCAATGAGTTGCTCTACCTCGGGGTACGTGCAAAAACCGGGTGGTCTTGTGGTGTATGTGGTAGCATTTCTCTTGGCTGTGTGTAGCGAGGCAGTAAAGTTTTCAATGGCGACATCTATGTCTGCCTCGCTATAGTATGACAGTCTGGGTTGCGTCATCCCGTGCATTTCAATGGTGAACTTATTCCAGTCGGTCTCAGCTCTACTTTGAGGGCAAGAGGCACTGGCTGAAATACCACCCTGTATGTCGAAATGCACAGGAAGATGGTGGGAGTCCAGGCTGTGATAAACAGTAAAGTTATTTAACAGTGTCGCATTTTTTGTTAGTACGATGTCCAAAATCTCAGCGTCAAAGTGCCCTGATCGATGCCAAAAAGTGGGTTCTGGGGGAAGATGTACCTCAATGTCATCATTATCAGTTATAAATTCAACCAGGAGATTTCCCGCCGCGTTTGCCCGGCGTGAAAACCACCAGGGGTGCCGGGCATTGAAATCTCCTGCAATTATAACGTGCTCCTCTAAAGCAAGGATTTGCTCGAGGTCTTGTGTAAAGTCTGGGGAGTTAGGGGGCCGATAAAGTGCTACCAGCATAACCGTTTTACTATTTACACGTGTTTTAAGTGCTGTGCACTCTAACGCTGCCATTACAGGCAACGTAACAGAAGCATGAGCAATAGTATTTCTAAGCAAAATAGCAGTCTCTCCCCCTTGTCTGCCAATTCTGTCGTTCCGAAGTATTTGATACCCCTGAAGCTTAAAAGTGTGCTCGTGCTTTAATTTTGTTTCGCAGATGAATGCGACGTCAATTTTGTTACGCCGTGGGTAGTTTTCAAGTTCGTGTTGCTTCCTGTGGATGCCATCTGCATTCCACAGCAGGTATGGCCTGCTCTATATACCATGACACAAACGAACAACCAGCACTAATATCACAAAGATGTTCTAGCATCGAACCTTATAACAAAAATCTAATGAGTTGCACTCACATGACTTTCTCTACAATTGTACTAACCATTCTTACAAACTCTTATTCCTATATCTTCTTCTTCTTCTTCCTCTCCTCCTGCTCTTTCTTCTTCTTCGTCTTCTTCTCCTCCTTCTTCTTCTTCTGCTTCTTCCTCTTCTTCTGGTTCTTCTTCTTAATCTTCTTTTTGTTCTTGTTAATTAAAATAATCATTTGTACAAATTATCTTATTGCTTATTTCCTTGTAGGTGCAAAGGGAATATGCTTTGTGCGATAGTCAAACATTTTAAAGCTTTGAGATTCCGTTCTCTTTGCACACTTAACATAAAATCTGATATGTTGCACTCACATGCCTTTCTGTTCTCCCGTAGTAGCCACTCTTACAAGCTACTATGCCTCTATCTTCTTTGTGTTGAATTAAACATTTATACATATTATTTTATTGCTTATTTCCTTGTAGGTTCAAGGGGAATATTAGAATACAGTAGGCTTTGTGCGATAGTGAAATGTTTTAAAGCTTTGAGATTCCGTGGTCTTTGCAAACTTAGCATATAAAAACAATGAACAAAGATGCTCCATTTCACGGAAGTTGCTTTCTGAAACTCACACACATAACAAGGAATATCTCCGAAATGGTTCACCTTACAAGAAAATTCATTTGGACATAAATTGTGTATTCTAGCAAAGTCTACATGTTTTGCATAGTATGGCTTTGTCTATCTCTAACGGTGAAGAGCAGAAGTAGTGGTAAAATTAAGATGGCACCTACACAGTTTACCACAGGTAAGGAAACCTCGTGAAGGTGTTCCAACCGGTGAGTAGAAAAAGGTGGATTTTGAAAGAAGGAAAATGTTTAGAAAACAAAACCAAAATAGAAATGCCACCGGCACTTGGTGTTCCCAAGCGGTCACCCATCCAAGTACTGACCACGCCCAATGTTGCTTAACTTCGGTGATCGGACGGGAACCGGTGTATTCAGCATGGTATAGCCGTTGGCGAGAGGTCTTGCGTTCTAAAGGCTACATCCTATGTACGCGTTTCTTCTCTATTTTTCTATAGTTTGTGCAAACCTTTGTTACCCAACCTCTTTATCTAATTGATTATTAAACATGGGAAACTGACACACAGACACACAAATGGCAACACACTACGCTACACTACACTACGCAACGTCAACGACAACACAAAACAACACGTATGCGCACACAAGCCGAAGGAAATCCAAACACCACAAATAAAAAATAACACACTAGGCTGAAGAGGGGTTTCCCTAAACAGCCCGGGCATCTTGTAAACATGCCCAAATTAACACTTTTCATTTTATTTGGATCCATACCGACATTCACTTGGCCTAGGCTCCAGAGGCTCCAGAGGCACTTCGTGTCGAGTGGGGAAGCTTATTCCCCCACCCGAAATGTCTTTGCCGCAGTACCTAGCCGTTATACGGCTTTACCTGCGCGATAGTATGGTGTTTTGGTCTACAGGGATTTAATCTCTGGGAATGTTTTTTTTTTTTTTTTTTTTTTTTTTAAAGTCTGGCCCACACCCGCCAGCCCTGGTGACGATCATCCTCAGAGGCAACATCGTCTCCCCATGCACATGCGTTTAGTAAACTAAACATGCAAGGCAGAGAAAGACAGGGTGTTTGTTAGTGTAGCGATACATGCAGTTAGGTTGGGTTCCGCGATAGCACCCCGGTTAGTAATGGTTAGTACCTAGCTGGCATGCGGTTATTCGTCGAATGGTACTCGCCTCGTCCACATCTACTTTGCACCACTGGTGGAAAACTGTGACGGCACAGCAGGGCCTCTCGTCAGGGAGCGGAAACGACGCACCTTCCTAAACAGCTCGCAACGCAGCATCGGCCAGGCAAGAGCCAGGCAAAGCACACGGTGTACCCTATAAGAGACTTGGTAAGCAAGTTTTAGGGTGCACCGAGAAGACCTACCAGACACCATCGAGGAGAAGAAACTTTACCGGAGGTCCTCCGGCAAGGGGGAGGCAGAGTCTATCAGTCATCTGCTTGCTTGCCTACTGAGAGAGGCTCGCCGAGCCCTTCCAGTCCAGCAAGCAGGGATGGACGACCAGCTCCAGAGCAGTGCTTCGGCAAAGACAAAGACAGACTGACTAACGAGACCGCAGGCCCACACGGCCGCAGCCAAGGGACCAGACTCCGGTCTGGACCCGGGGTTCGTTGGAACCCCAATAGGCACGCCGCAAGGCGATAGGCCCTCTGTGGGATGCCGGACGGCACCTGTAAAGACAAAGACCCCGACCCCGAACACCAACGTACAGGTAAGGCCTGACGTAATGAGTTCACCTCACCCGAACCCCACTCCCGGTCCACGGGTTAACGTAGTCAAGGCGAAAGCCAAGACTCTCACCAGGGCCAAGAATAGGCCAAAGGTTAAAAAGGCAATAGGCCTTGTAAATCAAGGGACAGCAACGCCCTTGACACCACCAGCTCCCGCTACCACTCCTCCAGCACTGCCGGACGAAGATGGCTTTGAAGTGGTGCAAAGCCGCAGGAAACGGTCTTCTGGTTCGAACCCAGAGCGACCCGCTCCTTCACCAACACCTGCAGCGTCTCCCCAGAATCAAGCCGCACAAAAGAAGGGAAGAATCCCGCCTATTGTGTCCGACCCCTTTCCTAATCACATCAAAGTGATGAAGGAATTGAGGGCCAGGTTAAAGGCAGAATTCCAGGCAACAAGGCTCCCTGGACGTGTCGTTATACGGACCACCTCCTCTGATGACCACGCGGCCGCAAAGGAAGTGCTGAGAGCGTGTGGAATTAAATTCCACACGTACTCACTACAGCGACTTCATGTGGTGCGTAGAGTTATCAGGGGCCTGGACTCTGAGACTGATCCCCAGGACATCCGTGTTGGCCTGACGGACGAACACGGAATCAAACCGCGGTCCGTGTTACAACTAACAAGTAACAGAGAAAAAGCGGGGAAACCCACCAAGGTGCCCCTACCACTATTCCTAGTGGTAGTTGCAAAGAAGGGGAGGGAATCCCAAAGATCGATGAGGTCACTCACCTGTACCACACGCGGGTTACAATTGAGCCCTATCACGGCAGGGAGGGGCCGGCCCAGTGCTATAAATGCCTGGGTTTCCACCACTCCAGCTTCGCCTGTGAGAGGTCGCTCAAGTGCCTGCGATGTGCAGGGGAGCACCTTGTCAAGGATTGCCTGACCCCCATGGATCAAAGAAAGTGCGCTAACTGCGATGGGAGCCACATAGGCATCTATCGCGGTTGCCCCAAAAGACTTTCTATAATGCAAGGCAAGCAAGGCAAAGCTGCACCAGAGGTCAGAAAAGGGGTTTCGTTTGCCAACGCCCTGGCAAGACACGAAAGTGCTCTCGCGCAGGCTGAGGCTACGGAGGAGTCCCCTACAAGCCAGGTTGTCCCGAATATAGCACCAGTCCCGGAAAGCATCGTGCAAGAGGTTGTTGTCAAGGAGACTGCACCAACCGCCAGCACCGCTCCAAAGGAGAAACGTCCCCCTAAGAAGGGGAAGAAACAGTGGAAGAAACAGGCCTCTACGGCAAAACCAACTGCAGGGGAGAAAGACAGCAACAAAACTGTTGCAAAACTTCCCCCTCCACCAGCACCCGCAACTCATGATGGATCCTCCAATCAGGAATCAGCAGAGCCCAGTGAACCTGGCCCGTCCTCCCGGACTGGCCCAGCCAATAACGAGGTAGCAATACCCCGACAAAACAACCAGCAACAACCCTTAGGAGACGCATTCGCTTCCGAGGACATGGCTGAGTTCATTCAGCTGTCAACCTGGTTCGCCGACCTAATTCAGCGTTCCCTCCCGATATTACGGCGCTGCAGGGCAGTCATCGATAACCCCGAGATTTCCGCTGTGAAGAAGCACCTCAAGGTGCTTCAAACGGCCAAGGAACTGTATTCTAACTCCGCGAGCTCTTAATAGCGCATAGAATTGCGCGTGCATTTCGAGCTGCGTTCTGGAATGCAAATGGAGTTAGAGACCAGAGACCTGGCCTGTTAGAGTTCGTAGACAGTCACGGAATTGATATCCTGATGGTCTGTGAAACGCACTTGCACGCTGGTGTACAGTTTACCCTGCCAAGTTACGCCGCTCATCGGTCTGATCGGGTCGGCCGACAGGGCGGTGGTACTGCCATATTCATAAAGAACCATCTCATCCACACTCCAGTTACCATTCCTCCGCTACAACACTTGGAAGCAACCGCCATAAGGTTATCCTTGGGCGGGAACGACCTAGAGCTTGTGGCGGTATACGACCCGCCGGATGGCCGTTTCCATGAAGCGGACATTACGGCTCTCCTGAACCTACACCATAGGGTTTCCATTGCAGGCGACTTCAACGCAAAACACCCAAGCTGGCACAGCCGCACCCAGAACGTTAAGGGCCGGGGATTGTACCGTCTCATTAGCGGGAACCCCGCCCTTCACGCGCACGGGCCGAGAGGTCCAACTCACTACCAGGCACGCGGCGCCGCGGACATCATTGATTTCGTAATCACCAAAAACATTCCACTTCACTTGGACCTCTCTGTGATTAACGCTCTGGATTCCGATCATAACCCTGTTGTGATCGACTCAGACGTTAATCTCACTGCGCTGGGAGTACCGGACTGGGTGGAAGAAGTCGACTGGGACGCGGCCGTCCTTGCCCTTCAAAACTCCGTGGAGGCAAATCCTCGAATACACTCGCTTGAGGCTCTCGAGGAGGCAGCCGCGGGGTTTGCAACCTCAGTCCTAAATGCGGTGCGTGCTCACACACACCGCATTCCTACCGAAGCACCAAACCCGACATCTATCCTTGTACCACTTAAACGCCTCATACAAGCAAAGAATGCTGTCAGAAGGCTATGGCAGAGATTCCGACATCCTAGGATAGGAGTAATACACCAGAGGTTCAAATCCCTGGTGAGACGACTCCTAAGAAAACATAGGCAAGCAGCTTGGGAAAACACGTTGCGTCACGTAAACCTCCAGGAGAGGAAACCATGGCGCATCGTCCGAGGCTTGCGGAAAGATAAAACTGTACACCAGCATCCTGTGCATAGCCCTCGGGGAAGACTTATGTTCGAACCGAGGGAAAAAGCTGAGGCACTAGCAGACTATCTGGAAACTCAATTCCAGCCCAGGGAAGATCCACAGAACGATGACCATACTGACCTCGTGGAACAGGCGCTAGAAGACTTCTTAGAAGTCGGACCCGCGGACCACGAGGTGTTCCACATCCCGATAGTTACCCCTCGCGAGGTAACTAACACCATAATATCCCTAAGAGCCCGAAAATCCCCTGGACAGGACCGTGTAACAGCGGAAATGCTCCAGCACCTTCCCCCTAGAGCCGTGATGCACTTGACCCGGATTTACAACGCATGCCTCAGCATGCGTCATTTTCCAGCTGTCTGGAAACAGCCGCGTGTGGTATGCGTGTTAAAGCCGGGCAAAAATCCGGTCTTCCCATCTAGTTACCGCTCCATCAGCCTCCTACCAGTTATCTCGAAAGTATTCGAGAAACTGTTCCTGTCCCGCCTTGGACCCCTATTGGAGGAAAAAGGTCTCCTTCCTGAACATCAGTTTGGTTTTCGTTCTGGCCACTCCACGACCGAGCAACTACTGCGTGTAGCCGAAAAAGCTTCCCTGGCTTACCAGGATAGGGCTAAAACGGTGGCAGTGTTGCTTGATGTGGAAAAGGTATTTTCTACCACTTGGCACGAGGGGCTTGTCTACAAGCTCATACAGCACGAAATCCCCCCTCCATATATTTACTTGGTGGCTAGTTTCCTACAGGAACGTAGCTTCCGGGTGAAGGTGGAGGGATCATTCTCCAGAGAGAGGCCCATTGGCGCAGGAGTCCCCGAAGGCAGTGTACTTTCACCGGCACTCTTCGCAGCTTACATGCCCGATCTCCCCACGCACCCAAACACACACATCTGTCAGTATGCGGACGATCTACTGATCTTCGCTACTAACAAGAACCCGCGCTACAGTTACCACCAAGTACAAGCCCATCTCCGCACCATCAGTAGATGGTGCGAGAACTGGCGTATGTCTATAAACCCGGAGAAAAGCTCTGCGATTCTCCTGGCGAATACGAAAGCCAACCGGCTCCCGCGAGACCTCGTGTTGCGGCGCCGTCGGATCCCCTGGGTCACTACGGCGAAGTATCTCGGAGTTACGCTGGACCGGCGGCTGACGTATAGACATCACGTCAGGGGCAAAGTACTACAAGGTCATGCTGCTCTCCGGCAGCTATACCCAATCCTCAGTTCCAAAACCATGCCCCTACGCCTGAAGCTCCAGCTGTATCGTGCGATCATTCCCCCTCTGGTTTTGTACGGATGCGAGATCTGGGGAGTGGTGGCAAAGTCCACCTTCATCAGACTCCAGACGTTGCAGAATCGGGCGTTAAGGATGATCTATGATACCGGCTGGAGATTTCCTGCCCATATCCTCCATGAACATTCCAGCATCCCGTACATTGTCCACGTGATTAAAACCCGCGCTCGCACAATGTACAACAAACTCCAAAATCACCCTAACCCTCTGGTAAATACTCTGGGCCAATATGACCAGAACCAGCCGCGCCGACTACCATCCAAAAGACTACCAAAGGACATACTAAGTCCGGCGGTATAATCTCAAAGATGGGAAAAGCGACAGTTCAATCTGTATCCAAAACAGAGTAAATTACCTTTTCAGGTCATCTCTCAGTGAGTGTCTGATGGCCAGAACCCTGGTGGGAATGAGCGCGTCACCTGATTGGCCAGCCAGCCAGAAGCCGCGCACTGCCAGCTCGTGGATAAATCCCACCCGTCCGTTTTCCTGTCCCAAATAATGTTTCCCAGATGACAAAAAGTCCCCGTAGAGAGAACATCCAACTCATTGCGCAGGTTAAGCCGTACAACGGCTCGGTACTGCGGACAAGACACTCGGGCGGGGGGCAATCACTGTCCCCCCGTTCGACCCGAACTGCCTCTGGAGCCTCTGGCATGCGGTGCATGCGAGCGCGTGATATTGTATCCTGGGAGTCAACACATACCGAGGTCTGTGCAGCACCCAGGGAGGGAAAGCTTGTTAGTAAGGAGTAGCTGGTGTTATGTGCTATAGGGTGTTACAGCAGTGCTAATTTAAGGGGGTTAGTAATGTACGTGCTTACAAGCTATGAAATAGTAATCTACATATAAAGGAATGCAGTGGTGGGGACAGGTTTAAGGAGTGTTACGTACCTGTTGTGGGCATGGGAGTATCCTGTATACCTGATCTTGAGAGAAAGTGGATGTGGTCCGGGCGTTTACGGTCCTCCTCTGTTGGCAGAAGGTTTTAAGTAGTTAGTTGTGATTCAGAATATTGAATAGGTGGGCTCTGGCATCTATGGTATCTGTGTTGTTTAGAGAACGTTCAAAAAGATGGAGTGGCGTTTTCTGTTTGGTTAGTTCAAGATGATATGTGCCGAGGTTGGCAATGAGTGGGATATGGTGGCGGGAATTTTTGGCATAGAGGTCGGAGGCAAGCTTTTTAATGAATTCTTCAATTGTGTGCATATGCAGTTCTTCGTGCAGTTTGTAGGCCGGCGCCCGTCCGGGTACGCCAGTGATTATCCTTAGGATCCGGTTCTGAAAGGAGTTTAGGCGCTTAATGTGGGTGGAGGCGGCGTATTTCCAGACTGGGGCTGCGTATGTCAGTATCGGTCGGATTAGTGTTTTATATAGGGTAAGTCCTAGTTTCGGGGAGATATGTGATCCTGTGCGAAGGAGGGGGTAGAGTCTCCTTACTTGTACTTGCGCCTTGCGCCGGCAATTTTGGATGTGTGTGTGCCAAGTGAGGCCTTGGTCCATCGTGAGCCCGAGATAGGTGGTCTGGTTAGTCCAGTTAATGTTTTCGCCAAACAGAGTTAATGGAGGGAGTCTACGTGCAGTGCTTCTATGTGTTTGGCGCTTAGTGAATATTACTGCATGGCATTTGGCTTGGTTGACTCTGATTCGCCATTTGGCGAGCCAGTCTTCCAAGTTGGTGAGTGACGTTTGTAGCCTGTCGCGTACAAATCTAGGGTTGCCTGACTGAGCTGCGATAGCCGTGTCGTCTGCCTACAAGTAAAGTGATGTGTTTGTGGTTTTTGGTATGTCGTTGATATAAATGTTGAAGAGTGTGGGCCCCAATAATCTGCCTTGGGGGACCCCTGCTTGCATAATACGTGGGGAGGAGAGTGCATTGTTTACTGCGGAGCTGAACTGGCGGTCACGTAAGTAGTTTGTGATGAGCTTTACCATGGTGTCTTGCACATTTAGAGACATTAGTTTGCGTAGGAGTCCTGGGTGCCATACCCGGTCGAAGGCTCGTTCAATGTCCAGGAACAGGACCCCCGTGGTTTTATTTATGTTAAATCCGCGGGTTATGTGCTCGGTGATACGGAGTAGTTGGAGTGTGGTCGAGTGCTTGGCTCGAAAACCGAACTGTTCTTGAATGATGATGCCGTGTTTGATTAGATGTGCGTTTAGTCTTTTAAGTATTATTTTCTCTAGCACCTTACTGAGTGAGTTCAGTAGGCTGATGGGTCTGTAGTTGGGTGGGTTGGCGTGGTCTTTGCCTTGTTTGGGGAAGTGGAGGACTTTGGCCTTCTTCCAGCGCTGTGGAAAGGTGCCGCTTCTAAGGGTATAGTTGAATATTTCTGTCAGTCGGTTAATGGCGTCGGGAGGTAAGTTTTTAAGTGCTATGTTGGGTATGGTGTCAGGTCCAGGCGATTTCTTTTTTGGGAGATGCTTAATGATCCACGTAACCTCAGATGGTGAGGTTTTTCTGACTTGGTTGTGAGTTGTGGATGAGTATATGTTATTAGTTAGAGTTTCGGTCTCAGCAGTAAATTGTGGTAAACTTGGTGTAAGGTTCGGTGTTAGTGTGCGTTCCAGCTCATCTGCGAGTGCTTCAGCTTTTTCGGTGTCGGATGTGGCTATACGTTGGTTGATGTGTAGGGGCGGAATGGAGGTGGGTTCGCGTGTTAGGCATTTCGCAATGCGCCAGAGTGATGTGCGGTCCGTGTCTAGGCCAGCGACTGTCCTTTCCCATTGGGAGGTAAGGAAGTCGGCAGTGCGTTTTCGGATGTGTAAGTTAAGTTCACGCAGCTGTTGTAGGACTTGAGGGCGTCTCGTATGTTGCCATTTGCGGCGGGCTTTATTGCGGATTCTTGCTAGGTCTTTGAGTGCTTGTTCTAGCTCGTTGCATGACGTGATTGGCGTGTCTCTGGGAATGTTTGGAATCAGGGGTATTTTAGGGACAAGATGGATGATGGTAGGGATTGGTCCATGAACGGGCACTGCCCATACATGCTGATTGGCTGGTTAGTCAATCAGGTGACGCGCTAATCTCCTCCTGGTTCTGGCCGTCAGTCACTCACTGAGAGGTGATCTGAGTTAGGCGTTTTACTCTGTTTTAAGTACAGATATTCATTTTGCCTTTCCCATCTGCGAAAATTAGACCGTTGGACTTAAGATGTCCTTCGGCAATTTTTAGATGGTAGTCGGCGAGGCTCTCTCTGGTCATATTGTCCCAGAGTATTCACCAGTGGGTTAGGGTGGTTCTGGAGTTTGTTGTACATTGTTCGAGCGCGGGTTTTAATCACGTCGACAATGTACGGCATGCCGGAATGTTCGTGAAGGATGTGGGCAGGAAATCTCCAACCAGTGTCGTAGATCATCCTTAATGCCCGATTCTGCAGCGTCTGGAGTCTGATGAAGGTGGACTTTGCCGCCACTCCACAGATCTCGCATCCGTACAGGATCAGAGGCGGGATGATCGCACGATACAGCTGGAGTTTCAGGCGAATGGGCATGGTTTTGCAGCTGAGGATGGGATACAACTGCCGTAGGGCTGCATGACCTTGTAGTACTTTGCCCCTGACGTGATGCCTATACGTTAGCCGCCGGTCCAACGTGACCCCGAGATACTTCGCCGTAGTGACCCAAGGGATCCGACGGCGCCGAAGCACGAGGTTCTGCGGGAGCCGGTTTACCAGCGTGTTGGCCAGGAGAATCGCAGGGCTTTTCTCCGGGTTGATAGACATGCGCCAGTTCTCGCACCATCTACTGATGGCACAGAGGTGGGCTTGTACTTGACGGTAGCTGTAGCGCGGGTTCTTGTTTCCTGCGAAGATCATGAGATCGTCCGCATACTGACAGATATGCGTGTTGGGGTGCGTGGGGAGATCGGCCATGTAAGCGTTAAAGAGTGCCGGTGACAGTACACTGCCCTCGGGGACTCCTGCGCCAATGGGCCTTTCTCGGGAAAATGAACCCTCCAAATTCACCCGGAAGCTACGTTCCTGTAGGAAACTAGCCACCAAGTAAATATATGGAGGGGGGATTTCGTGCTGTATGAGTTTGTAGATAAGCCCTTCGTGCCAGGTGGTAGAGAACGCCTTTTCCACGTCAAGCAACACTGCCACCGTTTTGGCCCTTTCCTAGTAAGCCAGGGAGGCCTTTTCGGCTACTCGCAGTAGTTGCTCGGTTGTGGAATGGTCAGAACGAAAACCAAACTGATGTTCCGGTAGGAGGCCTTTTTCCTCTAAAAGAGGTCGAAGGCGGGTCAGGAACAGTTTCTCGAAAACTTTCGAGATAACTGGTAGGAGGCTGATGGAACGGAAGCTAGAAGGAAAGATCGGATTCTTGCCCGGCTTCCACTCATACCACACGCGCCCTCTTCCAGTCTTCTGGAAAATGGCGCATGCTTAGGCACGCGTTGTAGATCCGAGTCAAGTGCATCACGGCTCTAAAGGGAAGGTGCTGGAGCATTTCCGCTGTTACCCGGTCCTGCCCAGGGGCTTTTCTAGGTTTTAGGTGTTGGATGGTGTTAGTTACCTCGCGAGGGGTAACTATCGGGATGTGGAAATCCTCGTGGCCCGCAGGTCCAACTTCTAAGAAGTCTTCTACTGCTTGCTCCACGAGGTCAGTATGATCGTCGTTCTGAGGGTCGACTCTAGGCTGGAATTAAGTTTCCAAATAGTCTGCTAGCGCCTCTGCTTTTTCCCTCGGTTCAAAGACAAGTCTTCCCCGAGGGCTATGCACAGGGTGCTGGTGTACAGTTTTATCTTTCCTCAAGCCTCGGACGATGCGCCATGGTTTCCTCTCCTGGAGGTTTACATGTCGCAACGTGTTTTCCCAAGCTGCTTGCCTATGCTTTCTTAGGAGTCGTCTCACCAGGGATTTGAACCTCTGGTGTATTACTCCTATCCTAGGGTGATGGAATCTCTGCCATAGCCTTCTAACAGCGTTTTTAGCTTGAATGAGGCGTTTCAGTGGAACAGGGATAGCTGTAGGGTTTGGTGCGTCGGTAGGAATGCGGTGCGTATGAGCACGCACCGCATATAGGACAGAGGTTGAGAACCCCGTGGCTGCCTCCTCGAGAGCCTCTATCGAGTCTATTCGAGGACATGCTTCCACGGAGTTGTGGAGGGCTAGGACGGCTGCATACCAGTCGACTTCCTCAACCCAATCAGGCACTCCCAGCGCAGTTAGATTAACGTCTGAGTCGACCACAACAGGATTGTGATCAGAATCCAGAGCGTTAATCACCGAGAGATCCAGGTGAAATGGAATGTTCTTTGTGACAATGAAGTCTATAACATCCGCGGCCCCGCGTGCCGGGTAGAATGTTGGCCCTCTCGGCCCGTGTGCATACAGGGCGGGGTTCCCGCTAATGAGACGGTACAATCCCCGACCCTTCACGTTCTGGGTGCGGCTGTGCCAGCTTGGGTGTTTGGCGTTGAAGTCGCCTGCGATACAGACTCTTTGGTGTAGGTTTAGGAGTGCCGTGATGTCCGCTTCATAGAAGCGCCCATCCGGAGGATCATATACCGCTACAAGTACCACGTCGCATCCGCCTAAGGATAGTCTTATGGCGGTTGCCTCTAGGTGTTGTAGTGGAGGAATGGTAACAGGAATATGTGTGAGAAGGTTCTTTATGAAAATGGCAGTACCACCGCCCTGTCGGCCGACCCGATCAGACCGATGGGCGACGTAACTTGGCAGACTGAACTGTACACCGGCGTGCAAGTGTGTTTCACAGACCATAAGTATATCAATCCCATGGCTGTCTACAAACTCCAACAGGCCAGGTCTCTGCTCTCTAACTCCATTTGCGTTCCAGAACGCAGCTCTAAATGAACGCACATTTCTATGCGCCATTTAAGAGCTTATGGAATTAGCGTAGGGTTCCTTGGCCGTTTGAAGCACTACGAGGTGCTTCTTCACAGCCGAAAGTTCAGGGTTGAGGATTTGCTCTCTGCAGCGCCGTAGTATGGGGAGGGAACGTTGTACGAGGTCCGCAGACTAAGTTGCCAGTTCAATAAACTACGCCATGTCCTTTGAGCCGAAGGCGTCTCCCAAGACCTGTTTTGTTAGTTATTTAACTAACTTATTGTAAAAGTATTGGCCTGGTACCGGTACATTGGGCCCGGCTTACAGGCTATATTTACATTGATTTACAGTTGACTTTGTTCATATTTACAGTTTTCGCTATATACAAAAGCCCATACGGTGACCATCTGTAGGTCACGAAGAATAGTTCTCTTTTGTCTTTTGTCTGTTTCGTCTTTGGGTTATATATACATATGTACATATTTACAAATTATATACAGACACATACACGCACGCATTCACCCACACACACACTCGTACACACATACACACACATCTTCACTGGGCACACCAGAAATATGCGTCCCAGCGCACTACACTATTTACAGTTTTGACACTATATACACTGTCCCGCGGTGGCAGCTCCTGAATATTTTCCGAGGCGAGGGCCTCTGCCGGAACATGTATGTGGCTTAGGGACGAGGTTGCGTGGACGCGCATTAGTCGGCGAGCCGAGCCGCTTCTAGAACATTTTTATCCTAGTATGCTTGCGGTGCTTCGGCTCGCCTTTGCCGATGTTAGCGATCACGTCATTTTCGTGGTTCCTAATGCGCGTCCATGCCGCCATTGCTCTTTTCTCTATTGCCTCCGGGATGAACGGGATATGAGTTTCGAGGTGAAGAGTTTGGGTGGTGGTGAGGAGTGGAGCAGAGAGGATTTTTCTGAGGGAGAGGTTTTGGAGGGTTTGGAGTTGTTTGAGGGCAGTTTTGGAGGCATTACCCCAGGCCACACATGCATACAGGACCACCGAGAGAATAAATGACCTATATAGTATAAGTTTTTACTTTAGTCGCAACTGTTTACTACGGAAGATGGGGGCGCACAACCTTAGCCGCTGTCTGCCTTTATTGGCGCTATTTTTTATGTGGGTGGACCAACACACTGTGCGGTCCAAGGTGACACCTAAGTATTTAACTTGCTGACGGCAGTCAGCATTTGTCGTACCTGGACGCCGGTGTAGCCTTTTAGGACCAGGTCCTCTTTCACGTAATCTTCCTCTAAGTCAGCTGGAAGACGTTTGATTACGTAGCGTAGAGGTTGGTCCCCACGTGGAGTAAAACTGTAGTTTTCTACTCCGGCGTCCTTCAGGAGCTGCAATGTCGGGTTCGCGTCCTGCTTCCGTTGAAGGAAGAGCTTAAGACAGTCCCTCGTCGTCTGCAATTTATATGTGCCGGCAGGAAGGGAGCCACGCAGGATGCGGAGGACCTTTACCGTGTGTTGGACGTCAGGGATACTTGGCCTAGGAAATCTATGGCCTGCTCTATATACCATGACACAAACGAACAACCAGCACTAATATCACAAAGATGTTCTAGCATCGAACCTTATAACAAAAATCTATTGAGTTGCACTCACATGACTTTCTCTACAATTGTACTAGCCATTCTTACAAACTCTTATTCCTATATCTTCTTCTTCTTCTTCTTCTCCTGCTCCTGCTCTTTCTTCTTCTTCGTCTTCTTCTCCTCCTCCTCCTGCTCTTTCTTCTTCTTCTTCGTCTTCTTCTCCTCCTCCTTCTTCTTCTGCTTCTTCTTCCTCTTCTTCTTCTGGTTCTTCTTCTTAATCTTCTTTTTCTTCTTGTTAATTAAAATAATCATTTGTACAAATTATCTTATTGCTTATTTCCTTTTAGGTGCAAAGGGAATATGCTTTGTGCGATAGTCAAACATTTTAAAGCTTTGAGATTCCGTGGTCTTTGCAAACTTAACATATAAAAACAATGAACAACGATGCTCCATTTCACGAAAGTTGCTTTCTGAAACTCACACACATAACAAGGAATATCTCCGAAATGGTACACCTTACAAGAAAATTCATTTGGACATAAATTGTGTATTCTAGCAAAGTCTACACGTTTTGCATAGTATGGCTTTGTCTATCTCTAACGGTGAAGAGCAGAAGTAGTAGTAAAATTAAGATGGCACCTACACAGTTTAGCACAGGTAAGGAAACCTCGTGAAGGTGTTCCAACCACACAAAACAACACGTATGCGCACACAAGCCGAAGGAAATCCAAACACCACAAATAAAAAGTGACACACTAGGCTGAAGAGGGTTTCCCCAAACAGCCCGGGCATCTTGTAAACATGCCTAAATTAACACTTTTCATTTCATTTGGATCCATAGCGTCATTCACTTGGCCTAGGAAATCTATGGCCTGCTCTATATACCATGACACAAACGAACAACCAGCACTAATATCACAAAGATGTTCTAGCATCGAACCATATAACAAAAATCTAATGAGTTGCACTCACATGACTTTCTCTACAATTGTACTAACCATTCCTACAAACTCTTATTCCTATATCTTCTTCTTCTTCTTCTTCTTCTTCTTCTTCTTCTTCTTCTTCTTCTTCTTCTTCTTCTTCTTCTTCTCCTCCTCCTCTTTCTTCTTCATCGTCTTCTTCTCCCCCTCCTTCTTCTTCTGCTTCTTCTTCTTCTGGTTCTTCTTCTTCTTAATCTTCTTTTTCTTCTTGTTAATTAAAATGATCATTTGTACAAATTATCTTATTGCTTGTTTCCTTTTAGGTGCAAAGGGAATATGCTTTGTGCGATAGTCAAACATTTTAAAGCTTTGAGATTCCGTTCTCTTTGCACACTTAACATAAAATCTGATGTGTTGCACTCACATGCCTTTCTGTTCTCCTGTAGTAGCCACTCTTACAAGCTCCTATGCCTCTATCTTCTTCGTGTTGAATTAAACATTTATACATATTATTTTATTGCTTATTTCCTTGTAGGTTCAAGGGGAATATTAGAATACAGTAGGCTTTGTGCGATAGTGAAATGTTTTAAAGCTTTGAGATTCCGTGGTCTTTGCAAACTTAACATATAAAAACAATGAACAACGATGCTCCATTTCACGAAAGTTGCTTTCTGAAACCCACACACATAACAAGGAATATCTCCGAAATGGTTCACCTTACAAGAAAATTCATTTGGTCATAAATTGTGTATTCTAGCAAAGTCTACATGTTTTGCATAGTATGGCTTTGTCTATCTCTAACGGTGAAGAGCAGAAGTAGTGGTAAAATTAAGATGGCACCTACACAGTTTACCGCAGGTAAGGAAACCTCGTGAAGGTCTTCCAACCGGTGAGTAGAAAAAGGTGGATTTTGAAAGAACGAAAATGTTTAGAAAACAAAACCAAAATGAAAAGAGAAATGCCAACGGCACGTGGTGTTCCCAAGCGGTCACCCATCAAAGTACTGACCACGCCCAATGCTGCTTAACTTCGGTGATCGGACGAGAACCGGTGTATTCAGCATGGTATGGCCGTTAGCGAGAGATCTTGCGTTCTAAAGGCTACATCATATGTACGCGTTTCTTCTCTATTTTTCTATACTTTGTGCAAGCCTTTGTTACCCACACTCTTTATCTAATTGATTATTAAACATGGGAAACTGACACACAGACACACAAATGGCAACATACTACGCTACAGTACACTACGCTACACTACACTACGCAACGTCAACGACAACACAAAACAACACGTGTGCGCACACAAGCCGAAGGAAATCCAAACACCACAAATAAAAAATAACACACTAGGCTGAAGAGGGGTTTCCACTGTGCGTGAGTGTGTGTGCGTGTGTGTTTGTGTGTGTGCGTGTATGAGGGCATATCTTCTGATATGCCAGAGTGAATGCGGGAGTGAATGTGTGTAAATATATGTATATAAAAGTAACAGGAAAAAGACAAAGCCAAACATAAACATTACCACGAACTGCTAATACAGATGGGAACTGTTCTCGGTGACCCAAAAGAGGGTCACTGTATGGGTTACCAAAAAACCCCATGTACATAGTAGATGTAAGTGTAAAAAAAAAAAATTGTATAAAACATGACAACTTAAGTCTGTACGCTGGGCCCCATGTACCAGCACCAGACAAAATTCTTGAATAAAATAGTCTGAATCTGAAAGAGGGGTTTCCCTAAACAGCCCGGGCATCTTGTAAACATGCCCAAATTAACACTTTTCATTTCATTTGGACCCATAGCGACATTCACTTGGCCTAGGAAATCAATGGCCTGCTCTATATACCGTGACACAAACGAACAACCAGCACTAATATCACAAAGATGTTCTAGCATCGAACCTTATAACAAAAATCTAATGAGTTGCACTCACACGACTTTCTCTACAATTGTACTAACCATTCTTACAAACTCTTATTCCTATAGCTTCTTCTTCTTCTTCTTGTTCTTCTTCTTCTTCTTCTTCCTCTTCTTCTCCTCCTCCTCTTTCTTCTTCATCGTCTTCTTCTCCTCCTCCTTCTTCTTCTGCTTCTTCTTCCTCTTCTTCTGGTTCTTCTTCTTAATCTTCTTTTTCTTCTTGTTAATTAAAATAATCATTTGTACAAATTATCTTATTGCTTATTTCCTTGTAGGTGCAAAGGTGATATGCTTCAAGTTCAAGTTATTTATTAGAAAGTGTTGGCCTGGTGCCGGTACAATGGGCCCGGCTTACAGGCTATATTTAACATTTTTATTTACATTTAACTTTGTTTATATATATATATATATATATATATATACACATTTTTCGGTTTCAACAAAAAACCCATACGGTGACCATCTGTAGGTCACCGAGAATAGTTTTATTTTGTCTTTTTAAGTTCTATTTCTTCTTTGTGTTATATATACATATGTACATACTTACAATTTATTTACATACACATTCACGCACGCATTCACCCACGCACACTCTCACACACACATACACACACATCTTCACTGGGCACACCAGAGAAATGCGTCCCAGCACACTGCACTATTTACACTTCGTATATACACTGTCCCGCGGTGGCAGCTCCTGAATATTCGAGGCGAGGGCCTCTGCCATAACATGTATGTGGCCTAGGAACGAGGTTGCGTGGACGCGCATTAGTAGGCGAGCCGAGCCGCTTCTAGAACATTTTGATCCTATTATGCTTGCGGTGCTTCGGCTCGCCTTTGCCGATATTGGCGATCACGTCGTTTTCGTGGTTTCTAATGCGCGTCCATACAGCCGTTGCTCGTTTTTCAATTGCCTCCGGGATGAACGGGATCCGGGTTTCAAGGTGTAGTGTTTGGGTACTGGTGAGGAGTGGAGCAGAGAGGATTTTTCTGAGGGAGAGGTTTTGGAGGGTTTGGAGTTGTTTCAGGGCGGTTTTGGAGGCATTAGCCCAGGCCACACATGCATACAGGACCACCGAGAGAATAAATGACCTATATAATATCAGTTTTGACTTCAGTCGCAACTGTTTACTGCGGAAGATGGGGGCGCACAACTTTAGCCGCTGTCTGCCTTTATTGGCGCTATTTTTTATGTGGGTGGACCAACACATTGTGCGGTCCAAGGTGACACCTAAGTATTTAACCTGCTGACGGCAGTGCAATATTTGACCACCGACCGTTAGGTCCTTTGCCAAAGTGTGACGCCGCTTAGAGAAATGAATTAGCTGGCATTTGTCGGGGTTAATTTTGATTTTCCAGTCATGTTGCCATGAGAGGAAGTTGTTAACATAACGTTGCATTTCTGCAAGGCCGAAACGTGGGTTTCTATGGTGGTTGTATATTGCAGTGTCGTCAGCATACATGGCAACCTTGCATCTGGCGTCCACTGGGTAGTCATTAGTAAATAATATATACAGAAAAGGGGACATTATTGCCCCTTGTGGGACGCCAGCCCGCATCACTCGCTCCCGTGAAAAGGAGCGGCCCACTTGGACGTAAAACTTCCGTTTTTCTAGAAAATTGTGCAGCAGGTATAGATAATTTTGAAGAGCCGGGAAATTGTGGTGCAGTTTGTAAATGAGGCCATTGTGCCAGCACCGGTCGAATGCGGCTTCTACGTCCAGAAATAGCGCCAACGTTGAAGCCCCATTGTTAAATTACTCTGTTATGTCATCTGTTAGTCTGAGAAGCTGTAAATCAGTAGAATGTCCTTTTGGAAAACCAAACTGTGAATTTGAGGGTTCATGAGATTCTGAAACTTGTTTTTGAAGTCGAGAAAGTATAAGTTTTTCGAGCAATTTACCAATAGTAGACAAGAGACTAATGGGGCGGTAGTTTTGCGGTTGCCTGGTGCTTTTCCCTTGCTTTGGGAGCATGATGACCTTGGCTCGTTTCCAAGTAGAGGGGAAATAGCCTTGCTGCAAACAGGCGTTAAATATCTTTGTTAGTTGCACCAGAGCTTTTCTCGGGAGATGTTTAAGTTCCTCATTAGTCACTTTGTCTGGGCCGGCAGCTTTCCCATTAGGCAATTTCCTAATGAGCTTGTGAACTTCCTGCGGTGTTATGATGGGTAGTTGTTGCTCTTGCTTCTGCGCCACCCAGGTTTGTACCCATGTCTGGACCTCCCGTTCTATTTCACGGTTGGTCACTGGATTTTCGCTGAATCTGTCTTCAAGACAGTCAGGGAAGACCTCGGCTTTCTCCTCTGCGGAGAAGTGCAAGCCGCTTTGAGTGTGCAGCGCCTCAGTTGCGGAGTTGACGCTCGTGGAAACCTTGAAAGCCTTGAGTAATTTCCACAAAGAAGAGTCCGAATGGGTGGTACTCAGCATTTTGTTTTCCCACTGTTCAGTTTTGTTGATTTTAATTTGATGCCGAATGATGTTGCGTAACCATTTTGCTAGCACTTTATATTCAGGCTGACGGGTGTACCGCCACAGTTTTGTTAAGCGTCGTCTCCGCGCAATGAGTTGCTCTACCTCGGGGTACGTGCAAAAACCGGGCGGTCTTGTGGTGTATGTGGTAGCACTTCTTCTGGCTGTGTGTAGCGAGGCAGTAAAGTTTTCAATGGCGACATCTATGTCTGCCTCGCTATAGTATGACAGCCTGGGTTGCGCCATCCTGTGCATTTCGAAGGTGAACATATTCCAGTCAGTCTCCGCCCTCTTTCGAGGGCCAGAGGCACTGGCCGAAATGCCAACCTGTATGTCGAAATGCACAGGAAGATGGTCGGAGTCCAGGCTGTGATACACAGTAAAGTTACATAACAGTGTCGCATTTTTTGTAAGTACGATGTCCAAAATCTCGGGGTCAAAGGGATATGCTTTGTGCGATAGTCAAACATTTTAAAGCTTTGAGATTCCGTTCTCTTTGCACACTTAACATAAAATCTGATGAGTTGCACTCACATGCCTTTCTGTTCTCCTGTAGTAGCCACTCTTACAAGCTCCTATGCCTCTATCTTCTTCGTGTTGAATTAAACATTTATACATATTATTTTATTGCTTATTTCCTTGTAGGTTCAAGGGGAATATTAGAATACAGTAGGCTTTGTGCGATAGTGAAATGTTTTAAAGCTTTGAGATTCCGTGGTCTTTGCAAACTTAACATATAAAAACAATGAACAACGATGCTCCATTTCACGAAAGTTGCTTTCTGAAACTCACACACATAACAAGGAATATCTCCGAAATGGTTCACCTTACAAGAAAATTCATTTGGTCATAAATTGTGTATTCTAGCAAAGTCTACATGTTTTGCATAGTATGGCTTTGTCTATCTCTAACGGTGAAGAGCAGAAGTAGTGGTAAAGTTAAGATGGCACCTACACAGTTTACCACAGGTAAGGAAACCTCGTGAAGGTGTTCCAACCGGTGAGTAGAAAAAGGTGGACTTTGAAAGAAGGAAAATGTTTAGAAAACAAAACCAAAATTAAAAGAGAAATGCCAACGGCACGTGGTGTTCCCAAGCGGTCACCCATCCAAGTACTAACCACGCCCAATGCTGCTGAACTTCGGTGATCGGACGAGAACCGGTGTATTCAGCATGGTATGGCCGTTGGCGAGAGATGTTGCGTTCTAAAGGCTACACCATATGTATGCGTTTCTTCTCTATTTTTCTATACCTTGTGCAAAGCTTTGTTACCCAACCTCTTTATCTAATTGATTATTTAACATGGGAAACTGACACACAGACACACAAATGGCAACACACTACGCTACACTACACTACGCAACCTCAACGACAACACAAAACAACACGTATGCGCACACAAGCCGAAGGAAATCCAAACACCACAAATAAAAAATAACACACTAGGCTGAAGGGGGTTTCCCTAAACAGCCCGGGCATCTTGTAAACATGCCCAAATTAACACTTTTCATTTCATTTGGATCCATAGCGACATTCACTTGGCCTAGGAAATCTATGGCCTGCTCTATATACCATGACACAAACGAACAACCAGCACTAATATCACAAAGATGTTCTAGCATCGAACCTTATAACAAAAATCTAATGAGTTGCACTCACATGACTTTCTCTACAATTGTACTAACCATTCTTACAAACTCTTATTCCTATATCTTCTTCTTCTTCTTGATCTTCTTCTTCTTCCTCTTCTTCTTCTTCTCCTCCTCCTCCGCCTCCTCCTCCTCTTTCTTCTTCATCGTCTTCTTCTCCCCCTCCTTCTTCTTCTTCTGCTTCTTCTTCCTCTTCTTCTGGTTCTTCTTTTTAATCTTCTTTTTCTTCTTGTTAATTAAAATAATCATTTGTACAAATTATCTTATTGCTTATTTCCTTTTAGGTGCAAAGGAAATATGCTTTGTGTGATAGTCAAACATTTTAAAGCTTTGAGATTCCGTTCTCTTTAAACCCTTAACATAAAATCAGATGTGTTGCACTCACATGCCTTTCTGTTCTCCTGTAGTAGCCACTCTTACAAGCTCCTATGCCTCTATCTTCTTCGTGTTGAATTAAACATTTATACATATTATTTTATTGCTTATTTCCTTGTAGGTTCAAGGGGAATATTAGAATACAGTAGGCTTTGTGCGATAGTGAAATGTTTTAAAGCTTTGAGATTCCGTGGTCTTTGCAAACTTAACATATAAAAACAATGAACAACGATGCTCCATTTCACGAAAGTTGCTTTCTGAAAGTCACACACATAACAAGGAATATCTCCGAAATGGTACACCTTACAAGAAAATTCATTTGGACATAAATTGTGTATTCTAGCAAAGTCTACATGTTTTGCATAGTATGGCTTTGTCTATCTCTAACGGTGAAGAGCAGAACTAGTGGTAAAATTAAGATGGCACCTACACAGTTTAGCACAGGTAAGGAAACCTCGTGAAGGTGTTCCAACCGGTGAGTAGAAAAAGGTGGACTTTGAAAGAAGGAAAATGTTTAGAAAACAAAACCAAAATTAAAAGAGAAATGCCAACGGCACGTGGTGTTCCCAAGCGGTCACCCATCCAAGTACTAACCACGCCCAATGCTGCTGAACTTCGGTGATCGGACGAGAACCGGTGTATTCAGCATGGTATGGCCGTTGGCGAGAGATGTTGCGTTCTAAAGGCTACACCATATGTATGCGTTTCTTCTCTATTTTTCTATACTTTGTGCAAAGCTTTGTTACCCAACCTCTTTATCTAATTGATTATTTAACATGGGAAACTGACACACAGACACACAAATGGCAACACACTACGCTACACTACACTACGCAACCTCAACGACAACACAAAACAACACGTATGCGCACACAAGCCGAAGGAAATCCAAACACCACAAATAAAAAATAACACACTAGGCTGAAGGGGGTTTCCCTAAACAGCCCGGGCATCTTGTAAACATGCCCAAATTAACACTTTTCATTTCATTTGGATCCATAGCGACATTCACTTGGCCTAGGAAATCTATGGCCTGCTCTATATACCATGACACAAACGAACAACCAGCACTAATATCACAAAGATGTTCTAGCATCGAACCTTATAACAAAAATCTAATGAGTTGCACTCACATGACTTTCTCTACAATTGTACTAACCATTCTTACAAACTCTTATTCCTATATCTTCTTCTTCTTCTTCTTCTTCTTCTTCTTCTTCTGCTTCTCCTCCTCCGCCTCCTCCTCCTCCTCTTTCTTCTTCATCGTCTTCTTCTCCCCCTCCTTCTTCTTCTGCTTCTTCTTCCTCTTCTTCTTCTGGTTCTTCTTCTTAATCTTCTTTTTCTTCTTGTTAATTAAAATAATCATTTGTACAAATTATCTTATTGCTTATTTCCTTTTAGGTGCAAAGGGAATATGCTTTGTGCGATAGTCAAACATTTTAAAGCTTTGAGATTCCGTTCTCTTTAAACCCTTAACATAAAATCTGATGTGTTGCACTCACATGCCTTTCTGTTCTCCTGTAGTAGCCACTCTTACAAGCTCCTATGCCTCTATCTTCTTCGTGTTGAATTAAACATTTATACATATTATTTTATTGCTTATTTCCTTGTAGGTTCAAGGGGAATATTAGAATACAGTAGGCTTTGTGCGATAGTGAAATGTTTTAAAGCTTTGAGATTCCGTGGTCTTTGCAAACTTAACATATAAAAACAATGAACAACGATGCTCCATTTCACGAAAGTTGCTTTCTGAAAGTCACACACATAACAAGGAATATCTCCGAAATGGTACACCTTACAAGAAAATTCATTTGGACATAAATTGTGTATTCTAGCAAAGTCTACATGTTTTGCATAGTATGGCTTTGTCTATCTCTAACGGTGAAGAGCAGAACTAGTGGTAAAATTAAGATGGCACCTACACAGTTTAGCACAGGTAAGGAAACCTCGTGAAGGTGTTCCAACCGGTGAGTAGAAAAAGGTGGACTTTGAAAGAAGGAAAATGTTTAGAAAACAAAACCAAAATTAAAAGAGAAATGCCAACGGCACGTGGTGTTCCCAAGCGGTCACCCATCCAAGTACTAACCACGCCCAATGCTGCTGAACTTCGGTGATCGGACGAGAACCGGTGTATTCAGCATGGTATGGCCGTTGGCGAGAGATGTTGCGTTCTAAAGGCTACACCATATGTATGCGTTTCTTCTCTATTTTTCTATACTTTGTGCAAAGCTTTGTTACCCAACCTCTTTATCTAATTGATTATTTAACATGGGAAACTGACACACAGACACACAAATGGCAACACACTACGCTACACTACACTACGCAACCTCAACGACAACACAAAACAACACGTATGCGCACACAAGCCGAAGGAAATCCAAACACCACAAATAAAAAATAACACACTAGGCTGAAGGGGGTTTCCCTAAACAGCCCGGGCATCTTGTAAACATGCCCAAATTAACACTTTTCATTTCATTTGGATCCATAGCGACATTCACTTGGCCTAGGAAATCTATGGCCTGCTCTATATACCATGACACAAACGAACAACCAGCACTAATATCACAAAGATGTTCTAGCATCGAACCTTATAACAAAAATCTAATGAGTTGCACTCACATGACTTTCTCTACAATTGTACTAACCATTCTTACAAACTCTTATTCCTATATCTTCTTCTTCTTCTTCTTCTTCTTCTTCTTCTTCTGCTTCTCCTCCTCCGCCTCCTCCTCCTCTTTCTTCTTCATCGTCTTCTTCTCCCCCTCCTTCTTCTTCTTCTGCTTCTTCTTCCTCTTCTTCTTCTGGTTCTTCTTCTTAATCTTCTTTTTCTTCTTGTTAATTAAAATAATCATTTGTACAAATTATCTTATTGCTTATTTCCTTTTAGGTGCAAAGGGAATATGCTTTGTGCGATAGTCAAACATTTTAAAGCTTTGAGATTCCGTTCTCTTTAAACCCTTAACATAAAATCTGATGTGTTGCACTCACATGCCTTTCTGTTCTCCTGTAGTAGCCACTCTTACAAGCTCCTATGCCTCTATCTTCTTCGTGTTGAATTAAACATTTATACATATTATTTTATTGCTTATTTCCTTGTAGGTTCAAGGGGAATATTAGAATACAGTAGGCTTTGTGCGATAGTGAAATGTTTTAAAGCTTTGAGATTCCGTGGTCTTTGCAAACTTAACATATAAAAACAATGAACAACGATGCTCCATTTCACGAAAGTTGCTTTCTGAAAGTCACACACATAACAAGGAATATCTCCGAAATGGTACACCTTACAAGAAAATTCATTTGGACATAAATTGTGTATTCTAGCAAAGTCTACATGTTTTGCATAGTATGGCTTTGTCTATCTCTAACGGTGAAGAGCAGAACTAGTGGTAAAATTAAGATGGCACCTACACAGTTTAGCACAGGTAAGGAAACCTCGTGAAGGTGTTCCAACCGGTGAGTAGAAAAAGGTGGACTTTGAAAGAAGGAAAATGTTTAGAAAACAAAACCAAAATTAAAAGAGAAATGCCAACGGCACGTGGTGTTCCCAAGCGGTCACCCATCCAAGTACTAACCACGCCCAATGCTGCTGAACTTCGGTGATCGGACGAGAACCGGTGTATTCAGCATGGTATGGCCGTTGGCGAGAGATGTTGCGTTCTAAAGGCTACACCATATGTATGCGTTTCTTCTCTATTTTTCTATACTTTGTGCAAAGCTTTGTTACCCAACCTCTTTATCTAATTGATTATTTAACATGGGAAACTGACACACAGACACACAAATGGCAACACACTACGCTACACTACACTACGCAACCTCAACGACAACACAAAACAACACGTATGCGCACACAAGCCGAAGGAAATCCAAACACCACAAATAAAAAATAACACACTAGGCTGAAGGGGGTTTCCCTAAACAGCCCGGGCATCTTGTAAACATGCCCAAATTAACACTTTTCATTTCATTTGGATCCATAGCGACATTCACTTGGCCTAGGAAATCTATGGCCTGCTCTATATACTATGACACAAACGAACAACCAGCACTAATATCACAAAGATGTTCTAGCATCGAAGCTTATAACAAAAATCTAATGAGTTGCACTCACATGACTTTCTCTACAATTGTACTAACCATTCTTACAAACTCTTATTCCTATATCTTCTTCTTCTTCTTCTTCTTCTTCTTCTTCTTCTTCTTCTTCTTCTTCTTCTTCTTCTTCTTCTGCTTCTCCTCCTCCGCCTCCTCCTCCTCCTCTTTCTTCTTCATCGTCTTCTTCTCCCCCTCCTTCTTCTTCTTCTGCTTCTTCTTCCTCTTCTTCTTCTGGTTCTTCTTCTTAATCTTCTTTTTCTTCTTGTTAATTAAAATAATCATTTGTACAAATTATCTTATTGCTTATTTCCTTTTAGGTGCAAAGGGAATATGCTTTGTGCGATAGTCAAACATTTTAAAGCTTTGAGATTCCGTTCTCTTTAAACCCTTAACATAAAATCTGATGTGTTGCACTCACATGCCTTTCTGTTCTCCTGTAGTAGCCACTCTTACAAGCTCCTATGCCTCTATCTTCTTCGTGTTGAATTAAACATTTATACATATTATTTTATTGCTTATTTCCTTGTAGGTTCAAGGGGAATATTAGAATACAGTAGGCTTTGTGCGATAGTGAAATGTTTTAAAGCTTTGAGATTCCGTGGTCTTTGCAAACTTAACATATAAAAACAATGAACAACGATGCTCCATTTCACGAAAGTTGCTTTCTGAAAGTCACACACATAACAAGGAATATCTCCGAAATGGTACACCTTACAAGAAAATTCATTTGGACATAAATTGTGTATTCTAGCAAAGTCTACATGTTTTGCATAGTATGGCTTTGTCTATCTCTAACGGTGAAGAGCAGAACTAGTGGTAAAATTAAGATGGCACCTACACAGTTTAGCACAGGTAAGGAAACCTCGTGAAGGTGTTCCAACCGGTGAGTAGAAAAAGGTGGACTTTAAAGAAGGAAAATGTTTAGAAAACAAAACCAAAATGAAAAGAGAAATGCCAACGGCACGTGGTGTTCCCAAGCGGTCACCCATCCTAGTACTAACCACGCCCAATGCTGCTTCACTTCGGTGATTGGACGAGAACCGGTGTATTCAGCATGGTATGGCCGTTGGCGAGAGATGTTGCGTTCTAAAGGCTACACCATATGTATGCGTTTCTTCTCTATTTTTCTATACTTTGTGCAAAGCTTTGTTACCCAACCTCTTTATCTAACTGATTATTAAACATGGGAAACTGACACACAGACACACAAATGGCAACACACTACGCTACACTACACTACGCAACCTCAACGACAACACAAAACAACACGTATGCGCACACAAGCCGAAGGAAATCCAAACACCACAAATAAAAAATAACACACTAGGCTGAAGGGGGTTTCCCTAAACAGCCCGGGCATCTTGTAAACATGCCCAAATTAACACTTTTCATTTCATTTGGATCCATAGCGACATTCACTTGGCCTAGGAAATCTATGGCCTGCTCTATATACCATGACACAAACGAACAACCAGCACTAATATCACAAAGATGTTCTAGCATCGAACCTTATAACAAAAATCTAATGAGTTGCACTCACATGACTTTCTCTACAATTGTACTAACCATTCTTACAAACTCTTATTCCTATATCTTCTTCTTCTTCTTCTTCTTCTTCTTCTTCTTCTTCTTCTTCTTCTTCTTCTTCTTCTTCTTCTTCTTCTTCTTCTTCTTCTTCTTCTTCTTCTCCTCCTCCTCTTTCTTCTTCATCGTCTTCTTCTCCCCCTCCTTCTTTTTCTTCTGCTTCTTCTTCCTCTTCTTCTTCTGGTTCTTCTTCTTAATCTTCTTTTTCTTCTTGTTAATTAAAATAATCATTTGTATAAATTATCTTATTGCTTATTTCCTTTTAGGTGCAAAGGGATTATGCTTATAACTTATAACTTATTTATTGAAGAAGACACATTTGCCTGGTGCCGGTACAAAAGGGCCCGGCTTACAGGCTCAAGTTAATATTAGTTATAATATTTACATTTTTTACAAGTTAATTCATTATCTGTTTTTTTCTTGAAAACCCATACAGTGGGCAGCTTTAGCCCACCGAGAACAGTTTTATTTTGTATGTTCAATGTTTATCTGTCTCTTTTTTTTTTATCGTTTTTTTGTTTATATACACTCATCCACTCGCTCATTCACTCCTGGGCATACCACACATATGTCCCATCACACTCACACACGCACACACACACACACGCTCGTATATACATATTTACACTCACTACACTGTACACTTCACTTATTTACAGTTTTTTCCGCAGTTTTCCTGTGCGGACCAGGTTGCAGCTCCTGACTGGTTCCCTGGGATGCAGGCCTCTGAGGTAGCGTGTGTGCGGCCTAGGGCCCTTCTTTGCGTGGACGCACATCAGCCGGTGAGCCGAACAACGTCTAAAACATCTTGATTCTGTTGTGCTTCCGATGCTTCGGCTCACCTTTACCAATATTGGCAATGACGTAATTGTCATGGTTTCTGATGCGCGCCCACGCGACAGTGGCTCTTTTCGCTATTGCCTCGGGAATGGATAGGATCTGGGTTTCCTGGTGAAGGGTTCGGTTAGTGGTTAGGATGGGAGCAGAGAGGATTTTCCTGAGAGACAGGTTTTGTAGGGTTTGGAGAGTTTTCAGGGCGGTTTTTGAGGCGTTTGCCCAGGCCACACACGCGTATAGAACCACCGAAAGGATAAAAGCTTTATACAGTACGAGTTTGGACTTCAATTGCAGCTGTTTACTGCGAAAGATGGGGGCGCATAACTTTAGCCGCTGTCTGCCTTTGTTGGCGCTATTTTTTATGTGGGAGGACCAGCACATTGTGCGGTCCAAGGTAACCCCTAAGTATTTGACTTGCCGACGACAGTGCAATACTTGACCACCGACCGTTAGGTCCATTGCCAAAGTGTGATGCCGCTTAGAAAAATGGATCAGCTGGCATTTGTTAGGATTAATTTTGATTTTCCAGTCATGTTGCCATGACAGGAAGTTGTTAACATAACGTTGCATTTCTGCAAGGCCGAAACGTGGATTTCTATGGTGATTGTATATTGCAGTGTCGTCAGCATACATGGCTACCTTACATCTGGCGTCCACTGGGAAATCGTTAGTGAATAATATATACAGAAAGGGTGACATGATTGCCCCTTGTGGGACGCCAGCCCGCATTACTCTCTCCCGTGAGGAGGAGCGGCCCACTTGGACGTAGAACTTGCGTTTTTCCAAAAAGTTGTGCAGCAAGTACAGGTAATTTTGAAGAGCCGGGAAATTGTGGTGCAATTTGTAAATAAGGCCATTGTGCCAGCACCGGTCGAATGCGGCTTCTACGTCCAGAAATAGCGCCAACGTTGAAGCCCCATTGTTAAATTGCTCTGTTACATCATCAGTTAGTCTGAGAAGCTGTAAGTCAGTAGAATGTCCTTTTCGAAAACCAAACTGTGAATTTGAAAGTTCATGAGATGCCGAAACTTGTTTTTGAAGTCGAAAAAGTATAAGTTTTTCTAGCAATTTACCAATAGTAGACAAAAGACTAATGGGGCGGTAGTTTTGCGGTTGCCTGGTGCTTTTCCCTTGCTTTGGGAGCATAATTACCTTGGCTCGTTTCCAGGTAGAGGGGAAATAGCCTTGCTGCAGACAGGCGTTAAAAATTTTAGTCAGTTGCACCAGGGCTTTTCTCGGGAGATGCTTTAGTTCCTCATTAGTCACTTTGTCTGGGCCGGCAGCTTTCCCATTAGGTAATTTCCTAATGAGCTTGTAAACTTCCTGCGGTGTTATGAGGGGTAGTTGTTGCTCTTGCTTCTGCGCCACCCAGGTTTGTACCCATGTCTGTACCTCCCGTTCTATGTCGCGGTTGGTAACTGGGTTTTCGCTGAATCTATCTTCAAGACAGTCAGCGAAGACCTCGGCTTTCTCCTCTTCGGAGAAGTGCAGGCCGCCATGAGTGTGCAGCGCCTCAGTTGCGGAGTTGACGTTCGTGGAGACTTTAAATGCCTTTAATAATTTCCACAAGGAAGAGTCCGAATGGGTGGTACTCAGCATTTTGTTTTCCCACTGTTGAGTTTTGTTAATTTTAATTTGATGCCGAATGATGTTGCGTAGCCATTTTGCTAGCGCTTTATATTCAGGCTGGCGGGTGTACCGCCATAGTCTTGTCAAACGTCGTCTCCGCGCAATGAGTTGCTCTACCTCTGGGTAAGTGCAAAAACCGGGTGGTCTTGTGGTGTAAGTGGTAGCGCTTCTCTTGGCTGTGTGTAGCGAGGCAGTGAAGTTTTCAACGGCGACATCTATGTCTGCCTCGCTATAGTATGACAGCTTGGGTTGCGCCATCCTGTGCATTTCCATGGTGAACTTATTCCAGTCGGTCTCAGCCCTCCTTCGAGGCCCAGAGGCACCGGCTGGAATGCCACCCTGTATATCGAAATGCACGGGAAGGTGGTCAGAGTCCAGGCTGTGATACACTGTAAAGTTAATTAAAGGTGTCGCATTTTTTGTCAGTACGAAGTCCAAAATTTCGGGGTCAAAGTGCCCCGTTCTGTGCCAAAATGTAGGGTGTGGGGGAATGTGCACCTCTAAGTCGTCATTATCTGTTATAAGTTCAACCAGGAGATTTCCAGCCGCGTTTGCCCGGCGTGAAAACCACCAGGGGTGCCGGGCGTTGAAATCTCCTGCAATTATAACGTGCTCCTCTAAAGCGAGGATTTGTTCGAGGTCAGGTATGAAATTTAAGGAGTTGGGGGGCCGGTAGAGCGCTACCAGCATCACCGTTTGATTATTTACACGGGTTTTAAGTGCTGTGCACTCTAACGCTACCATTGCAGGTAGCGTGACAGAAGCATGAGCAACAGTGTTTCTGAGCAAAATAGCAGTCCCTCCCCCCTGTCTGCCAATTCTGTCGTTCCGGAAGATTTGGTAACCCTGGAGCTTAAAAGTCTGCTCTTGTTGTAATTTTGTTTCGCAAATGAATGCGACATCAATTTTGTTACGCCGCAGGTAGTTTTCAAGTTCATGTTGCTTCCTGTGGATGCCGTCTGCATTCCACAGGAGTGCACGCGTTAAAGTTATGCCTCCCCTTGAAGTTGCCATTTACTCGAAGAGAGTGGTGACTAAACATATGATGGTTTCCAGCTTCTCCATGGTATCGTTGCAGCTTTTTAATCTTGCGATTATGGGCCGCAACTTTGGTAATAGTACTGGGAGGTTTAAATCCTTAAAGAGGCTGAAAATTTCTTTCAAACCTCCCAGGTCACTGGTGGGTGCCTCTGAGGGCTGGGGTTGTGGAGGGGGACCATTTGGAGGTTGCTCAAATGCATTTCGTCCTCCGGCGGCTCCTGCGAAAGAGGTGCCTTTTTGGACCAGGGCCGGGTTGAGGATGGGGCGTGGCCCTGGTTGAGTACCATTAGAGTTCCTGGCTGCTGCGGCCAGTTGGCGGCGATGACGTTCCATTTTGAAGGTCTCGCACCCCCTGTAGCTGGCAGGATGCGCCTCCCCACAGTTCGCACAGTGGGGTACAGCGTCTTCCTTGGCCTTTTTTGGGCAGTCAGCTAGGCGGTGGAGGTCACCGCAAAGGACACACCGGGAGGTCATGTGGCACATTTTGAATGTGTGGCCCAGTTGTTGGCAGTTAAAACATTGGGTTATATTTTGGAAGGTTTTTAAGACCTCCACGGTGACCATCATATGGCACACTTCTCTTTCCTGTAAAAGCTTTTGGTTTCCGGTAGTTCTTTCCAGACTCACCTGAAAGTTTGGAAGAGGCCTGCCGCGGGACACCATTTGTCGTACCTGGACGCCGGTGTATCCCTTCTGCTCCAGGTCCTCCTGTATATAGGCTACCTGCAGATCTGCAGGCAGGCGTTTGATGACAAACCGAAGGGGCTGGTCGCTTCTAGGTGTGAAGCTGTAGCTCTCTACACCGGCGTTCGTCAGGAGCTGCATTGTAGGGACGGCATCTTGTTTCCTCTGAAGGAAGAGCTTCAGGCAATCCCTTGTTGTTTGTAGTTTGTATGAGCCATTGTTAAGTTTATTTCTTAGTAGTTGTAGTACCTTTACCGCCTGCTTTGTGTCCGGTATGATAATCCTGGGTGGCTTTTGATTTTCTTCTGTAGAGGTCGTCGGGGGTGTAGGTGTGGCTGTTGAGGTGGAGGGGACTGGCTTAGGGGGGAGAGGAGAGGGGCGGGTTTTTGATGGGGTCTTCTGGTGTGGTGGGATTTTTGGTTTGTGGAACTGTGTGATGGGATTCTGTGTGGGTGGGGGAAGTGCTGGGAAGTCCGACTCCTCGCGTTCTGCTACCTCCAGTGGCGTGAACGAGTTGCGTAGAGCGAGGGGGTGGGGCGGTGTGGATTGTCGTGGCTGCCTCTTGTTAATAGAGGACTGGGGGCGTTCGCCATCAGAGTCGCTGCCGCTGTCTCTTGTTCTTTTCTTCTTGGGTGCCGCTATCTTCCACCCCTCGCTCTGTTTCACCAGTTCCCGCTTCTTTATGGCGTACTCTTTGTAGCAGTACGCGAGGTCCTGAGAAAATTTGCCAAAGTTCATGGAGTCTGCATCTAGATTTGATAGTATTCCGGTATAGTAGGTTATTTCTGTTTGAATCTCTTAGACTTAGACTTAGACTTAATTTATTGAGGAAAAATTTGCCTGGTGCCGGTACAGAGGGGCCCGGCTTACAGGCTAAAATTGACATTAATTATAATTTACAATATTTACATGGGTACTCTTGTTAGGTTTTATATCATCAAAAACCCATACAGTGAGCGGCTTTAGCCCACCAAGAACAGTTTTTGGGCGTATTCTCAGTCTTTTGTCTGTCTGTTTTTGATAGTTTTTTTTTTTTAATTTATATACACGGATACATACACTCACTCACTCCTGGGCATACCACACATATGTCCCATCACACGCATACACACACACACACACACACACACACACACTCGTACATACATATTTACACACACTGCACTATATACACTTTACTATGTACAGTTTTTTCCGCAGTTTTCCTGTGCGGATCAGGTTGCAGCTCCTGACTGGTTCCCTGGGATGCAGGCCTCTGAGGTAACGTGTGTGCGGCCTAGGGCCCTTCTTTGCGCGGACGCACACCAGTCGGTGAGCCGAACGACGTCTAAAACATCTTAATTCTAGTGTGTTTCCGATGCTTCGGCTCACCTTTGCCAATATTGGCAATCACGTAATTGTCATGGTTTCTGATGCGTGCCCACGCGACAGTGGCTCTTTTCGCTATTGCCTCGGGAATGGTTAGGATCTGGGTTTCCTGGTGAAGGGTTCGGTTAGTGGTTAGGATGGGAGCAGAGAGGATTTTCCGGAGGGAGAGGTTTTGGAGGGTTTGGAGTTGTTTGAGGGCGGTTTTGGAGGCATTAGCCCAGGCCACACATGCATACAGGACCACCGAGAGAATAAATGACCTATATAGTATAAGTTTTGACTTTAGTCGCAACTGTTTACTACGGAAGATGGGGGCGCACAACTTTAGCCGCTGTCTGCCTTTATTGGCGCTATTTTTTATGTGGGTGGACCAACACATTGTGCGGTCCAAGGTGACACCTAAGTATTTAACTTGCTGACGGCAGTGCAATACTTGACCACCGACCGTTAGGTCCGTTGCCAAAGTGTGACGCCGCTTAGATAAATGAATCAGCTGGCATTTGTCGGGATTAATTTTGATTTTCCAGTCATGTTGCCATGAGAGGAAGTTGTTCACATAACGTTGCATTTCTGCAAGGCCGAAACGTGGATTTCTATGGTGGTTGTATATTGCAGTGTCGTCAGCATACATGGCGACCTTGCATCTGGCGTCCACTGGGAAATCATTGGTGAATAATATATACAGAAAAGGAGACATTATTGCCCCTTGTGGGACGCCAGCCCGCATCACTCGCTCCCGTGAGGAGGAGCGGCCCACTTGGACGTAAAACTGCCGGTTTTCTAGAAAATTGTGCAGCAAGTATAGATAATTTTGAAGAGCCGGGAAATTGTGGTGCAGTTTATAAATAAGGCCATTGTGCCAGCACCGGTCAAATGCAGCTTCTACGTCCAGAAATAGCGCCAACGTTGAAGCCCCATTGTTAAATTGCTCTGTTACGTCATCAGTTAGTCTGAGGAGCTGTAGTTCAGTGGAATGTCCTTTTCTTAAGCCAAACTGTGAATTTCAGAGTTCATGTGTTGCCGAGACTTGTTTTTGAAGTCGAGAAAGGATACATTTTTCGAGCAGTTTACCAATAGTAGACAAAAGACTAATGGGACGGTAGTTTTGCGGTTGTCTGGTGCTTTTCCCTTGCTTTGGGAGCATGATAACCTTAGCTCGTTTCCAAGTAGAGGGGAAATAGCCTTGCTGCAAACAGGCGTTAAATATCTTTGTTAGTTGCACCAGAGCTTTTCTCGGGAGATGCTTAAGTTCCTCATTAGTCACTTTGTCTGGACCGGCAGCTTTCCCATTAGGCAATTTCTTAATGAGCTTGTAAATTTCCTGCGGTGTTATGGTGGGTAGTTGTTGCTCTTGCTTCTGCGCCACCCAGGTTTGTACCCATGTCTGGACCTCCCGTTCTATTTCACAGTTGGTCACTGGGTTTTCGGTGAATCTGTCTTGGAGACAGTCAGCGAAGACCTCGGCTTTCTCCTCTGCGGAGAAGTGCAAGCCGCTTTGAGTGTGCAGCGCCTCAGTTGCGGAGTTGACGCTCGTGGAAACTTTGAAAGCCTTGAGTAATTTCCTCAAAGAAGAGTCCGAATGTGTGGTACTCAGCATTTTGTTTTCCCATTGTTCAGTTTTATTGATTTTAATTTGTTGCCGAATGATGTTGCGTAGCCATTTTGCTAGCACTTTATATTCAGGCTGACGGGTTTATCGCCACAGTTTTGTCAAGCGTCGTCTCCGCGCAATGAGTTGCTCTACCTCGGGGTACATGCAAAAACCGGGTGGTCTTGTGGTGTATGTGGTAGCATTTCTCTTGGCTGTGTGTAGCGAGGCAGTAAAGTTTTCAATGGCGACATCTATGTCTGCCTCGCTATAGTATGACAGTCTGGGTTGTGCCATCCCGTGCATTTCCATGGTGAACTTATTCCAGTCGGTCTCAGCTCTACTTTGAGGGCCAGAGGCACTGGCTGAAATGCCACCCTGTATGTCGAAATGCACAGGAAGATGGTCGGAGTCCAGGCTGTGATAAACAGTAAAGTTATTTAACAGTGTCGCATTTTTTGTTAGTACGATGTCCAAAATCTCAGCGTCAAAGTGCCCTGATCGATGCCAAAAAGTGGGTTCTGGGGGAAGATGTACCTCAATGTCATCATTATCAGTTATAAATTCAACCAGGAGATTTCCCGCCGCGTTTGCCCGGCGTGAAAACCACCAGGGGTGCCGTGCATTGAAATCTCCTGCAATTATAACGTGCTCCTCTAAAGCGAGGATCTGCTCGAGGTCTTGTGTAAAGTCTGGAGAGTTAGGGGGCCGATAAAGTGCTACCAGCATAACCGTTTTACTATTTACACGTGTTTTAAGTGCTGTGCACTCTAACGCTGCCATTACAGGCAACGTAACAGAAGCATGAGCAATAGTATTTCTAAGCAAAATAGCAGTCCCTCCCCCTTGTCTGCCAATTCTGTCGTTCCGAAAGATTTGATACCCCTGGAGCTTAAAAGTGTGCTCGTGCTTTAATTTTGTTTCGCAGATGAATGCGACGTCAACTTTGTTACGCCGTAGGTAGTTTTCAAGTTCGTGTTGCTTCCTGTGGATGCCATCTGCATTCCACAGTAGTGCGCGCGTTAAAGTTGTGCCTCCCCTTACGTGGGCCATTTATTCTAAAAGGGCTGAGAGGAGACATATGATGGTCTCTATTTTCTCCCAAGTGCTGCTGCAGCTTTTGAATTTGGCTAGGAAAGGCTGCGCCTTCATCAATAATGATGGTAAATTTAGGTCTCTGAACATGTTTAATATATCTTTTATCCCACTCAGGTCACCCGTGGGCGCCTGTTGGGGTAGTGGAGGGGGACCATTCTGTGGTGGCACTGGTGCGTTTTGCCCTCCGGTAGTTCCCGCATAGGAGATACCTGTTTGAACCAGGGCCGGGTGTATGATGGGTTTTGGCCCTGGCTGAGCACTGGGAGAGCTCCTGGCTATGGATGCCAGTTGACGGCGGTGACGTTCGTTGCGAAACGTCTCGCACCCCCTGTAGCTGGCAGGATGCGTTTCCCCACAATTAGCACAGTGGGGTACAACGCCCTGTTTGGCCTTTTTCGGGCAATCAGCCAGGCGGTGGAGGTCACCGCAAAGGACACACCGGGAGGTCATATTGCAGTTCCTAAAAGTGTGCCCCAACTGCTGGCAGTTGTAACATTGCGTTATGTTTTGGTTTGTTTTTAGGACCTCCACGGTGACCATCATATGGCACACCTCTCGTTCCTGTAGAAGTTTTTGGTTTTCGGTGGTCCTGTCAAGACTTACCTGAAAATTTGGCAGAGGCCTGCCACGTGAAGTCATCTGTCGTACCTGGACGCCGGTGTAGCGTTTTAGGACCAGGTCCTCTTTCACGTAATCTTCCTCTAAGTCAGCTGGAAGACGTTTGATTACGTAGCGAAGAGGTTGGTCCCCACGTGGAGTAAAACTGTAGTTTTCTACTCCGGCGTCCTTCAGGAGCTGCATTGTCGGGTTCGCGTCCTGCTTCCGTTGAAGGAAGAGCTTAAGGCAGTCCCTCGTCGTCTGCAATTTATATGTGCCGGCAGGAAGGGAGCCACGCAGGATGCGGAGGACCTTTACCGTGTGTTGGACGTCAGGGATTATTATTCTTGGTGGTTTCTGGTTGTCTGATGCTTTTGCTCCGTTGTTGGATGTGCTTGGGGCTGGAGTGGGGGTGGGAATGGTGGGCTGGGTGGTGTGTTTCTTCTGTGTCTGTGTTTGAATGGGGGCTTTGGTAGGGGGTAGCTTGGGGAAGGGGTCTCTAGAGGTGGAGGCTATTGCGGGTTGTGGTGGTGGATCCTCTGACGTCTCGTCTTCGGATTCTGCATCAAATTGTACCCTCAGCGGCGCGTAGGTGTTTCTCGTGGTGAGGGGATATGGCGGCGTTTTTTGTTTTGAGACGCGCTTGGGGCGCAGCTGGTTGGGACGTTCACTGTCTGAATCGCTTTCCCGGCCGCTTCCTCTATTCCTCTTATTTCTTGCAGGCACTTGTTGCCACCCCTCGCTGAGGATGACTAATCGCCGCTTCTTGAGGGCATGCTCTTTGTAGCAGAACCCGAGGTCCTGTGCGAATTTTGAAAATTGTTGGGATTCCCCATCCATATTTGCCAGCACATTCTGGTAGTAGATGATCTCTCCCTTTAGTTCATCTACTTCTTTCTGAAGTTTCTCTATTTCCATTGCCTTACGCTCTTCCTTGTCATCTGCGTCTTCTTGGTTGGTCGGTGCGTGGTTCGTTGGCCGTTGGGAGCTGTAGTCAGTGGGGCTGTAGTGGGCGGGGCGAGTGCGGTGGCAGTCACGGCTGCTGCGCTGGATGCCATCACTTGCCTGACACCGCTCTCGGCGGCCGGCGGATCAGGGGCATTCTCCATCCCCTTCTTGTTCCCGCTCCCAGTCGCAAGTGCTTCTGGGAGCCTCCACTTAGCGTGGGTACACTATATTTCGCGCGCTTTTTACACTGTCACTTACACACTATATTTACACTATAATTATACGTAGAATTATTTACACAGGGGACGGAGTATTATTGATACTCATTCACATATTAGTTATTGCACTTCACTCAAAATATACGTCCAGGTGTACACGGACACACTAAACAAAACACTATATAACAACGCTTATATAACTACACTCTGTACTCAATATCCCTAATCAAATGTGTGTGGAGAGCGCCACAGCCACTTGATACGTCTTTCCCGCCAAAATTATGGCAGTTGACAATGATCCCGCCAAACCGTTTCTCGCGCGCACCAACAAACTCCTCTTCTCACAACGGTCTTGAATAATAATAATAAAATTTGGAATTTGGGTTATGAAGAATTTCATACCCGGGCTTTTTAGGGTTTAACCCTCTTAAGCCTAGTATTGAGTTTCTGTGCTTATGTTTATTGTGCTGAGATCCTTCGACGTGCGCGCGTTCGTATGGCAGATTGTCTTATGTTTACAAAAATATTTTGGTTTGTCAAATATGTGTAAATATGTTTATGTGCTTATTAATATGGATATATATTTTTTTTTTGTTAGTTTGTTTTTTTTTCTTGTTTTTTTTTTATATCTTTTTTTTTTGTGGTATTATCATTATTTTTTGTTTTATATGTTGGTTTTTTTTTATTAAAATAAATTTAAATAACATATTTACACATTTACACTTGTTATATAGGTAAAGGCCCGGGTCCCACAACCTGCCGCCGTCTCCGTCTTCTGCCCTCTTTCTGGGTCGTTGTTTTTATTCATTCGCCGCTGCAACAACTATGCTCTAGTTTTCATTTTATGTTTTTTGTGTGCTTGTATCGGGGGGGGGGGATTAAATTTTTACTAGTGCCTGTAGGTATTGTTCCACTTCTTGTTTTTGTTGTTCTTGGTGCCTGTCGTATATGTATATTAGGGTGAGTAGAGGTGGATTTTCGTGCTGTTGTTCTGCTGGGAGTGTTCTCATGGATTGTGCTGTTCTAATTAGTGTTCTTCTGTGGGGTCTTTTGTGAGCGTTGTCTATGTAGGTGATCATTAGGTTGGCGATGTGTCTGTCTATGGGGATCATTTTGGCATAGTGGTGTATCATCGTGTTTTTGAAGTTGGGGAAGAGTTTATTGGCGGTGCGTAGGCATCTGCGCTCGAAAGCTTGGATGCTGGTCATGGTAGGCTTTGTAATGAGGGGCATTAGGGCAACTGCACCATACGTAAGGCAGGGGCGTATTAGGCATTTGTAAAGTTTTGTCAAAATGCGCGTGTTGAGTCCTGTCTTGTTTAATCTTGCCAGGAATGATAGAGTGGAAAGCATGGCTCTTGTTTTATTCAGAAGGGTTTGATAATGAGGTTTTACTGTCATCCTTGTATTTATTTGTATTCCGAGGTATTTTACTGTTTTGGCGCACTTTACGGTGGTTTTGTTGAATTTTAGTGTGAGGCTGTTGTGGCGGTGTGTTCTCTTTTTTCGGATGACAATGGCTTGTGTTTTGTCGGTGTTAATCGCTATGCGCCATTTTTTGGTCCAGTCTAGGTAGGTTTTTAGCTGTTGTTCTAGTTGGTGTTTTGCTTGGTCTGTTCGGGGGCTGGTGCACCAGTACGCGGTATCGTCAGCGTACTGGGCAAGTTGGATGGTGGGGTGGATTGGCTGGGGTGTGTCTGCTGTGTAAATTATGTAGAGGAGGCCTGATATGGCGCTCCCCTGGGGTGTGCCTGCTTGTAGTCTGATGGTTCCGGATAGTGTGTTTTCAAGTTTGATGTTTGCTGTTCTGTCCGTTAAAAAACTGGCGATCCATCTGGTCATTCTGGTGTGTATCTTGAAATCGGTGAGTTTATACAACAGACCGTTTGTCCAGCACTTGTCGAAAGCTGATTTGACATCAAGAAATGCTGCGATTGTTGTAAATCCTATGTTGTAGCCATTTTTGAATTGCGACATCACCCGAACCAGTTGATCCTGGATGGTGATGTCGCTGCGGTAGCCTGCTTGCGTCGTTGGGAGGAGATGTTTGTCTTTGCACATTTTGGTTAATCGCTTAACCATTATCCTCTCAAATGTTTTCGACAGGGTTGATGTGAGTGATATGGGTCGGTAATTTTGGTGGTTTTTTGGGTCTTTGCCGGGCTTGGGGAAAAGTAGGATGTGGGCCGTTTTCCATTTTGTGGGGTGGTATCCATAGCGAAGCATGTTGTTGTATATTTCTCTGATTAAGTGGATGGTTTCAATCGGTAGGTTTTTTAGCATCTGGTGGGTGATGGTGTCTGGACCGGGAGCTGTGTTTTTTGAATTTTTTATGGTTGCTAATATGTCGTCTGCTGTGATGGGTGCTTCAGCTTCGTCTTCGGGGTTTAAGTCTTCTGCGTCTAATTGGGGGGTATATAGTTGGTGTTGCAGCCACACATGGTAGTTTATTCTTTTATAGTATAGATTGTTGAAGTTCGGGCTTTGGGGAGTTTGGAAAACCTCTTCATAGTGAGCACGGAAGATTTCCAGTTTCTCCTGTGTGTCTGTGATGGTTATTCCATCTTTTTTGATGGGGCAGTTTGGTGCTGTCTTATTCCGGGTGCTCTTTATCAGTTTCCAGAATTTTGCTGGGTCGTGTTTGTGCGATTGGGTTATTTCTTGTAGTTTTCTGTCCCAGTGTTGTGTGTTGTGCTGATGTATTGCTTGTTTCACTTCTTCTTGCATTTTGTTTAATATTGTTTTATCAGTGGGGTTGTGTGTTTTTAGGAAGTTTCTGTGTGCCTTCCTTTTCTTTTTGATTAAGTATAGTATGTCTTTGGGGAGTGGTCTGCAATAAGGGCTTATGTGGACTGTCTTGGTGGGTATAGCTGCGGTGTGTGCTTCCGTTATTATGTTCATCAGTGTCTGCGCCTGTTGGTCAATGTCGTGTGTTGTTGATGGTGTGTTGAAAACAGTGTTCTTCGTCAGTCTGGATGCTGTTGCCTTAAAAAGTTCCCAGTCCGCGTTTGCATAGTCTTTGACTATTATCGTTTTGGAAGTTAGTGTGTTCCACGGGCCTGTTTTCAGGGAAACGATGATTGGCATATGGTCCGAGTTTGGCGGTGCGTCTGTTGTTATGTCTTGAATAAGTGAATACGTTTGTTTGGAGGTAAGTATTTTGTCTGGAGAACTGTTTTTTTGGGATCCTTGTCCTATCCGTGTAGGGCCTGGTGTGAGGATGAGTTTGAGGTCTGTGTGTTTTAGTATCTTCATAAGTTCTGTCCCATGTCTGTTTGTGTTCTCGTCCAGAAGTTCCTTGTGGTTCGCATTTAAGTCGGCTGCTATTACAAGGTGTTTGTAGTTATCATGTAGATATGTTATTAGGGGGGTAGGGAAATCTTGGTGGGGGGGAGCATATATCGTGGCTATGTGGAGTTTTGTCCTATTTATCGTGATTTGTATTAACAGGAACTCCAGATCTTGAAAGGCTTGGGGGGTGGTTACTTGTGTCGGGCTTAATTCGCTCTTAACAAGCACCATCACCCCGCCCCCTGTCCCTCGCGGCCTATCCTTCCTAAACACCGTGAGGGGTTGGAATGTGAAGTTTCTCCTCTTGCTTAGTTTGGTTTCATTGATCGTTATTATATCTGCGGAGTGGTGAGTAAATAGGTCTTGTAGCTGCTCCCTTTTGCCCGTAATGCCGTTTATGTTGATGTGGAGTAATTTTATATTATGTTTCACTTGGGTGTGAGTTCTGTTTCCCGCCATTTCTGTTTGTGTTTGGTTTCTTCGCGTGGAGTTTGTTTTATTTATTGTTTTGTGTCATGAATGAAGATGGCGAGCTGGTTCCCTAGTTTGGCGGTGTCTATTGTTTTTTTCAGAGTTTTTTGTGCGGTGTTCTTGATATTGAGCAGCAGTCGTGCTCGTTGGTTTGGTGGTGTGGCGTCGTAGAGCGGTGGTATGATTGTTGAGATGATTTGTGCTATGATAGTCTGGGTAACGTCATTGATATATGTGGTGATGTTTTTTTGCATATTCGTGATTTGTTTCTGTAGGTCTTGGATCTGCTCGCTTGAGTGTTCAATCACTTGTTTAATAGTGGTGGTTGATTCTTTCGGAGTCAGTTCCTTCTTGGTTGAGGGGATACTAGGGAAATTTAATGTTGCCCAGTTGGTGTTTTGTTTGGGCTGCGGGGGGGTTGGTAAGTTGTGGGGGAAAATGTGCGTTTCCGCAATCTCTGAGGTCTTGGTTGGTGGCGTTCTTGGATATTTTGGACATTTGACCTGCCCGGTGAAGTGTCCGAGCCGCTCGCAGGTGGCGCAGTAGGGCGCCGCGTGTTTGATGTGACTGCACTTCTGGGTTTGAGATTTTTGTCCGCAGTGGAAGCAGGTTGGGTGTGGTTCGGGGCAGCTCTCTCTCTGGTGTCCGTATTGCTGACACTGGCGACACGGAATGTGTCGCTCAGTGTGGCGCGAGGGCTCGGCTCGAAACACCTGTTTCTCAATAATTGCTCCTTGATGTATGATGGTGGTGATGGTGGCGATGTCCGTACTGAACACGCGTACTAGGGGGGTGGGTTTGTCGCGGGTTATTATTCTGGATACTCTGTTGATCTTAGGATAGTCCTCCTGTATGCCGGCGAGAATGACTTCTTCTGGTATGTTCTGTGGTATTCCCTTAAGTACCGCTGTTATGGTTTTTCTGGGTTTTTCTGGGTTTTTTTCGGTGTCTTGGGGGGTTTCTACGGTGGTTGTGTATTTGGCCTGTTTGCCAAAATGATGTGGTGGGATTCCCTGTGCGAAAGTGGTGGCTGCTTGCTGGTGTTTGAAAATTAGGGCGAGTGTGTTTTTGGGCCTATATATGCGCTGAACTCTATAAAGGGATTCTGCTGATTGTTGGTGTTTTTCCAGGAGTGATTTGATCAGCCAGGCGTTTTGTTTTTCGGTTTCACAGTTAAGAATGTAGAGGGGGAAATGGCCGTGTGGAATTACTAGTGGGTTTGGGCGGGGCGGTTGTTTGCTGAGTGGGGCACTTGCG
>CM060961.1:143838037-143965537 GCA_030765045.1 Tenodera sinensis | reverse complement strand
ATCGCTGCCCGACAAATATGTATACGTTTTCAAGTTACACTGTGTTGATTTTTACGTTGAGTCAGTTTGTGAAATACTAAGTCGTTTTTCACTAAGTGATCCCCCTTTTACAATGTTGTAAGTGTTAAAACCAGCTAAAATCTGAATAGTTCAATCAATTGCACCATTTGCTTCTTGGTTTTCTAATTTGGTGAAAGCAGAAGAAATCCAACAAATAGACAGTGTAGGTTATTGTGCAATGTGGCAGTAACTCTACAGCACAAGAATTGTGGAGTGAATGTTGCATCATCATCATCATCATCATCATCATCATCATCATCATCATCATCATCATCATCATCATCATCATCATCATCATCATCATCATCATCATCATCATCATAGTAATAATAATAATAATAATAATAATAATAATAATAATAATAATAATAATAATAATAATAATAATAACAACAATAATAATCATCATCATCATCATCATCCTCGTCGTTATTGTCATCGTCACCATCACCATCACCGTCAATGTCACCTTTACCGTCACCGTCACCGTCATCAATGTCATAATTATGTATACTCTGTTCATCTAGAGATTAGAGGAGACGTAAACAAGGCCACGTGCGTTGTGACCACAGCGCGCCCTCTTGACGCTTTCGCCGTGTAAATAGTCCCTTGAAGAAATAATGTTACTGAGGTCTGAAATGTCATTTAATGTTTGCTAAAGCATGAACTAAGTGTACTAAGCATAGTTAAACTGTAAGAATACGCAGTTAAGTGAATTTGTAACCAGCCCCTAATTCATTCTGCGCGCGCATTATTCAGTATGAAAGTAACATGGCGGAACAAGTGAGTGTTGTAAAACGTAAGTGCGGCAAACCGTTGCGAAGTGCTGAAAAGACAACAATATTGAACATTTAACAAGTTCTACGAGAAATATCCTGAACTTGCTATCGAAGACGTGATGAAATTAACATCCGAGTTTACTGGTGTGTCAGTTGCAAGTATTTACAGTACACCCAAAGAACAATCGTCAGTTGGTGAACATACCGGTAAAAACGACCACGTGCTAGATAAATGGTGGATGTAGTTTGCGACGAATTTGTGAGTGTGAGATCTGCAATCCGTCGAAAAGTTCACCAGTTCTTTGAACAATGAAACACTACCTTAAACAAAGTGCTGTTGGCAGTTAACTCTGATCCCGATCTTCCAGATTTAAAACGAACTTCCCTCCACAAGCTGCTTCTGGAGATTAGTTTCGAGATTGTGAGCAGGAAATGAAAAAGTGTTATTGTGGACAGAGATGACGTAAGTAGCAGTTAATTTCCATGTGTTACATGTTATTTGGATCATGTAATTATATCCTTTAGTAGTGTAAAATGCATATTATACCTACGCGTAGCGGTAGGTAACCGTGTTGCGTCATTGTGAAAGCACGTGGCCGCGGAGTGATACAAACCGGTGCTTTGTTTATATCTCCTCTAATCTCTTGATGAACAGAGTACACTGTCTGCCCCATGTCATCACTATGATGTACTTGACTCCTTCCCTCTCTGTTGTCCAAGTTCTTGCATATATCAGGCACTACGTCACTAGATGTTTCCCTGTGACTCAGCCTTCTCCCTAATGATTCAATTATATTGTGCAGCCTGGCTTCCATTTTCTTTCCAACTATCCATAATGTAGGTCCTCTTAAAAAGGCCTTCTTTCCCTGTTCCTTTGCTTTTTCTCATTTCCACTTTCATATCTTAATTCCTTTTCTTACTTTCCATAGTCTTGCTCTATGAAAATACCATTCCCTTTAACTTAAATGTATTTCTTACCATTGCCAATTTCACTAATATCAGCCAATTTTCTTCCTCCCACTATGAAAGGAATTTATGATCTCCAAACCAAGCAGAGCCAAACCTAATTTCTCCCTTAAGATATCCTCAACCAGATGTCCAACTCTTTCTCCCTGTTCTTCCCTACAGCCAAATATAATTATATTGCTCCTACCATAACACTATAACACTTGTCTGTCTATTTCCCACACTTTGCACCTGAAGTTTCTTGCATCATCTTGATCATATTTTTTATTTCTTCATATTACTCTTTACCCGCTTCAATATTCTTTCCTCCATATTCTCAACTTGCACCATGTTCTGTTCTAAAGCTTTTAACATTGTCATCACTTTCACCATTTCCAGTCCCGGATTCATTTTAATTCCACCTATCACTAATAAACACAATGGCACCAGAAAAAACCAGCATCCTATTAAATCACTGTATTCATCTGAATCACTTTTTTCTCTCAATCTTCTTGCAATTAAATTCTAATTCTAATTCAACTTCAATAGACATATCGGAATGTCCATCATCATGGAGTTCATGTAAAGAGGTCTTACTCCTAATGTCACTCATATGTAACTCCTAATAATGATGGTAATAGGTAGTAATAGTGATGATGATGATGATGATGATGATGACGACGACAACAATGACCACAACAACAACGATACCAACGACGATGACGACAGCAACAACGATGAAAACGACAACAATAATGATGATGATGATAATAATAATAATAATAATAGTAATAATAGTAATAATAGTAATAATAGTAATAATAGTAATAATAGTAATAATAGTAATAGTAGTAATAGTAGTAATAGTAGTAGTAATAGTAGTAGTAGTAATAATAGTAATAATAGTAGTAATAATAGTAGTAATGATAGTAGTAATAATAGTAGTAATAATTGTAGTAATAATTGTAGTAATAATAGTAGTAATAATAGTAGTAATAATAGTAGTAATAGTAGTAATAGTAGTAGTTTTTTTTATTTACTCAAAATTGTATTACAATTATTCACATTCAGGCTATTATACACAAAAAGGGACACAGTCGATAGGCCATGAGAGGTTCTTCCTGGAACCACCAAGCGGTATTACTTCGGGAAGAAATGGTCAGCATACTGATGTACCAGTGTAGCCATCACATGTTCTACAGCGCAGGCCACAACAAGGTTGGTTGATACGTTCATCTTGCTCCTTCGCCCGGAGGATGGAGGTAATCATTTTATCAATTCTGCGCCAATTTTCCTGGGACTCTAGCATTAGAGGTAAGATGTTGTTCAATGTGACAGTCTGGCCTAGTTGGGCGTATGACCGACCTGTGGCGTATAGCGGTCCATTTGGAGCAATGTAGGATCGTATGCTCCGGAGTGTCAATTTCAGTGCAGTATGAGCAGATGTCTCTATCGACCAGCCCCATGCGGTGCAGGTATGATTTGAAACGACCATGACCAGTCAAAAATTGTGTCAGATAATATCCGACATCCCCGTGTCTCCGAGATATCCAGGGGACGAGCTCAGGAATCAGCAGCTTAGTCCATTGAGCTTTTGTCACTTCCTGTGTCCACTCCATCTGCCACTGTCGAAGGGTCTGTTCTCGGACCAAGATCTTGTGTCCCCTGGAGTTAGCCCCCGCATCATAAGTGCGTTCTTGGACCAATAGATGTATGGGAATGATCCCAGCTATAACCTGTAGAGCCTTCTTTGAGGTTGTTCTGTAGGCACTACATATACCTAGTGCAACCTTCCGCTGTACCCGCTCTAGCCAAGTTCGATATATTGCTTTATTACATATATAGTCCTTCCAAGCAGGTGCACCATAAAGGAGGATGGAATTTACCATGCTTCCAAGGAGTTTTCTGGTACCTTGTTTGGGACCACCAACATTGGGCATTAAGCGACTCAGAGCAACGATCGTCTTTTCTGCTCTACCAACCACATACTCGTATTTAAGGTGTGCACCCATGTTCATGTTATGGCCAAACTGAAGACCAAGATAGCGCAGTTGTCTTTGAGACCTCAGTGACATTCTGCTAACATTGACAGTCACTTCTTGTAAGGAACGTCTCCCTTCCAGAATGACAAGCTCGGTCTTCTGTGTCTTCTGTAGGCCCTTTCGCAACATCCACATTTCAATTTTGTGTGTAGCCCATTCTATCTTATCCTCCACCTCTTCGCGGAATTCTCCGGATACAAGAAGGGCTAAATCATCGGCGTAAGCAAGAGAGGTAACTCCCGATGGCAACTGCACTCGGAGGACATCATCATAATAAATATTCCACAGAGTGGGTCCCAAAACCGAACCTTGAGGCACACCGCACGTCATATCCAGTTTCTTGGTGTCACCCACCAGAATTATCCAGTTATGGAGATAACTACAAAGAAGCCTAGTTAAGTAAGGGGCGACTTGACGTCGCCTAAGTTCAGCAATGATGCCTTTCCACGGCGCTGAATTAAAGGCATTCTTAACATCCAGTGTCACCAGGACAACATACCTAGGAGAGAGGGTCTGTGCGTCGTTCACAAATGTTTGCACAGCGTGGATAGCATCTATGGTAGACAATCCTTGTCGAAAACCAAATTGGCGAGGAGAAAATCCATCCCCTGCCTCAATCTCAGCAATTAAACGTCTATTCAGTATATGTTCCATGAGTTTACCCAGAACATCAAGCAAACAAATTGGTCTGTAAGACTTACTCCCTCCTCGTGAACTAGGTCTTTCAATAAGAAGTTTACATTTACTAGGGAACTCACCAGTACATAAAATGGAATTAAAGATGTCAACGAGTAGCTCTGGTTTCTCTATAGCAAGGAGCTTCACAACTTCTGGAGGAACACCATCCGGGCCGCCCATCTTCCCAGACTTGATCCGACGACCTGCAGCGCGAATCTCCTCAGTGATACAAGTGGGCTCAGTGGTACAAGTGGGAATAGTTACAATGGGAACATTAATCTCCGGCCAAATGAGCAAAGCATGTGCAGGAAACAAAGTTTTGGCTATCAAGACTTGTTCTTCATCGGTGAGGACTAATGGCGAACGCAAGCCTAATTTTCCAGTAACAATTTTATAACCTACACCCCAAATATCATCAACTTCTGCACAAAGAGTGTTCAAGTCATCTCTTTTCCCTTTAAAAATGGCGCCTTTAAGAGCATTACGACAATTCTTATAGGTACGTAAGGCAAGTTGCTTTTCATCATAGCCGACATTACGTCGGTTAATTATAGTAAGGTGGCGTTTAGCCTTATTGCATTGACTCCGTAAATCAGCTATATCATCATTCCACTAATAGACTCCTTTGCGGCGACCACAAAAGTATTTCTTTGGTAAAACTGAATCACAGGCGTTGCAGTAAGCCTGGTCTATTCCATACGCTTGATGAAGAAAGCTGGAACTAATTTTTTCCTCAAGATGTGCCAACAATTGATCCTTCTTCTCGTTTCGAAAAATCCAGCCCATAGATTTACAGGAAGACAATAGAGATGGAACGGATATCACCACTTCAGAATAGATACTTCTATGATAGCTTAAATTTTCCTCATCACTCACATTCCAATTTCGTAGCTTGCTCCTAAGATCCACACTACACAATGTCAAATCAATGTAGGAAGAACCTCCATTTCTTTCAAAAGTAGGCAGCACCCCATAATTTAAAATGATAAGATTACACTCACCAGCCCATTCTGCCAATGCACTACCCTTTCTATCCTCAATTGGGGAGCCCCAGCAGTGTGCTTTAGCATTAAAGTCTCCACCTATTACCAGACGCCTACGGTGTTGTTGTAAACTGGTGGTCAAAGCAAAAAGAAAATGCTGAAAAGCGTCAATATTGCACGCTGGAGAAATGTAGCACGAATACACTACAAAATCACCAATGTCTATCCATACAAAACCGTCTCCACCTCCGGTGGCACGCACTTTAAAAGAATCATGAGGTAGATAAATGGCCGCATCAAGTCTGTTGTCTGTAAGCCATTTAGAACTATATTTCGTCATATTTTTATTGGGTTCCACCACAATGGCAAAGTGTAGATTTTCAGAGGTACATTTGTGCCGTAATAAATCCATGGCCCTCTTACTCCGATAAGCATTCAGTTGTAGAAGTTTCATTGAACAGGATGCATCCGATCCCTTTTCTCCCTCTGTTGATGGATTAGTGCCCTATACTTGGGACATCGCATCGACTCTGTTTTGTGTCCTTCAACATTGCATATATAGCAAGATGGCGTGTTGGTACAATCCTTTCGCAGGTGGTCACTTTTACCACAATTATGGCAGAGTTCCGGGGCAGGTGTCAATTTGCATCCTCTGGCTATATGGCCCAATCGGTGACAATTATAGCATCTGGGCAGACGGGTGGTTTCACGCACTCTCCATCTCTCCCACCCACGACCTATTCGGTGCTGCGCCAGCAACCGCTGGGCCGAAACTTTATTGATAGTAACAAATGCATATCGAACGCCATTGCTATTGGGCTTATTCGCCAATTTAACTGAGATGTCTCCCAAGGTTTTACCAAGCGTAGCGGCAATCACCTCTTTAACGCCAGTTTCATCAACAAGTTCGTCAATATTGCGACTTTTGGTGTGGGTGTAAAGTAAAAAAAAGACAGATGTAGTCGAGATAAAGAAACACTTTTACTTCCGTAAACAGTAACTTTGTACACTCGCTGCAACAACAAGAAAGTCTTTTCCGATTCTCCAACAGCACGGCTCCGAACTCGTAACACAAAGAACTCTTCTCCGTCGGCACGACTCCTCGATGCTTCGCATACGTCTCTTGTTTCCGTCGGCACGAGTACTCAACGCTTCACATACGTCTGACTGCCTCGACTCCCTCTTCTGTCGCACTTTACCGCTATTTATATCTCCCAGGCACTATTCTGGAAAGTTCAGTTATTGCGGTGAAATACAAAGTAGAAGATTCCAGTAGCCTCTATCCTTTTCTCTCTTTCGGCAAGCGCCCCAACAATGCGGCCATTCTCTGTCTCTTTCCTTCGGCTCCTTTGCGGTAGTGCCGACAATAATGCGATGGGTGACACTGCTGTTGTCGGCAATTAGATGCGGCGGGCGCGGTGACAATATCTAATATCATTACTGTCTGTGTCACTGTCTGTAGATTGACCTTAGCCAGATTATTCATTTTCGTAGTAAGTTGTTCCCGGAAGGCCTGTCGTCTTCCCACCTCTGGACCTTTGATTTTAATATGCACGGTACCATCATTCGATTTGGTAACTCTTTCCACCGAAATCCCTTCTGGTGGAACATCTGTTTTCATATTCTTGAGCATTTCAGCATATGAAGTTCCAGGAAGTGGCTCTAGGACAATAGTCTCTACATTCCGAATCCCTTTTTGGTGGACAAATTCCGCCACGTCAGATTTTAAGGCAGGCCTCATACGGGACTTAAACGTAGGATGCATTTGTAACGGCATAGACACAGACCGTTGTCTACATACATATTCGAGTACCTTGCGAACCGTGGAAGCATCTACGTGACGGGTGACAGCGCAGAGTGTAGGAATCCTCCCATGTTTCTTAGCAATATCCATCACCTTTTCTAAATTTCGTCTTAGAGCAGTCCGATCCATCGCACTGCCTCCACCTGCGTCCGTTACAATCAGATATGTAAGAAGCTCAGTGCTAGAGGTAACGCTTTCGCTCTCGTCTAGGCCTCCATTTCTGGCGACACTACATATTAATTTACCTGACGCCAATTGTTGCTTATCCAGCATCCTCAACAAGCAGGGATTAGTAGGTAACAGATTCTCAAGAATCTGATCACATCGGTCTTCATCCAGGGGCATAATAATGATCTGATCCAACACCACTTTAGTAACACTATCCCTTTGCACAGTACAAAGTTGGTAAAGCTCTTCAGGCCATTTGAGCTCAATTAAATCTAGAAACTCCTTATCAGAAAGATCACGCCGGAGTTCCGGTTCAATTTGCGCAATCAGTCGGTCAGCAGCAAGTTGCTGAGGGCTAAAAGTTTGCGTACCTACTTCAGTCACAGCCGGAGTCATATCGGGACATGTCTGATGCACGACAGCCACGTGTTGATTCAATAGTTCATCAATAAAATCTGTGGCAAAAGGTAACCGCTAAGAGTATTCAGCTAACCTGCCAACAGCCCGTTTTATCTCCTTTTTGGTGTTCGGAATATTTACAATAGTGTGCGAGAGCATCGAGAGCATGCACTTCGAAACAATATTCCGGAACAGCTCCTTAAACACGCCGCGTTCTGATTCCATGCGCCGCAAGAACGAATCACAGTCATCCACAACCTTCACTAAATCAGCTTCTCCAGATGTAATTCCAGGTACTGCTAATACCTGCGTCCCTTTTTCTAACTCAGAGCAGTCGCTTGTTGACGGTTGGGTGGGGCCCACTTTATCACCCACACTCCCGACCGACTCTGGGGATCCAAAGCCCCTGTCCCGTAAATCCGGTTCTTCTAAAGAACTATCCATCAATTGAATAACAATAATGCATGTTCTTTTCCATATCTAAACGTCACTAAAAATCTAACCTTGTCAGAGCTAAGTTCGCCGTTCAAGAACTTATTTTTGAGTCTTGCACGCCCCACAGGTGGAGTATTGCACTTCCACTTACAACTCAAGTAATTCCTTTGCAGATTGAAGAGTTGTGTACACAAATATCGATATTAGCGCAAATAAACGCGCAGTAAGTTCAAAGATGTGTTTAATTAAAAAAAAAAAAAAAAAAAAAAAAAAAAAAAAAAAAAAAAAAAAAAAAACACTATTCAGATGGTCAAATAGCCATAAACTCTCAAGTAAATGATACTACCATCACTTCCGTTGATAAAACACATAACATAAATCAATAATATCATTATACACACACAAATACACACAAATTGAGTCTCTTTTGAAAGAAATTTGGAGCATATAACACATGCCAATGTATAGCACAATGCAAGACCCCCTGGTCATAGTAATAGTAGCAGTAGTAGTAGTAATAGTAGTAGTAGTAGTAGTAGTAGTAGTAGTAGTAGTAGTAGTAGTAGTAGTAGTAGTAGTAGTAGTAGTAGTAGTAGTAGTAGTAGTAGTAGTAGTAGTAGTAGTAGTAATAATAGTAATAATAATAGTAATAATAATAACAACAACAACAACAACAACAATAATAATAATAATAATAATAATAATAATAATAATAATAATAATAATAATAATAATAATAATAATAATAATGATAATGATAATGATAATGATAATGATAATGATAATGATAATGATAATGATAATGATAATGATAATGATAATGATAATGATAATGATAATGATAGTGATAGTGATAGTGATAGTGATAGTGATAGTGAGTGATAGTGATAGTGATAGTGATAGTGATAGTGATAGTGATAGTGATAGTGATAGTGATAGTGATAGTGATAGTGATAGTGATAGTGATAGTGATAGTGATAGTGATAGTGACAGTGATAGTGATAGAGATAGCGATAATAGCGATAATAACGCGGGCAATCGACACCCCAGGGGATATCTACCACGAAGTCTGTCGCCCGCCGTTCTTCGCTACGCCTGCTATTAACAAGGTAAGTCTGTGTTCTTAAGACTTTGGGCCGAGCTTCGGCCTTTTCCGAACCAGCTAGTTATTAATATGATTAGTCCACCAACCCAGGGTTACAATGTTTTCTTAATCCAAGATGGCTACCAAAGCCTCCCGAAACCTCTCCTGAGTGCGTCTACACCTCTAAGCTTACACCCCCCTATCTTCGGGCCTTTCCCCATGGGAGGTCCGTAGCAATAATAATGATAGTTATAATTATAATGATGATAATAATAATGATAACGATGATGATGACGATGATGATGACGACGATGATGATAATAATGATTATAATAAGACAATGATGGCGGTGGTGGTGGCGGTGGCGGTGGCGGTGGCGGTGGCGGCGGTGGTGGTGGTGGTGGTGGCGGTGGTGATGGTGGTGGCGGTGGCGGTGGGGGCGGTGGTGGTGAGGTTGGCGATGGCGATGACGATGATTTTTTTATATATCAAGTTTGTTAACTTAGCTGTACACCATGATATAAGCTTCTATTTTGTATATTTTATTGAAATAATCTGTTCTTTGGACATAATGAAGAAAACATGAGTTTTAAGCTTTGAAGAAATACAAATGGCATGTTTTTCTGCACAAATACTCTGAATCAACATAGCAACTGTTCTTAGTTAAATATTCACCATTTATATGGGCATTGTGAACATACAATGTTTAAAATGCTTGTAATTTTGGATTTCTAATTCAATTTTAGTTATGAAAGGCTATTTTAAGATTTAAAGAAAAAAATTAGAATTCTATTTTTAATGCATTAAAATAGACTAAGTCAACATCAAATGATATCCTTAGTAAAATATTCAGCATTTTATGAGCACTATATGGTGCACTGTTTATAATATGTATTTATAAATCTTAAGCATAACTCCAATGCAGATTTAACTTCTTTTACTTATATTCTATACATTTTAGAAATCTCAAAATATTTAAATCTATAATGTAAATGCAGTGAATCATAGAATATAAACAATAAAATTTAGTTATCTTCCTTTCATAGAAGTTTGAAAACAGTGTTGTTGTAATTAATTTAATTTAAAAGGTGAGTTAATTAATAACACTGAACAACACTTACAACATATTTTTCGGGGACGCGTTTCGAAGGTTAACTTCCCTCCATTATCAACCGGACAATAACTGGGTTTCCATGGTGTTTCATGGTGCAGATGGTGATGCTTCTTCTGGTGTTTCTTCTGGTGGCGGTTCAATAAACTTACTGAAAATGTCTCTCTGAGGAATGTCGAAACTAAATACTCAGTTTCTATTTTTTAAAATAAAGATTTGTTCCCATGTGGACAGTTCTTGTTTTCTGGTTATGTGTTTGAGAAGTTTCGGTTCTAGCTTTATGTCATGATTTTTTGTCCAAAAGTGAAACGCAACCGCTGATTTTTCTAATTGTTTACTCTTAATGTTTCTAATGTGTTCCTTGGATCTAATTTCTAAATTTCTTTTGGTTTTTCCTATGTATATTTCATTATATGTTGTAAGTGTTGTTCAGTGTTATTAATTAACTCACCTTTTAAATTAAAATAAAATTTAGTTTTATGAACATTTCAAGTGCTGTACCTTTTTATTCTATTTCTCCTTCAACATCTTCAGCAGCATCAACATCAACTAAAGTGTTGCAGATATTTAACTGGCTTTCGGACTTCTATAGAATTTCCAGCATATTTCAGAGATGAATGGCAGAAGGTCCAGCAAATCTATCTTCTGCTCTGCAGATATGTGATTTGGACCTCTTAGAATAGGTTTTTTGACTTGTCCTCTTCTCCAAAAGCTGACAAGTCTGAAAACCTCCTCATCTTTGTGGTTTATTTTAAAAGAAAAATTCTCAACAATCTTATTCTCATAATGTAGCTATGAGATCCGTATGTATCAGTATCATAATATCTATCTTGAGAAGTGATAAAAAGTCAAGGAAGTTTGCACTGGACATTTCTTTGACATAAAATAGTATTTTTCTTCCTGTAACATGAAGGAAACAAATCCAGTCATGTGGACAATGTAGTGGTACTGCATACTTCTTTTTGTTTTCAATCATCATCACTTTTCAAATAGCTATGACCCAAAAGAAAAAATGTATTATCAATGGATAGCAAATTGGAATTATTATGAACCACAATCATACACATTACAGCTATATGCCTATCCTTGTTTTGTCCTTGGCAGGAATCTAAGTACATTGTTACATGACAATAGACCATATATCAGATGAAAGTCCCATCAGATGATGGGGAAGCCACTTCATTGACTCGTGTTACTCCCTGACCTTTGTGCCAGATGAAATAGTGTGCTTGCTGTGTTTTGCAGTTGTACATTGCTAAATAAAATTACAGTCCAATTGAACTGGTGAAGCTGGCATTGGAAGGCATTGTTGTTAGTCAAAACTTATCCTCCCTGAATTTCCTTCAGACATTTCATTGTCTTTTCTTGTCTCCTCATATGCTGAATATGTTCCTACTATTTCAGGATGTTCTTACTATTCCCATTGTAAAATTTGTTTGTCATCACCACTGGATAAAAATATAATTTTCAACTGAAGCTCATCACACATCATATGTGTCCATTTTTATTTTTAAATGCCAATGCTCAGTTCATAGATTCCACAAATGACATGTTTCTAAGGTAATTTGGCTGCATATTCTCTGGCAAGGTCTGACAAAGTAATGTGACTTGGTAAATACAGCTTATCTAGTTTTTTCTTGTATAATGGCTATTGTAGGTGTGTAAGGAAAGGATGTGGTTCTGAACTTGGTTCAGTTTATCATCAGGTAATCTAGTTATAGAAGAGTACTTTCGTCTCATTTCTTTAGGTTAAATTTCAGACATTTAAGGTGGCTAGTATCAAATCTAATTATAGAAGAGTACTTTCTTCTCATGTCTTCAGGTTAAATTTCAGATATTTGAGGTGCCTAGTATCAAAAGCCACCAAATCTAATCAAACTGAGCTGTGCATCACTTCTGATATATCTTACCTCAAGAAATTTGGTGCAGCAATGATACTAGAGCAAAACCTGACACATTTTATTAAAGTACATAGTCAAAAATGAGGCTGAGTATCAATATCCACCAAATCCAGCACCTAAATTGACATTTTTAGTTTCAAAGTCAACCAAATCCATTTTCAACCAATCAATGCCTTCCAGTGAAAGTGACTTTCCTGAAAATGCAAGCATAATTTCTTCTTGTATCTATCATCACAATAATTAATGCTGAGTTTTAAGAGAAAACAGTGGTTACTTATTTCGTGGATGGGAGGGTTACTTAAAAAAGTAAAAATATAAATAAGAATAAAATAAGAAAAGTGAAATATTGTACCTGTTGCTATGCTGGGACAGTGGCTACTAACTGATTCATCTGAACAAGTAGATTGTGTAGGAAGAACACTTCTGTTCCGATGGTTGGACATTCTTTCATTCCACCACAACAGGTGTTAGGCTTAATTGAAAAAGCCCTGAAAAAGATACTGTACTTTAGCTGGAAGAGAGTGAAGAAATTATCCAAAGCCATGGAACAGTATTGAAAGTAAATAATATTCCTCGTCACTATTGGAAATCTGCAACTAAAATATGCTTTAGAAATGTGGGTAATGGCATTTTAAGTTTAACTCAGGAAAGAAAAAAAAAGGAAAGAAAGGAAACCTAAACAAATGCAGTTTGTAGGACCAAGTTATCACACATTAGACCACAAAATTTAAAGACAGAAGTACTTCGGCCAAGGCGCATGATGTATAAAAATATCTATCAAAATATTTTGGAGAAGAATGTAGCAGCAGTGAGCTGATTCAATTTTATTGTGCTTTAGAAAACCAAGAAGATCTATGACCTGAGATTGAAGAAAGTGAACATGAAGTAGTTCAAGAGGAAGAAATAGACACAAATGTAAGGGAAAATGAAAGAAAAGTTAAAAAATCTAATAATCCTTCTTGATTTGTATTGTAGTCAAGCGACCCTTGCCTTTATTGGGTACTAAAACCAACTTTTTAGATAATTAAATTCATTAAAAAGTTACTTTTATAACACATGGATAACGAAACCTTGTTTAGTGTTACACATAATTTCAAATTTTTAATTCTTCAGTTTCAAAAACCACTAACTCCTAATTTTGTTATCAAACCCCACCACATCCAATTTTCCTCAAATTTATTCTGAAATATTTAAAAAACCATATTCCAGAAGTACTTTATATTCCAAAAGTTCATGTTAAATGACTCATTTAACATTTTAACATTGAAGTTAAATTACTTTGGATAATGGTTTATTCTGGACAGTTTTTTGCAATTATCCAAAACATTAGGTGAATGGATTTGGCAGCATTTGATACCAAGTGTCTCATTTATGACATTTTCTTCTGAATTGCTGTTTCAGTGACTGTTGCAGGTTTACCATATGTTTGAAGAAAACATGTTTTGCAGACAGACTTTCTGTGGATATTTGCTTTATATTCGGTACTGATCGTTCTAAATCACAGCTTATAATATGTTGTTGTTGTTAGCTAATGCTGGATTTCTGACAATGAAGTCATTAATCCTCATACTCTCCAATATTTTTCACTGATGGATGGGGCATTAGAAGTGGCCGGGCATATTTGAACGTGGTCTCAATCCATTTCCTCTTGCAGATCACATAGAGGACAGAGTGGTGAAGAATATATCCCAATTCTGTTTAAATGTTTTTCCAGACAATCATGTCCTGTAATCAACCTAAAGGTTGCAACTGCTGTTTTTCAAGGATACACAGGAATTACTGTTTGAATTTTTGGCAGTTCCCATTTTTTATTCTTTGATTTTTCATAGCAATATTTTCCAATAATTTTTTTGAATTCAGGGTTGACTAATCTTTTAGCTGCATAAAATGGTAGATTAACTATAGATTTTTGTACACTGATGGTACCCTTTTTATCAAGAAAATCAGCTTTCTCATTACCACTCAGTCCACAGTGAGCTGGTATCCATTGGAAGACTAGGTGTTTTTGAAGTGCTGTTAGATGGGTAAGGATTTTCCAACATTCTATAATTGTTTGGTTTTTTGGTGACAACTTGGAAGTAATTGCTACAATTGCTGTCCTGGAATCTGAGAGAATAACTGCTTGCTGAAAATGTGAAATTCTGTACAAAAGATTTTGTAGGGCCATTCGAATTGCTTCAATTTCTCCATCAAAGTTAGTAGTTCCATAACTTAAATATTTGTAATAGGAAAAGAGGTAACATGTGGCTCCACACCCTGCTCCATCTTGGTTTGTTATTAATGATCCATCAGTATAAATATGGAGCTATTCATGTTCTGGAAATCTAGTATGGATTGTCTCTAATGCCAATAATTTTAGAACACTAGTTGGAGTATCACTTTTCTTAACTTCTTCTGTCAGGTGCAAATAATATGTGATGTCTAATGTATGTGTTGGATTGACTTTAAATATGAAGTTTTCCTTTGAATTAGAAAGATGTACATTTTTCTTGATGTCTTGAATTTTGGAAAGAAAGCTCTCCTGAGTCTTTAGTGTATGTGTAAAATTTCTCTTGTGCCATGTATTGAATGGGAGTCTGATCAACTTTTCGTGTTGAGTAAGAGCTGCTTTTTCTATTTCATATTCAATGGGGTATTGGTTGGTTAGTATTTCCAAAGCTCCTATTGGTGTGGTTTTGCTAGCACCTGTAATTAGTCTCAGACTTTAGTTTTGAAAGATTTGAGTTTTGTTTTTTGTATTTGCTGTTATAAGAACTTCGCTGCAGTAAGTAAATAATGGCTTTATATATATATATATACATTGTATGTTGTGTTAAGAGTTGCTCTGGAACATCCCCACTTCATTCCTGTTAAACGTTTTATCAGTGAAAGGCGCCTTTCTGCTCTTTATATTACACTTGCTATTTGTTTGGTCCATGTAAGTTTGGTATCAAATGTAACTCCTAAATACTTTGTTTCCTTTGTTTCTGGTAATTATTGACCCTCAAAATTTAGTTTTATATTCAGTGTTTTTTTTTTTCTTAGTGAAAAGATTTGGTAGTTTGATTTTGTTGTATTAACAGTCATTAAATTTTCTTTGGTTCACCTTTGTAAGTTGGTTAAGGATTGTAAATGGTTTTTTCTAGTTCTGTACTTTTGCTTTTTGGTTTTGAAGTCCACATTACTAAGTCATCAGCAAATAGTGCACACTTCACACCTGATTCTTGTATTTTTTGTGGCAGATTGTTAATAAATATGTTGTTGGCTAATGCTGGATTTCTGACAATGAAGTCATTAATCCTCTTGCTCTCCAATATTTTTCACATTGAAGAGAGTAATAACAGTAATAGTAACCGCTTTTTAGAGAGCACCACATTTTTACGTTTTGGCGGTCACATCGTTCTCTCACAACCCCCAGAATGTCTGGAGGACCACACCTGTCGGTTTACGGGTCTCACCGATCTGACCGGGAGAATATAAATATAATAAATATATTAAAAAGTGTAGTGCTGAGCACTGCGCCTTGTGGTAAGCTACAGTGTACTTGTTTGTATTTAGATATATTTCTTCCCTATCTGGTAGCAATAAAGCTTTGTGTTAGGAAGTGACATAGCCATGAAAACATTGGACCTTGTATCCCTATTTTTTTTTACTTTCTTTAGTAGTTTTGTTCTGCATATAGAATCATATGCACTTTGGAAATCAATAAAAACTGATAAATGATCTTTTCTATTGAAGGAGTCTTTGATTTCTTGACTGAGAAGTAAGACTTGTTCATTTGTAGAGTGGAGCTCTCTGAATCCAGCTTGACATGGGGATATTAAATTTTGTGATTCTAGAAACCAATTTAACCTGTTTGACACCATTCTTTCTATCACTTTTGCTATTATGCTAGTAAGAGCTATTGGTCTATAATTTTTTATTTCTGAAGCTGTTTTGTCTTTCTTCAAGAGTGGGAGAATTATTGTTTTTCACCATTCAACAGGTACAGTGGTTTTCCAGGATAGATTGTAGAGTTTTATTAGTTGTTGTTTTGCTTTGTTTCCAAGGTTTTTTATGAACTCTGGATGTATGGATCTGGTCCTGGAGACTTTTTGCTTTTTAGATTATTTATTGCAATGTTCAGTTCTTCCATATTAAAATTTTGAAAAAAGCTATTGCATTGAGTATTAGGATCACATTCTCTTTCTTGTTTCAAATCTTTCTTAAATTATTTACATTCCTTTTTATTATTTCTTGTTACTTTATGTGAATTAGCATGATATTTATTGAATGTTTCGGCTATGACTGCATCATTTACTAATATTTTATTGTTGTGTATGATAGGTGTGCTGTTGTTTTCTTTCCTGACCTTGACATTTTTTATGAACTTATGAGCTTTGTTACCATCTGTCCTATAATCCATTTTTTCTAAGAAATTATTAAAGTGATTCTTTTTAGCAGTACTAATTTCTTTTTTTAGTGCAGTAATATTTTGTTATATTAATAATATTCTGTTCTTGTTCTTGTAGGTGTCTTATCCTCAATTTCTATTAAACTAGAAATATGCAGCATGTATTTGTCAAAGCTCCTTGTTTTCTGGTTCTTAGAGTACATTTCCCTTTCATTTAACCCATGTATACTCCCATTGCTCTTTGCACCTGCACATTTAGCTTCCTCAGTTGTGATTTGTGTACCATCATCTGTCTTAAATATCTTTCTTGGACTCCTCTCTATATTTATAATATCATTGGAATCTGAATTTAGACTGGAATAATATGTGGATGAAAATTAGGATACTTGTCACTTTCATTTGAACATTCAGTAATCTGTCTTAAGGTTCTACATGTTGAGATCCAACAGAAAAATCTTCAGTTAATTTTTTGTAGCCAATGATACTAAGAGCTTACTTCTTGAAAACATGAGTCAGAACTTAATGTAGCAACAGTAGTATGTAATAAAAGTTATATTTACAGGGCTTCAGTAAGAAGTGCTTGCACTTGATGATCAATGAAATTATAGAATTTCTTACCAAAGAAGACCTAAACTTGTTCAAAATATTGAAAGAGCTCCAAAAAAACTTTGGGCAATAATCATTTTCAAAACTAAAGTAGGTATATGAGCATTACAAAATATATCTGTTGACACAAGAGGCTATGAAAAACAAGACAAGACAAGACAAGATAACTGTGGACAATCTGTCTAAAATATTTGCAACTATTGTCTGTGATTCCAAGAGCATTTTGATTTATTTATTCATCCACTGATCATTTTACATGACATGGGATATATCATATATAGCACACTATAATTAACACATAATTATTATACAAAATACAATAGTACAACCTTGTATCATTTATGTAGTTTACAATGCTTATTACAAGATATATCATTAAATATTTACATCTAAATATAACATTCATTATAGTTCAGTAATATTATACAAACATTTATCTATTAGAAATGATTTTAGAGTAGCTAGGAGTCTCTTGATAGGAGTCTCTTCATGAATGAAGAACATAAATAGTTACCATATAGTCTTCTGGTTAAGGTTCAGACTTTTATCACAGAGACACTTCAAACCAACGTTGGATATCATTCGTCTCCCCCGTATTATTGAAGTTTCAAAAACTGTAGGAGATTAATGAGCAGCCCAGATATATCTCACTGTGACCACCACTTGTTTGAATCACTTCAAAAGGCTTTGGAAGCTTTGCTGTTTCAACACATAACACTTCAAATTCTTGCTAGTAGTAGCTTTATTGATCCTGTAAATCATCTAATACACTAGCAGTGCTAATGATATAGGACACATCCAAACACTGAGCAGATATACTGTTCTCTTACAATTAAAGTTAAAAAATATAACTAATAAAACTAGTAAAACTAGTATGAGGTACAGAATTAACTTATAAATCAGTAACATTACAATAAATACAGAAATACATATATAGTATGAAGTAACCAAAATATAGTATATATCGTTTTTCAATAATTGCTTTAACATCCAAGTATTTTTGTAATCTACCTGGTTATAAAATTCCTCCACTGAATAAGAACAGTGGTCAAGCAAATATGCCAGCAAAGCTGATTTAAAATTGAAGGAATTATTTAGTAACTTTATGCTGCTAGGAAGAGCATTATATAATTTGGTACCTGCATAAATTGGTCCATTTTGCAAAAGCTCTGTATTTGTTCTTGCTACATGTATATCAGTCTTCTGTCTTGTATCATGACTATGAATTTCATTGTTTGTAAGAAATATGTTGCCAGTGATTAAGTATTTTCTTGCAAAATGGATTAATTCATAGATATATATCTATGAATTAATCCATTTTGCAAGAAAATACAGTATATATATATATATATATATATATATATATATATATATATATATATATATATATATATATATATATATATATATATATATATATACTTGGGAGGGGTAGTATGTGGAATGTTTTAAAGATAGGCTTGCATGTGGTTCTGCAATTCACTCCCATTATTATTCTTAGCAATTTTTTTGAGCTTTAAATAAGGATTTACAATGTGGTGAACTCCCCAAAACACAATTCCATATCACATTATTAAATGGGCATACACAAAATAAACATTCCTAATTGTTTCAAGGTATACATTATTTACTAATAATAATCATCGAAACATATAGCAGATAGTGCTAAGTTTCTTTGTTAGTATATTAATATGTGTATCCCATTTTACATTGTCCTGTATCGAGATACTCAGAAAACGTGTAGTGCTAACATTTCCAATTTCTGCGTTATTAAGATAAACAATAGACTCTTTACAATTTTTATTTTGTGTAATATGGAAATGCATTACCACAGTTTTATCAGTATTTACAATAAGCTGATTGTGATTAAACCAGTTTGAGGCTTCACTCGTTACTTGCTTCAAAAACAATTCCTGGTTTATTCCTTTCACAATTATATTTGTTTCATCTGCAAACTGGATTACTTTATCCGTTGTCAAATTATCCTTAAAATCATTTACAAATAGTAAAAACAGGATTGGACCTAATGTTGATTCTTGGGGAACACCTAATCTAATACTTTTTACCATTGATCGCTGTTTTAATGATCCATCTTTATTGTGTGTAATTTCTACAAATTGTTTTCTGTCCATAAGACATGAGGCTATCCATTTTAATGCAATGCCTCTAATGCCCAATTTTTCTACTTTGGTAAGAAGTAGTTCATGGTTCAGGACATCAAAAGCCTTAGATAAGTCAAGGAAAATGCCTGAAATATTTCCTTTCTTGTCTAAGGTATCTATAACTGTATTTACAAAATGAAAGATGGCACTTTCTGTGGATCTGTTTTTTCGGAAGCCATGATGAGTTCTGGATATCAATTTATTCTTTTCTATAAAGTTTAATAGTCTTTTATAGAACAGTTTTTAAATTAAAGAGGTTGGGAAGATGACATTTTCAAAAGAGGCATTGCATATATCAGTTATTGGATATGCTACCAAGTGAGCACATTTTTTAATAAGAAAGTCTGGAACATCATCAATTCCATGTGAACACTTGTTTTTTAGTTCACCTATTACGGATAGTACTTCTATTGGATCTGTTGGTTACAAAAACATAGCTTGATGGAACAAAAGTGATGATTGTGCTTCACTTTGATTTTTTGATTTGATTTTACTAGCTAACTGCTCTCCAACATCTATAAAATAATCATTAAAAGCTTCTGCTATTGAAGTTGGATTATTTATTTCAGTGGAGTTGTTTTTAAGATTAAGGATTTTGCTGTTTTGTATTTTACCTATGTGATTTTTAACAACTTGCCAAGTGGCTTTTATTTTATTTTGTGCTGAAAGTATGTAATATCATTTGCCATTATTTTAGCTTCTTTTATTGCCTTATTTAGCTCATTTTTATATTGTTTAAAGTATTTATTAAAATAAAGGTTAGCTACTTGACTTTTTAAAATGTCATGTAGCAATCTTTTTCTGGCACAAGAAATTCTTATGCCTTTCGTTAGCCATCTTTTTTGTTTATGGATAGTGTTTATATGCACACTGTTAAATGGAAAAGCAATGTCAAAATGGTATTTAAAACAAGAAAGGAAAGAATCATATTTGTCATTTAGGTTACGATTATTATAAACCTCACACCAAGATTCATTTTCAAGCAAATGTATAAACATTTCTATATTTTTGTTATAAAAAAACTTTTCATTTTCCTTACCTTTGTGGTTTGGAATATTCTACTGTTTTCTGGGAAAGTGATTGCTTGTGGATTATGGTCACTGAAACCCAAGTTAACTATTTCTATATTATATGATTGTTCCGAGCTGAGAAATATTTGATCAATCGTGGAAGCAGTATTTGCTGTTACTCTAGTAGTTTTCAGCAGTAGCCTTTAAATTGTAGGATGTTACTAAATTTATAAGCTCTTTTTTTGTGTGGAAGCTTTATCAAAGTGGATATTAAAATCTCCACAGAGTCTTACTGTTTTATTTAATAACTTAATATGGGCTAGGACTGCTTCTATTTTATTTAAAAAGGTATTAAACTGTCCTTCTGGTGGCCTATAAATACATATGATGAGGGTGTTTAGGTTCAGCAATTCCACAGCAGAAATTTCTATGCATTTCTCTTCAGAGAAATGTTGTAGGGTACTTAAGTATATACAATATTTTCTCTAACATAAATACAATTTCCCCCTTGACTACTATTCTGTCAACAAACATATACTCCTAATTCATAAGTTGGAAGTTTTGTATCTTTTAGACAATCTGTTTTTAATCAATGCTCTGTAAAGCACAGAATAAACTTTAAAATACATTCTGCAATGAGAACCTCAAGATCATTTATTTTATTGGCTAACTTTGATGCAGTAACTTTAGTGTTAGCTTAAGTGCCTGACCACTTACCCTATTCAGAGGACCTTTTCCAATGGCACATAGTGCTTTATAATGACTAGATGTTGCTTTATCTTTATCATCAACTGCCCTAGCACTTAGTTTCCCTGTCACTTGCATATATAAATTACATTACATATTGCATTACCCAATAGATATGACCCCTTCCTGTTTAGATGCAACCCATCTCTACCCAAACATGTATCGTCTATATATCTATTCACATCAAAAAGGATAGCCTTTAATTTCAGACATGTCCATCTAAGATTTTCATTTATGTATCATTGTTTCACATCACGCCTGTTGATAACACTATTTAGAACTACTCTCACATTAGGAAATTTATCTTTTGCCGCTCTCACCACACACTTTCCCATGCACACACTGTACACTTCACTCATAATCTCTTTGGCACTTTCAGTAATTGGGATATAATTTGTGCCCACATGTAACGCTATCACTTTTTTGTCACTTATATCTTCTTTTTCAGCCTCTATTTTTCTACTTAGCTGGAGTGAGTTTATGTCTCGGAAAACTTTAACAGAGTTTGCATTTTGCACGTGAATGTGCTTGATTATATACATATACACACTGTTACATTTTCTTCTTTCTTTGTGTAATTAGGATTTTTCCATTTATACTTTGATTTAAATCCAGTATTATTATTACCAGGCTTCTGGTTGGCTGGAACTGGGTTTAAGTTTAGGATAGCTTCTTGACTTGTACTGTTGTATGCCTCATTGCTGAGGATGCTATACCTATTGCTTGTTTCAATCACTTTCACTTCTTGTCTTGCACTGTTATATGCCTCATGTCCATGATGCTATATAACTTTTCTTGTTCTCATTTCCGTGTTCCATGTAGTATTTCTATATGTTTCTCTTCTTGTCAGGAACTGCAATTCATGTTTCAGTTGCTCTTTCTCCATTTTTAGTGAGATTATTTCCTCTTGTGCCCTTTTAAGATCCTTATTTAATGTTTCAATAATCAGCTGTAGTGATGCTATTACTTCTACTTCATGTGTTGTTTGGCTTGTGCCTGTCGGATTTTTGTATTCAGTTTTTTGCACTGCAGTGCTTCCCACAAACTTATCTGCTAATTTTTCCTCAGAGTTTGTTATTATTAGGTGTGTGTGCATGCATGCATGTACATGTGCGTGTGTATGTTCATGTGAGTGTGTGTCCTTTTGTGTGTGGTTTTTCTTTTCTTTTTCTGTCTGCCACATCATTGCCATTGTTTCTTTGGCCTTCACCCAGGTTGAGGCAAAGGTAGTAGGGTTTCTGTTTCCTTGACAAAAGTATACAGATCTCAGTGTAAGTTCCTTTAATTGCATAAGTGGCTGCTGACAATGTCATTTGACAACTTCACTGACTGTCACCATTAAGTAGGCTTTGCTCATTTCAAGTGTATCTTATTAAACATATGTGAAATGTAAAATAATTAACAACCATGCAGAGCCATAGATGAACATTAAACTATTTTAGGTATTGTAATTTGCTTTTAGACCACCTCTTTAGTACAGTGGTAGTATGCCAGCCTCTGGCATTGAGGACCCAGGTTCGATCTCTAGTACTAACATGGGGATTCTTCCCCTGCTAGGAAGTCTGGTACAGAATGCACTCAGTGTCGCTAGGTCCCTTGATAAATAAGTAGCAACCCCTGGTCATGGTGGCTGCATAACTGGCCGGGAGTGTTTGGGGTGCTGACCACATTCCACCTTCCACTTCTGCACTCCACTGTCTGTAGTGGGCAGAGGTGGGGGAATGCAATGGCCGGGCAGTAAGTGTTGGCTAGCAAAGAGCTCTTGAATTGCGGTTATTTTTCGTTTAATTTGCTTTTAATTTGTTGTTTGGACATGCATTGTTAATATTCAAAGTTTATTTAAATTTTAAATTCTACCATTTATCTAAACTGTTATATTCTTGTGGGTTTTATTGAGTCTTTTCTTAATGTTTATCCAGTCTTATCCAAATTATATTCCTGTTATTACATTGTGTATTTCTGGGGTAAATTGTTATATTAATTTACATATATAGGTTATTGTTACATTTAACTGGGTAAATTGTTATACTCTTGTGCATTTTATTGAGTGTTTTTTAATATGTTAATGTCTAGTCTTAACTGATTATAGACTTGTTTCTTTTATTGGGTGTCTCTATGTGTCTTATTTAAATTTATAATTAACAGCTTCAAGCTTCAAATAATTTATTGGGAATTTCTTCCTCTCAGTTCAAAATTGAGTTATTTATATAAGCCCAAGTAATCATGAGAAGCTTCAAGCTTTGAATAATTTATTGGGAATTTCTTCCTCTCAGTTCAAAATTGGGTTATTTATATAAGCCCAAGTAATCATGAGAAGCTTCAAGCTTTGAATAATTTATTGGGAATTTCTTCCTCTCAGTTCAAAATTGGGTTATTTATATAAGCCCAAGTAATCATGAGAAGCTTCAAGCTTTGAATAATTAATTGGGAATTTCTTCCTCTCAGTTCAAAATTGAGTTATTTATATAAGCCCAAGTAATCATGAGAAGCTTCAAGCTTTGAATAATTTATTGGGAATTTCTTCCTCTCAGTTCAAAATTGGGTTATTTATATAAGCCCAAGTAATCATGAGAAGCTTCAAGCTTTGAATAATTTATTGGGAATTTTTTCCTCTCAGTTCAAAATTGGGTTATTTATATAAGCCCAAGTAATCATGAGAAGTGGGATGAGTTGTTACCAAGTGTGAAATCACCCTGTAGGCACATACTCTGATTTCTTTTCCTGACTTGTGTTCCTTTCCTTGAGCATGTATTGTGTCAGCTCTCAAGAGCAACATAATAAGCAGCAGTGGCATATATTTTGGGCTATCAAAGCTATCACCAAAGCCCATATCTAAAGTAAATTAGAAATTAATAAGCAATATTAATAATAATTGCTCTTAGGAAGGAATATGTCCATTTCCCTACCACTGAACATAAGGAGAATAGGGCTTCAGATGTTTGCTGCCACAGGCTTCACTATGATATGGGCAAGGAGAGGTGAGGCAGAGGGGTGCAGGAATAAGCACGCCAACGCTTCAGAATCCCATTTCACTACACCACCTGAGAGTCTCCAAAATGTGTTGTATGTGACTGATTTGCTTGGAGTTAGCAAGAATGCTCTGTTTTTAATATTGTGTGATTGTTACTAACCTCAACAGCTGTATTAGTATTGTTTATTTCATAGTGTACATTGTACCAAGACTAGTACTAATTCTTTGAAACGGATGAACAATATGCAATAAAACAATCAGTAAGACGACCATACTCATTGTTAAAATATAGGATAAGTTAGTAGAGTAAACAGAGAAGGCCTGCTGCAACTCTTCCACACTTGCAATGTGAGCAGAAGGAAAAAATAAGAATCCTTAGAAAATATATTTTAATGTGGACATTTATGATAAGTATGTGTGGCTGACTGGTTCATCCAAATTACAAAAACTTTATTGCTGGCCATGCTTGTTGTCTGCAACCAAGAAAACACCCTGAAGTATGATGGATTTTGCAAATTTAGATATTTAATCATAGCTTTGGATAAACATAAGAGATAAACATAGGATTAGAAACATAGGATTTGAAGAAATATGGTCAGAAACTATGAGTGTTGCTGATGAAGAGGATGAAGAAAGTTGTAGAAAGATAAATTTTCATGTAGATGAAACCTATTCATCATACTTAAGGATTTTCTATGAAGTCCTGGACCCATTAATATCTCAAACTAAATTAAGATTTGAATCGCAAAAATAGTTGAAATTTCTTGCCTTACTGGATTCTAAACATTTTGTGAGTTACCACAGAAGTTTTTCAACATATGCATTATGTGAACCAAGAGAACCATATGTTTCCTATAAGAACATATTTTACCTGATTGAAAATTGAGAAGTTGTATAAATATACTAAAAAACTGTAGAAATAAATTTTGTGATGATGGCTCCTAGATGCATGACAGGATTTCTAAATCCATGATAGTGGTATCCTAATTCATCCTAATTCTCTGATATCAAAAATAATGATGATGTACGTGCATTGATTCTCTTGACAGTCATCTACATTACAAAATACAAACCATTATTAACCTCTTCGGGGATATGAACGTCATATGACGTCAATTTTAAAATGCAGGAGAACCAATATGTGTATGCATGCGTTTAATGCTTATTTAACCCTAATTATTTTAATTTTTTTCTTTTATAATAAGTTGAAATAAATTCTAGAATAAATAAAGTCTTACTTTTAAAGGTTCCTTTTTGAATCGTAGATCTCAAAGCATGCATAGACATATAAGGCCACATCTCCACATTCACAGCATATCAGTCTCTTTACGAACTCCTTTTTTGCGGCACACCAGACACCTTTGAAATGGATGTGACTTTTTGCTGTAGGTGATATCCCTTTAGGAAAACGTTTTCCTTCAAGTCTGAGGGGTGCAGGGGTTGTAGATTTCTTACTCCCTGTATGAAGAGGCCTCTGAATGTTATAGTACTCAATTAGGCTACAAGCTATTGATATGCAGAAGTCCAGGTGGGTCATTGTCTTGCATGGGTTTAGAGTCCTCCAAATTACTAAACAATTGTATATGGTGCAAAAATACCTTTTTATACCATTTAACTGGTTTTTTTAAAGAGGGATATGATTGCAGTACCTGATCTACTAGATCCACACCAGCCATATGCATATTGTATTCCTGGATAACATCAGGCTTGAAAATTGACATTTTGGTGTGGGCATCTATTCTTCCAGTGTTAATCATCAAAATCTTAGGGCTACAATTGGACAATGCTGTAACCATCCTCCTATCTTTGGCAAACCAATACAATTTGAATGTACTGTTCCAATTGCATTTGTTTTCCTTTTGTATAATTTAGGGAAGCTATACCAATTATCTAAATATACAGCCCTACCCTGGTCAAGTACAGGTTCCAGCAGGTGCATTACCATGGAGCCACATAACCCCAAATCTTTGTCTCCAGTATTCTCAGTTCCTTGACCAGTGTAAATGGAGCTATTGTAAAGATATCCCATTTTACTTTCACAAAGATCAAAACTCTTTATGCCAAATCTGGCCCTCTTTGTTTTGATGTATTGCTTCCAACCTAAGCGGTCCTTCGAAAGCATCAAGCTTTCATCAACAGTGACCTTATCACCAGGCAGTAATTTTCTTTGAATTTTGAAATAACATATTCCTAAACTGACCTAATTTTATGTAGTTTATCATTTACATTTTCTGTGCCAGTGAAATGAAAGAACTGTTAAATGGAAGTAAACCATTATTTGGTATGCATTTCCCAAAAAAATGGAGTAGCTAGCATGTCATCTGTAGACCAGTACATGCCTAAAGTTGGTTTATGAATAACACCCATGAGCTTAATTAGACCAATTAGCCTGTAAATCTCATTCAGTGTTATTTATGTCCACTTCTGAATTATACTCTTAGGCCCTAAATGGCCTTTAGAAGTCAAGTCTTCCTTCACCTTACACATGTTTCTATAACATGAGAGACACTAAGTTAGCAGTAAAAAATTTTGTGAAAATGTCAATTGGTTGGCTGTCAGAAGTCAGCTGAGCTTGGGGTTGTACACCAGAGGCTGTGCTCATGAAGATATGTCTAGTTGCTTCAGAGCCATTTTGACTACCCCACAATCTTGCTACTTCATGAACACCTGAAGGAAGAGAGTCATTTTCTTCCTCACTGCAACCTATATCCTCAATGCCCCCTCAAAATCTGAAAACTCACCATCAATATCAAAGTCACTGTCATATAGCAAAAAGTCCTCCACATTATCTGAAGTAATTTCTGCCTACATGAGCTAATGTGTTAGCTATATTGCTAGTCAAAGTCATGGTTAGAACTGAGATACAACATTTTCAAATGTGCTTTTCTGATAGCTAAAACAAAATACTGTTAACCCCATAGCTACACGGCTCTATCATAAATCTCTGCTGTGTATTTATTCTAAGGCATAAATACAAACGCTGACAGAAATGTTTGATTTCTTTGCAGCTTGGGTGTCCAACACACACACACACACACACACACACACACACACACACACACACACACACACACACACACACACACACACACACACACACACACACACACACACACACACACACACACACACACACGCACACACGCGCACCCGCACACACGCGCACACGCACCCGCACACGCACCCGCACCCGCACACGCACCCGCACACGCACACACGCGCACACGCACCCTCACACGCACACGCTTCCGCACACGCACACACACACACACACACGCACGTAATTGCATCATAGCAATAAACAGAATGATAAAACCTTGAAGTCAAGAACATTATGCTTAGCTAGCTATATGTAAATACATTTGTACGCACATAACACAAGCCTGACTCACAAATTAGGTGCGTTCAACGTACAGAATGACTTTTGCTACAGAGAAAAAATTAGTGGTATTTAAATGTTTTGTTAACACTGTCTTTCTTTTCTTCTATGATAGATATATAGTGCCTTTAATGAGCTTTAAGCCAGTTTTTGTTTCACTAAAATAATAAATACCAAAGGTACGAATATTTATGTGCGAAGCATATTTACCTACATTTAACAATTTAAATGGCTTGAATTGTGTATTGGGTATCCATTACTGGCCTGCAGTGTTTAAATGGCTATCGCTCAAGAAGTTAACATTATTGTCTTTATATTTACCTCCAATTGATTGTTTGAAATTAATTGAAAATGTTTTCTTTCTGCACAGAGTTTAATTTTCACAAAATCTTAATCACTTCATCAGATTCATGGAACAATGCTTCTAGGTATCAAAAAAAGCTGTAAGCTATTTTAGAACAAATAACCTCAAGTGCAGTATGGATATAGCAAAATTCATGAGGCATGATTTCTTAAAAAATAAAATTAGGAAGATACATTTGCGATTCATAACAAATATTATGAAAACATAGACACAACGAAATTTTTAGGGCTATGGATAGAGGGTAGGTTGACATAGACACAGCATATAGGACTTAAACTACTGAAATTAGCAAGTCAGGAAAAATACGAACTGGTTTGAGAATTCAATGCCATTCTGGCAGTTTGTCACAGTAGCTCAATGGTACCCGCCTGGTAAGCGAAAGGTCTGTGGTTCAAATCCCAGCTGTGGCAATGAATTTTTAAGTTCCAGTTCTACCTCTCAAACATTGCCCAAACACGGCTTGTGTGTTTAAAAACACCAACAGTAAGTTTGTTGGTATAAATAAATAATTACCATCTGAAGGTCATTTAATCCTGGGACATAAAGTACTTACAATAGTAAGTCACCATTGGGGTACCTAATTGTTTCTGATGTGAGACTGCCTTTGTGGTTTACCAGGAAAAATACAAACTGGTTTGAGAATTCAATGCCATTCTGGCAGTTTGTCACAGTAGCTCAATGGTACCCGCCTGGTAAGCGAAAGGTCTGTGGTTCAAATCCCAGCTGTGGCAATGAATTTTTAAGTTCCAGTTCTACCTCTCAAACATTGCCCAAACACGGCTTGTGTGTTTAAAAACACCAACAGTAAGTTTGTTGGTATAAATAAATAATAATTACCATCTGAAGGTCATTTAATCCTGGGACATAAAGTACTTACAATAGTAAGTCACCATTGGGGTACCTAATTGTTTCTGATGTGAGACTGGTTTACCAGGAAAAATACGAACTGGTTTGAGAATTCAATCCCATTCTGGCAGTTTGTCACAGTAGCTCAATGGTAGAGCACCCGCCTGGTAAGCAGAAGGTCTGTGGTTCAAATCCCAGCTGTGGCATTGAATTTTTAAGTTCCAGTTCTACCACTCAAACATTGCCCACACACGGCTTGTGTGTTTAAAAACACCAACAGTAAGTTTGTTGGCATAAATAAATAATAATTATCTTTAAGGTTTTTTAAATATTTATTAGAGATTGAAAAATTGAAAGTGATTTATTATAGACTTTCTGCAATAGACATCTAAACATCATCTGCAATAAATTAAGTAAAACCTTATACTTATTCAAAATTGTGAGGCTTATGCCAATGATGAAATTATGAAACTAATGTAACGGATGATCTGAAAGACTCCGAACCGGCTACACTGTGTTTTATCTGTACCCGTCCATGGTACTCGTCGCCAACTGTCATAGAACAGCATAGATAAAACCATACAACATTTTTAAAACTACTTTTAAAGGCTTTACTTACCAATATTATTAAAGGAGATGCTGAAACTGGCCACCGTCACTGTCCATAATTTTTGGCACCTTTCTGGAAATTATCCATCACTAACTGTAGTTCACATTGAGAAATGCTGGCAATTTTTTGGCAGATGTTTTGTTTCAATTCTTCCAGGGTGTGTGGATTTGTGTTGTGCTTGTCTTGCTGCTTTAAATTACCCCAGAGATAGAAATCACAGTGGGTTAGGTCAGGGGACTGAGGGGGCCATAAGTCTCTTCTAATAATTCTGTCCTGAAACATACTTTCAATTGTTCTCGTCAAAAGATTGGCTGTATGAGCTGTTGCAGAGTCTTGTTGAAAAAAGACAAAATCATACTCCCTGTCGGTTAATTCTCTAAAAAAAATGGTGGCAAACTTGTATTCACGCATGTATGGGCATCAACTGACCTGAAAAAAATTGGGCCTATAACTCTTTCTCCTCTAATGGCACACCATAAACCAATTTTTTCATCATGAAGGGGTATTTCATTATCAATATTAGGTTTTTCAGAGCTCCAATAATGATTATTTTGTGTACACACATATCCATGAAGGTGAAACCAAGCCTCATCCATGAAAAATATTAAATGTGGGTCAATTTCGCTATTGTATACAAGGGAAAGTCTAGAACATTGTCTACTAGAATATGAGGAAATGAAAGAAAGGAGGGAGAGATATGGGACAATATGAAGAGGAATATCAAAGCAATGAAAATGTTAACAAATTTATGGGACAAGAAAGTAAACAACATGGGAAAATGTTTTAGGAAACTCAAGGAAAATTGAACTAGGAAGGGAAGGGAAAGAAGATAGGAGAGGGAGAAGGAGAGCGATCTGAATAAAGGAATGCAATTGGCTACCAAATTTGCTAAGTCCAAAAGCAAAAGGTAACCAGCAAAAAAAGAAAGACACATAACTCATGTTGTACAAAGGCAAGATAAATGAAAAACTTTGTAAGTAGGATACGGATTTGTGTAAATAAGTACAATAATTATTTATTTATGCCAACAAACTTACTATCGGCATTTTTAAACACACACAGCTTGTGTGTTTAAAAACATCAACAGTAAGTTTGTTGGCATAAATAAATAATAATTACCATCTGAAGGTTATTTAATCCTGGGACATAAAGTACTTACAATAGTAAGTCACCATTGGGGTAATTTGTCTCTGATGTGAGACTGCCTTTGTGGTTTACCAGGAGAAATACGAACTGGTTTGAGAATTTAATGCCATTCTGACAGTTTGTTACAATAGCTCAGTGGTAGAGCAGCTGCCTGGTAAGCGGAAGGTCTGTGGTTCAAATCCCAGTTGTGGCATTGAATTTTTAAGTTCCAGTTCTACCTCTCATAAGTACAATAAATTCATTTTTTTAAATTCATTCATTCTGGCTTCTAAATGAAATACCTTCACATTTAAAGTGGTATCTATGCCAATGGCTTCAGAATCACAAATCGCACTTGTGAGATAAAGGAATGTTCTCTGCATAATAATACAAAATATATAGCAATTTACTGTGCTCAAGTGCCTTTCATTTCCATTATTTTCTGTAAATGAAACTTCCCCCAATAGATGACCTCTCATACGCTGAAATGCAAAATCATTTCTTTCATAAAATGATGTCTAAAATGACATTCCAATTCTCTCACCAGCTCAAATATAATCTGTGATGAAATAATGGTCATTAAGACATTGAGGTGGAAGGTAAAACAATAAGCTCCATTGACTGCAGCAGCTGGCAAGTATGATGATTCTACCATTTTAGCTTTAATGCTAATCTGTACTATTTATACATATCTGACATTTGTATTGCATCTGTGGTAACAGCAATTAAGACAGTGTATGGTGCAGTCTGGTGCACCTGATTTGATGCAATACAGTATCTATTTAGGTTACAACTTCCAGATGCCAATGGCTATGTAAACATTCCCAAAAACCAGTCATCAGTACTAACTCAGGAAAGGAAGCTTATACTTGTTATTTATATCTATGCAATAGTACTTAGAACATACTCTTACATAAACTAATTAAATTACTTACCTATTTTAAAAGTATTCACATATTTAAGGTATGAATTTTACCCATTCACATTATACTGATACATACACAACAGAAACTGAGGTACTGTTACATTTAATGTTTACAATGACATTATTTTGACAGTTTGTCAATTAAGGCTATTTGACTATGCATAGATCAAAATATTAATTTTTACTTTCTCTACCACATATAGTAAGTAGGGAGTATTCAACCCAAAATTTCTAATGTATTGACCCAGCTTTTTAAAACAACTCTTCCTGAATAGAAAATCACTAAGTTTAATCTTAATATCCCCAAAAAATCTCTTGTATGGAGCATTTTAAAAAGTATGTGAATATATCATATGAAATAATTACTTTCTTGAAAACAAACAAACAAGTCTAGAAACTTCAAACTTGGCATCCATATCTTAGTTAAATTAAAATGGTAATACAGCAAGAATTTCAAAAAGAATTAAAACACAATTATAGAATTTAGAAATTTTCCCAGGGCATTGCCTTAATGTCAAATTTATTTGGATGTATCACAGCAATATTGATGAACAAATTTTCAACTGAAAAACAAATTCACTGCCAGGAAAGATGGTACTAATTGTAGAAATTAATGGAAATCAAGCATGAAAATTTTTTATATAAAAGCATGTCTAGCACTTCTTGTAGATATTGCAACTGATTGAGTTAAAACTCATCTTGCCCTTGTATTGCTATTCTCTTTAAATTGTTCATTTATCTGCTTTTTGTCATAGTCATCACTATCACTAAACTCTGGTTCAGGTGGTGTTATGTACTGCATTTACTGCATTTACTGCATTTGTTTGCACTTCATGTTTGTTGACAGTAGAGAAGGTAGGGTGATACACCACTACAGTAACCTGTTTGTAAGGCAATATGACTGTACCTCCCTTACCCAATGTCACAAAACCTCCCTGCAAACACAACTTAAATGCCAATCAAATGAAATTGAGGCTGCAGCCATGTCACCATCACCATATGGTAAACAGTGGACCAGTTGAAAGATTCTACTCAATATAAAAAGATGGAAGTTCTTAGCTATGGATCCAGAGAATACTTCTATTAAACACTCAATGCAAGTATAACGAGAATATTATGATTTTATTTTAGTACAATTCCAACTCAGAAAATGAAGTCTAACTCAAATACGTCAGGTTCTAATTTTGTACTCAAACTATACAATATATACAAACTATACAATAATACTTTGTCTTATTCTTATGTCCCATCACTAAGTTCTTACTGTCACTTCACTAATGTGATTTAGTTCAGTTTTCAATGTCATATCACTAAGATGATCTAGTTCAAATGTTCCTTGTCACTTCATTTTTCTTCCCAATGTAGTGGCATAATGAAATATGTATGTACAACTCTTCTTCTGTCTGCTTCACCTGCTGGGGAGTCAAACATAAAGCCTCTAATCTTTAGTAGTAGCAGCACTCATTGCATATCCCAAGTGATGTAACCTCACTCAGAGAATGAACTTTATGTCACATCAGAGATACTCTCTGTAACTCATTTGTTAACAGACTCACTCACAAGAATGCTTGTTTATACACTTAGATCCTGGAATTTTCTAGAATCTTCTAGAATGTTTGGGAGGCAGGGAATATGAATGTTCCAGAATGACCCCATTATCTCTTGATAACGCTCTTGGTGATTATGCTGGTTGAGAGCAACTTGTCTGTTCACCCAGCAGTCCATCAGTAGGTGCCTTCTAATGATAATTGAGGCCCATAGCTGTGTCACATAGCTTCTTCCTCAGAGCTGGTCGCCCCAAGCAACTCCACCATATGGAGAAAGCTGATCAAGATTGATTACCATCAGCTTCCCAATTGATGCCAAATATGATATAGTACATCCTTGATACAGGTGATTACCTTAAATGAGCTGTCCCAGGAACATCGTCAACTCCATGATGATCCTATGACTTGCTGCATAGATGGCACATTGTTCACCCACCACTCCATGTCGCTTAGCAGATACAACCAATAGAATCAATGAAGTAGCTTCTTCATGGTCTTATCTGCACCCAGGTGTACTCCAGCAGTATTGGCATAAATTCCCTTGAGGAATTCACTCGCCTTGCTACTAGGGAGCACTAGATGTTCCACCTAGGCTTTCCGTCTCTGGACTCACACATCTCTTTAACACACAGACACTTGACCACAGAGAACCCCACTGCACCCAATAGCTCTTACAGGTTGGGCTCCTTTGAGTGACTGTACACTTGGGTCATTCACCAGGCTCTTTATCAATTTGAATTAGTCCTATGTCTCGTCCCTCCAGTTACATTCTCCTCAAGGTCTCTTTATCCCAACCAACTGCAGGTTGCATTGAAACTGGGTGTAACCACTTCAAGTTGACTCTTAGCAATTTTCCTGACCCTTGACACTTTGGTGATTGTTGTCCGTTTTTCCACACATTCAGCAAGTAGGTATCTAGCCCCTATTTGTAAGTTTGTTAAGCTGTTGTAGATGCTCATTCTTGTTGTGTACATCCATCACGAGGGTGGTTCTTCCAGCTGTCACTTTTGCTGCTTAATTTCAGATGATACTCATCAAGGTACTACTCAATGTTACAGTGTTGTGCTAGGAGAAGCTGATATTTCACCTCTTGACGTCATATTCTACTGGTAAATATGTGTGCTGCCTTTCTAGGAAATAAAGTTCAGTACAGTAGCAAAACCATCAGAGCCTGATGTGCTAGCTGCTCAACCTCCATGGTGAATTTTTGTATGATCTTATCCGCTTGCTGCAATCTTGCCTTCAGCTAGGCCCAGTAAGCATGACAGGGCGGTGTGCTGTACAGCACCCTTCCAACAGCATAAATAAGTCTTTGGCCAAGTCTCCAGTAGGTAAAAGGCAAGGAATTTTGACAGCTTAGCCCTGCAGAGCAGCAAGGAGCTGTATCATTTTCTCTACTGCCGTACATTCATTGTGGATAACAATGGCCCCCAATTGCCTTCTAAACACTGCCAATGATGAAGCTTTGTCAAATTCATCATTAGTCAATCTCATGATCTTGGAACCTTCCCTGATTTTGGTATGCCGCTGTCCACTACAGCGTCCACTATTCTCTTGTTTTGTTTTGCCAACTGCCCTACCATTTTTCCTGCTTACTTAGATGTTCTTGTACCTCATTAATTTTTCTCTCCATATCAGATTTGATTTAGGTATTCTAATTCCTTAGTGATGTCATTCTTCACGTCTTTTAGCATAGTATTTAACTCTGATTGCACAGAGTCAGTGTAAAGTCGAATTCAGATTTCATTTTCTCCATGCAGAATTCATTATTGTTTCACATCCTATCCTACCCATTCTGGAATTTACATTCATCATTTTACTCTAAATTTTCTCTACTCCAGATTTTGTTGCTGTCTCCATCTCCTTAATTCCAGATTTCATTTTCTACATTTTTTTTAGAACAAAAAGAAAACCATTTTCTACACACCAGACAATAATGTTTGAAGCATTTTCTCTATCTTGGCTTTTGTATTTCACTTCTGACAACAATATAACTGCATTCAGTTCTGTCCCTTCACTAAAGTGATCTAGTTCAATTTTCAGTATCACTTCAATTAGTTCCATCAGTTCACCAAGGTATCCAGTTCAAATTTTCCCTGTCACTTCATATTTCTTCACAACGTACTGTCGTGATAAAATGCAAGCAAAGTCGTATCTTTTTCAGTCCACTTCGTCTGTTGGGGAGTTGAACACAACACTTTTCTAACATTTTGCACTAGTAGCATTCATTATACATTGCAACTGACGTCACAAGTTCACTTGAAGAACGTGCTTTGTGTCATACCAGAAACTCACTAACTCACTTATTGGTTCATTCATGGAAATGCTCACTTATATAGCTGCTGGAACTGTCCAGAGATTTCTAGAATATTTGGGAAAAAGAATGTGCTAGAACTATTCCCTTATCTCTCGATAGTGCTTTTGGTGTTTACGCTGGTTGAGACTAACTTACCTCTTCACCTGTCCAGTTCGTCGGTTATTCAGTGCCTTCTAATGAAAGCTGAGATGGCATAATGAAATATGTTCCAATACCAATGAGCAATGACATCTTAACCCTTTGCAAGATATGGACGTTTAACACATAATGTTTAATGCATTTCAACCTTAGTTGTAGTGACACTTCCTTTGCAAATTCATTTAAATATATCCTCTAAAAATACCAATATTATCTTTAAAAATAATATTTTTAATGATACATCTAGAAATATGGCAATAACATGAAGAGACATATCCAAAATTTCTACAAAACATACTGCTTTCCTCACATATTCCTCTTTTGTGGCATGTCATACACAAAATGTTAATAGCTTCTCTTCTAATGTTATGAATTGTGATCCTTTAAGAGAAGTATTTTATAATTAGCACAAGGGTGATAGATGGTTTAGACTTTTGATCCTTTATACGTGCAAATAAATCTGTTAGTCTGGAATTAGTCAAAGAGCTATTGATATACAGGTAACAAATTTAGTAAAATGCAAAGTTACCTATAATGATTGTTTAAAGAGGTCTTCATAACTTCCCCTCGTTCCCTTCCTTTACCCCTCTACAAAGACAACACAGCACTTTCATGCTTCTGGCTGGACATAATTATAACCAATGACATATCAGCATGAATGAAAAGTGTAGATTTTTCTCACAGCTTAGTAATCATTGTCCCTCTTTCTCTTACCCTCTCCAGCGACACCACTATTCTTGATACATGCTAGTTACAACCACTGTCCCATTGGCCTGAAAAGAAAGTATTGATTTTTCTTGCTGTTTCAGTGCATTTATCACCTAAAGGGTGCACAGAATTTTGCCTGTGTGCAATTGGGTGTGCTGCATCCAATGTTTTTGTAGGAGCACACCCAATTGTGCACAGGTGAGATGTTATGCACCCATTAGGTTTCAAATGAAGAACCCTGTATTTACTCATTTAGCTAAAACTGTTATTTGTTTCACAGCATGCCATATATGTACATCAGAAGCTACACGTGGCCAGATTATTGGTCTTTGGCAAGCTGGTAACACAGTTCAACAAATTTCAGAAACGTTGCAAATTCACAGAAATGTCAGTAAACATTGGATACAACATTTTCAGCACCATGGTAAAGAGCAGTGCTATCCAACTTCCTAATGTGCTCAGGCACATTTAACTTATGCCCAAGGAAGCACGGGCACCATCACAACAACTGTTAGGCAAGTACCCTTCTTTTGAGAGGAAAAAGAGAAAGCACAGGCTAGGAAAATAATGAATACAGCTTTAGGTGTACAAAAATATACTTCATGGATGTGTACTGGAAAGATATTAGAAAAGAAATAGTTTTGTCTTGAAATTTGAATTAATATTAGAAATCGTCGGAGTAAAAGATTGATTATGAAGGGTGCCAGAAGAGTTCATCAAGGGCACCATAGCTGTGGACAGCGCTGGTATAAAGGGTTTAAAAACATGGCCAAAGTCCAGTCAGTCAAAGAAAACAACAGAATAACAGGATAGGCCTATTGTTGAACTGTGTGCCCAAAATCTATTCCAATCTGCTAGTAGATTGTTGCATGATTTATGATTGAACTGTGACATAACAATCCTGAGGAAACATCTTAATGATGCAGGCATTCAATATAGAAGAGCAGTGAAGAATGTAATGTTACTAGAGGAACACTGAGAATGCTGAATTGCCTTCGCTTTACAGTATTTAGTAGAACCTGAAAATTACTGGGATCTTGTAATATTCTCTGACAAAAAAATATTTTTGTCAGATGAAGATGGCAGATTATACCTATGGTGCCCTAACAGTTCACATTATAATTCAAGGCATCTAATTGCCACATGAAGGAGTGGGTAAATAAGTATAGGATTTTGGAGATGGATGTCGTTGGCAGGACTAGGAGAACTGTTTGCATCACACCCAAAATGAATTCCCAGGAATACAGAAAAGTTTTGGAAGAATGCATGCTCCCCACTGTAAGAGCCATCTATCCAATTGACATAGTGCCAACCATATGTTTTGTGCATGAAAACAGCAGCATGCAGACGTCTTGAGTTACAGGACAGTGGTTGCAAGCTTATGCTGAGATATCTGCTCTCGATTGGTCATCGAAGTCCCCAGATCTCAATCCAATTGAGCACATCTGGAGACTTATAGTTAAAGCATGGGATCCAAGGTACAAGAAAACAATAGAAGCTCCTTCAAGTTATGTCCTCAAAGAATGGGAAAATACATGGAGACAGCCAGATCTGTGTCAGTCTCTTTTAAGTTCAATGAATATATGACTGAATGAGGTCATTGACTGCAATGGTTGGTGGACGCACTATTGGTGCACAAAGTATTTCCAGAAAGAAAATTAAAATAATGGAAATACATTTATTTAATGCTTTTGGGGGAAAACAGGGCATACAGCAGAAATATTTCAGTTATTTCATAAAACAAACCTTTTTATGTGTTATTACTATGGTATATGTTCATTCATTAACTTTTAATGCCATCCAATAAAGGTGCTTTATTTTCTTTGAGAGAATAGAATATCTTCTTCTTCAACTTCCCTGTTCTACCACTATCGTGGCATCAAGGTGTACCTCAGATCCATTTTCTAAACTCAATCCTATCCTCTGCTAGTCTATTGAACTGGTTCCAAGTCTTTCCTTTGTTAGCCACCATTCGTTTAATCCCTTTTTCCCAGGTTATCCTTGGTCTTCCTCTCGGTTTCCTTCCCAATGGTCTTGCTTCTAAAAATTGGCATGCCTTCTGATCTGTACCCATCCTCTTTACATGTCCATACCATATGAGTTGTCTTTCTTCTAGCCCGCCTCGATAGCGTGATGGTTAGCGTGTCTGCCTCACGTTCAAGAGGTCGCGAGTTCGAATCTCGCTTAGGATAAGTTATCCTGGTAAGGTTTTTTCCGAGGTTTTCCCTTATCCTGAGAAGACGAATGTCGGGTAACTTAAAGCTCCATGGACCTCGGGCTCATTTGAGCATCATTTCACCCGTTTCATTCACTCACCGTCCGATATGACGCAATGTTGGAGGACGTTAATTAAAAAAAAAAAAAAAAAAAAAAAAAGTCTTTCTTCTAACCTATTTCTTATATATGGAACTTGAAGTTCAGCTTGTATCTTTTCATTCTTTATTCTATCTCATTGTGTCTCCCTTACTATTTTTCTTAAGCTTTTCATTTGCATTGCATTTACCATGCTTAACTCACTTTTTGTAACTGTCCAGCTTTCACTTCCATGGATAAGCATTGGTTCTATAACCACTTTGTACACATTAGTTTTTGTCCTCTTACCTGCTTCTTCATTCACAAAAATGCACTGGCTTAATGCATAATGCACTTTGTTAGCTTTCTCTACATGCTTATTGGTTTCTTCTTGTATTTTAGCCGTTTGGTGTACCACTGTTCCCAGATACTCATAACTTTCAACTTCCATCCTTGTCTATCTTAATCTCCTTTATCTGCTCTTCCATCTGACTACCATCATTACTTTACTCTTATTAAAATTTACTGTCATCCCTCTTTCCTTCAGGTTTATATCCTATATATTATTGCTTATTGTAGCTTACTTTCTGAATCTATATAGGACTTAAATTCCACATTCCCACTACTGACTTACTTGTTCTCATTTTACAAGCCTTCGTTACTTCATTCATTAATATTGTAAATAGTAATGGATTAGGCTGTCCCCTTGCTTAACACCCTTTACCATTGGGAAAGGTTCTAAGATTCTGCCCTTTAACCTTATCATGCCTTCTGCATTCTTAAATGTAGATTTTATTACCTGTATTAATTTTAAAGGTACCTTCTTCTTATATAGTGCATTCCATATTTCTACTCTTGGTACAGAATCAAAGACTGCTTGTAGATTGAGAAATGCAAGGTATGCTGATTTACCTTTACTTATCCATTTATCTGTGATGACTCTTAGTATGAATATCTAGCCCTGAGTCTATCTTCCAGGTCTAAATCCTGCTTTTCATCTTCTAAATCATTTTCAACATATCTCCTTAGTTTTCTTTCCAGAATCCTTGTATATAGCTTCATCATCGTATTTATTAGGCAGGTTGCTCTATAGTTCTCACATTTAGGTGATTGTCTATTTTTATATATGGGTATTACACTGTTTTTATTCTATTCATCTGGGATATATTCTTCTCTCCATACTATTTTAAATAGCTTCTTCAAATAGTTCATCATGGTTTTTACCTCCAGCTTTAATCATCTCAGGAACTATTCCATCTGCTCCAGCTGCTTTGCCACTTTTCATTTGTCACACAGCTATCTGTACATCCCAACAGTCAATCTCCAAATCCATACCTGTCCCTTCTTCTTTCTGGTTAATATCATTTCATTTATTTATTCAGTTCAATACAGTGGAATACACAATTGAACCATATCATGAGTCAATACATAAGATGATAAAAAGGTACCCTATAAGGGCCCATGTCATGAGAAACATAAATAGAAAAGAATTTAGTGATTACATAGTATATACAATATAATTAGATAAGAAGTTAAAAGTACAATTAATAATCAAAACATCATAGAAAAGGTCTATAAGTTTAGGTATTCTTCAAAACTGTAAAAAGCTTTGGTTATTAAATAATTTTTTATCCTATTTTTAAAGGTATTATAATTTTCATATGATTTTAGATGTTCATGCAAAGCATTATAAAACTTCGCTCCCATATAACTAGGGACCCTCTCTGATAAATGTAATCTGGTTGTGGGGAGATTTAGTAATTGATTATTCCTGGTATTATATGTGTGAATATCTGACATGTTTTTCATTGGGAATTTAAATTGAACTAAATATAAAATGGTTCTATAGATGAACGGCCGCTACTTTTCCCTCAAGTGGCTCCTCAATTAGTCCCCCGGGGGTTAACAAGGCTAACAAGGCTGAATGCACCCCATGCCAGACCAGTTGTAACGGCCCCAGGTCGTGAAGACTATGAGACACCTAAAAGGGAAACATAACAAGAAAGTGTATAGTATAAAGGACAAAGAAAATAAATTCAAAACAGAAACACAGGAGGTACTAGAGGTATAAAAAAAAACTAAGCCTTACCGCCCAGCTGCTGCATCCCCCACCTTGGCCCACTACAGGTGTCATTGGTGGGGTGCAATACTGGAGGGTGGTATGTGGTCAGTTATACAGTCTTCCAAAATTTCTTATCATGCTAATAATTATCTTCTATGCTCTCCAAATTCTTTCCAAGTTTGTCCTTTTGCTCTTTTCACCTCTATGTTGCACTCCTTTTTCTTTGTATCATATTCCTCTTTATGGCTAAGATCCTAAAGTAATCAAATATTGCTCCCAAGTTTTTTTCTTCTTCTTCACAAGTTTTTGTACTTCTTCATTCCACCATTTTGTTGCCTTTACCCCTTCTCTCTCTTTTTCTCATACTTCTTCACTAGCTGTTAGACTATCTTTCTTGAAGGATTTCCATTTGGCCTCCACTGTATTCTCTGCATTCTCTGTGATACTTCTTTCCCTTATTTTTTGTTCCAACTTCTTCTAGTTTTCTCTTGCAGCTCTTCCCATCTTATCCTCTGGTAGCCTATCCACAACCTGCATCTCTCACTTGCAAAGGTCATACCTGCTACCAGTAGGAAGTGGCATGTAGATAGATCCACTCCTCTTATTACTTTTACATCCCTGCAGGAATTTTTTAATTCTTTCAGGAGTAAACAATAGTCTGCTATACTTCTGTATTGGGCAGACTTAAACATAATTTGATGTATATGCTTATGTTTGTATTATGAATTAGTTACAATTAATCTGTTACCAATACAGAAATCTATTGTTCTATTTCCATTTCCACTTAATGTAGATTCTCCATCCCAAGGGCCAAGGATGTTTCTATTGTTCTTCCTGTCATTTATTACCCGTTCATTAAAGTCCCCCATTACAATTACTTTCCTCTTCTTTCTGCCTTGTTTATTAAATTTTGCAAATGCTCAAAACATATTTTTTCCTCTGTTTCAGAACCCTCAGTGCATATGCCTAAATGAGAGTGTCCGTGCCCTAGCTGAGTGGTTAGACCATTCCCTTCTCACCAAAGTGGCCCAGGTTCGATTCCAGGCAACCACATATGGGATTTGTGGTTTATGAAGCGGCACTGGGGTGGGTTTCCTCTGGGTTCTCTGGTTTTCCCCACCATCTCATTCCACTGGTGCTCCATCTTCGTTCCATGTATCATCAGTGCCACTGCCTGCAGTGCCGTATGCAGCAAAAGTGGGTGTTAAACACTACAAAAACAAAACTGAATGAGAGTAAGGGGGGGTTTCCAGTTCCATATCCATTGACATCAATCACAAGCTAAATGCTTCCCATGATGTCACTTTCTTGCCTATTCTTCAGTTACAATTATTGCTACTCTTTCCTTTGTTTTTATTTCCCATGGGGCTCCTACATATCTCATTTCATAATTACCTTGTTGTATGTTTGAGTACAGATCCCTTTTTTCTTACCTCACTGACCCCTAATATTCCAATCTTGTATTTCTTCATTTCCTCTATCATCTCTACTTCTTTTCCATGTTTTTGTATTCCATGTTTCAATTCTTGATCCATATTTCTTGCGCAGTCTTTATCTATTTATGTGTTCCTTTCTGAGGCTCACATTTTCCTTCTGCATCCGACTTTACTTAAGGTGGATGATTAGCCCAATGCTTAAGGTCCCTGTTTTATCCTCAGGATACTCAGGTAGATCCTCAGTTATTGAGGTAGGGACTAGGCATTTCCTCTCAACCCGACAAGGTTTTGGTTTTCAAGCCAATACTTGGGAGGCTGTTTGCAGTGGTTGCTCACTGGGCAATGGGGTCGCTTCTTCCCTACACCAAAGAGTATATAATACCTAGTATACTAAGACATACTATATACAGAGTTTATTAATTTATGTTGTGTTTTAATTCCACCCAAGAAAGACACTGTTTTCTTTGCAAATATAGAATAGCTACTATATAAAACACACTACCTACAGAATTTATTAATTTATGTTGTGTTTTAATGTCACCCAAGAAAGACACTTGGTTTTCTTTGAGAGTATAGAATACCTACTATACTGAGATAACTACCTACAGAGTTTATTAATTTTTGTTGCATTTTAATGCCACCTAAGAAAGGTGCTTCGTTTTCCTTGAGAATATAGAATACTTAATATACTAAAATTATACAGTTTATTAATTTATGTTGTGTTTTAATGCCATCATCTCACTCAAGTTCAAGCACTGGAGCCAGATAACTTTCCACCTCAACTATAGTCTGTCCAGTGTTTCTTCTTAAACGCATCGATCAACTGAGATTTTCTACAACCATATTGTGGATGGAAACTGTAACAGTTTCATTTGGGCACAGGATAATTCTAGAGCTATTAGAAATACGATACACTGATTTGTAATGAACTTTTGGGCTGGCTTTGTGAATGACACACTCATAGGGCTCTACCTACTACCTCCACATTTAATGGGACACCTACAGTTCTTACAACACATTTTGCTAGAATTTCTGGAAGGTGTCCTTTAGATTACACCATTCAATGTTGTTACAAGGCATTATTCCGGTGATGTAAGGGATTTTCGAAGTGTATCACAATTACATGGCCATCACATTCATTAGATCTACCCCTTTGGATTTTTTTTTTCTTTTGGGTATATATTCAGATTCTTGTGAATGAGGTGCCAATTAATAGTGAAGAGGAGCTAAAGCCTAAGATCTTTGTAGCATTTGATGCTACTAGTTCTATGCCTGTTATTTTTAAGAACTCAGCAGTCATTACTATGATGCTACCACTATGCTCTGAAGTCCAGCACTATCATTTTGAATATGGTTTATAAACACTTATGTGCTTGTTCAATTATTGCTTTGTTCTTATTTTAACCATGTTTGAACCATTAATGGTGGAGAAAATTTGAACACTAATGCTAGCGTTTGCATATGTTATTAACAATAACATGTGTTATAGATCAGGTACAAGATTTGGCCTGCTTCAGAGCACATGATTTAGTGCCAAATAATTAAATCAATATTTAAAACAGGATTTTGTATTGTTACAATTGAGGATACATGCTATTGTTATTTCAAAACCCTCCTTATGTCTTGTAGTAAAAATACTAAACAACCTGTTTGGTGGAATTTCATCTAATCCAATGCAGTATTTCATTAATTTTAATGCCCACTAGCTCGATAATAAGATGTTTACATACATTCCTGATAATAAAATGCCTTAAAATCATTTGATGATAACCTGATCCATCCTATATATACCAGGTGGCCCACTTCACCCGACATCACCATAAGCAGATATCTCTTAAGTGCATTAAAAGAGTGGCAGAACGCAGTAGAGTAACTCTAGCCACAGAGAGGCTAGTGGCATGTTCTGCCTCTCAGCAAAGACGTTGAGATCAGAGGCAGTTAAACTAGCATGTTTAGTCCATGATAGTAGAGAATAACAGTATCAACAACCAAAAAGGTCTCACTTTACTACAAGATCTTTATTTTCCAGGGTATAAACTCATTCCTATATATGGTGCTATTGTCTAACATTACATTTATTGTTTAACGATGCTGTCAATTGCCAGGATCACATCAGCATTACCAGTGTGCGAGAATTTTGCCCTGTAGGAGTTCCTTTACATGCCAGTAAATTTACTGACATGGAGCTGTTGTTTTTAAGCATACATAAAAACCATCGGTCTGGTCCGGATTTGAAACCATGACCTTGGGATAACAAGGCCAACATCTAACCAATTGGGTCATCCAGACTAACACAGGTTGTAAAGTGCAAGCATGAGGGCACGTAATGTTTCACTGGCATTTGTTCATTTCATATTCATGCTATTGTTGTCTTTTAATTATTATTATTATTATTATTATTATTATTATTATTATTATTATTATTATTATTATTATTATTATTATTATTATTATTATTATTGTTATTGTTGTTGTTATTGTTGTTATTGTTATTGTTATTGTTGTTGTTATTGCCATTGTCATTGTCATTGTCATTACTATTACTATTACTATTATTATTATTATTATTATTATTATTATTATTATTATTATTATTATTATTATTATTATTATTATTATTATTATTATTATTATTATTATTATTTTTATTATTATTATTATTATGATCATCATCATCATCATTATTATGATGATGATGATTATTATTATTATTATTATTATTATTATTATTATTATTATTATTATTATTATTATTATTATTATTATTATTATTATTATCATCATCATCATCATCATCATCGTCATTACATTACTATTATTTTGTAGGAATAGGCATGGCATCCTTATGGAGTTCACCTCAACAACTGTATGGCAATGATTTTGCACAACATAGTGCACAAGGATGTTGGGAAGTACTTGTCATCATCATTGCCGTTGTCATTGTCATCATCGTCATCATCATCCATGTCGTCATCATCATCATCATTGTCGTCGTATCATCATCATTGTATTACTATTATTTTTTAGGAATACGTATGGCGTCCATACAGAGTTCACCTCAACAACTCTATGGCAATGATTCTGCCCTACATAGTGCAGGAGGATGTCGAGAAGTGCTTGTCGACACTCCTGTCTTTCTTGAAAGTGTTCTTTGGAGCGACAAATGCTATTTCAGCAATGATACCACTGTTCAGAGACAACATACACTACTGCAACCCTCACAATCCTCACTGAGTACGAAAATGATTGACCCCAAGGATAATGGGGTCAGTGTTATTGGATTTGTCTTACTCCCAGTCAGACATAGAGCACCCTGGCATCTTGGAATTCCTACAAGGTGATCTTTAGGATTTTCTTGATGAGGTTCTAGTATGACTTGTGTTAAAACACTGGTTCCATCAAGATGGTGCTGCACCTTACTATTATGAATCTTCAAAGCTCCATTTCAATTAGTTTTCCCCTGGACGCTGAATTGACCTAGGTGGCCCAATCTTTTGTTCACCAAGCTCTACTGCTGTAATCCTATTAGACTATTTGTTTTGGAGTAACATGAAGAATATTGCAATTGAAATAGATCACCTCAAACAAGAGGTCTTACAACAATGGATGTTGAAACATGTACCTCTGTTACACCCTCAGTTCTCAAAAATGTCCATATGGATGCAAGAGGTAGTTGGAACATTGTATTAATTAACATGGGCATCATTTTGAACACCGATCCTATGAATGAAGTCAGCATAACAGTGGTATTTGATGATGATTGTGGTGGTGGTCGTGGTGGGGGTAGAGATGGAGGTGGATGTGGTGGTGGTGGTGGGGGTGATGGTTATGGGGGTGGAGTGGTGGGTGTGGGGGTGGTAGTCGTGATCATGGTGGGGGTGGGGGTGGGTATGGGGTGGTGGTTGAGGGGGTGGGGGTGGTGGTAGTGACGATGATGATGCTATGATAACAATGAAAATAATAATCATAATAATAATAAGTCATAACACTAACAAAATATTAATATAATAATGACAAGACTAAAACTAATTACAATAAAACTAATAGTCATAATAATCATGATAATAATAACACTAATGATGATTAATAATAATAGTAATGATAATGATAATAATGATAATGACGATAATGATGATAATGATGATAATGATGATGATAATAATAGTTGTAATAATAATAATAATAATAATAATAATAATAATAATAATAATAATAATAATAATAATAATAATAATAATAATAATAATAGTAGTAGTAATAGCAATAGCAATAGTATTAGTAATAGTAGTAGTAGTAATAATAATAATAATAATAATAATAATAATAATAATAATAATAATAATAATAATAATAATAATAATATAATATTAATAATAATAACAATAACAACAACAATAACAACAACAACAATAATAATAATAATAATAATAATAATAATAATAATAATAATAATAATAATAATAATAATAATAATAATAATAATAATAATAATAATAATAATAATAATAATAATAATAATAATAATAATAATAACAGTAACAATAACAGTAACAATAACAGTAACATTAACAGTAATAATAAAAGTAACAATAACAGTAATAATAAACGTAATAATAACACTAATAATAACAAGAATAATAACAGTAATAATAACAAGAATAATAACAGTAATAATAATGATGATAATAAAATAATAATAATAATAATAATAATAATAATAATAATAATAATAATAATAATAATAATAATAATAATAATAATAATAATAATAATAATAATAATAATAATAATAATAATAATAATAGTAGTAATAGTAATAGTAATAGTAATAGTAATAGTAATAGTAATAGTAATAGTAATAATAATAATAATAATAATAATAATAATAATAATAATAATAATAATAATAATAATAATAATAATAATAATAATAATAATAATAATAATAATAATAATAATAATAATAATAATAATAATAATAATAATAATAATAATAATAATAATAATAATAATAATAATAATAATAATAATAATAATAATAATAATAATAATAATAATAATAATAATAATAATAATAATAATAATAATAATAATAATAATAATAATAATAATAATAATAATAATAATAATAATAATAATAATAATAATAATAATAATAATAATAATAATAATAATAATAATAATAATAATAATAATAATAATAATAATAATAATAATAATAATAATAATAATAATAATAATAAATCATAATCATCATAATGCTGCTGCTGCTGATGATGATGATAAAAATACAACAATAACATTAATAAGAAATGATCAAATGCCAATGAAACATTATGTGCCCTCATGCTTGCACTTTACAATCTGTAATCTGTAATGTTAGACAATAGTACCATATACAGAAATGAGTTTATTCCCTGGAAAATAAAGGTCCTGTAGTAATGTGAGACCTTTTTGGTTGTTTATACTGTTAATCTGTATTATAATGGACTAAATACGCTATTATAACTGGCTTTTATCTCATGTCGTTGCTGAGAGGTGGAACATGCCATTGACATCTAAGGCTAGAATTGCCATAGGTGCATTCTGCAACTCTTTAAATGCACGAAGGGATATCTACTTACAGCAATGCCTGGGGCCACTTGACCAATCACTGCAAAATTTGTCATGCATATGTATTTTTTCACAGATAAGATTTTTATGCTATCCATTTTACTATGTAGCATATTACATCCACATGATTTTCTTTAATTGGTTTTCTTTTATGTAACACATTCACATATCCTTCTCTGCTTGTCCTTCATCATGCAACTGTCTATGATTGAAATAGAAACATGTATGACATTCACATGGTTTTCTCTACACACTTTTCTTTACAGAGCACATTCATATACCCTTCTCTACCTACCCTTCAACATACAATTTGTACAATTTTTTATAATTGAAATAGAAGTGTAACATACTGGATTCACATGATTTTCTCTACTCTCTTTTGTTTTACAAAATACAATCACAGTTATTTCTCCACTTCCTCTTCTACAAACAATTCACACAATGTTCTAAATTTTTGAAATAGAAATATAATGTATCACATTCATACAGTTTTCTCTGCTCAATTTCCTTTTATAAAACACAATCACACTTCTTTCTCTAATCCCTGTTCTAAAAATAATTAATTCAATTGGAAAGGGTAGAGTGAGGCTGAAAAAATGAATGCCATGACCAGGATTTGAAGCACGGATCTACCGGTTACTGTCTGGCTGCTCTTCCAGACTGACAAATGTTGGAGCAGCCGGACGGTAACTGTAGATCCATGGTTCAAATCCTGGTCATGGTATTCAATTTTTCAGTCTCACTCTACCCTTTCCAATTATATGCTACGTACGGCTCTTGTGTGAAAAACATTAATTACATTAATTCATTCAATTGTCTATATGTTTGAAACAGTATTGCAATGTATTACATCCACACAGTTTTCTCTACTCACTTTTTATGAAATAGAATAACCTGTCCTTCTCTACTTCCTCTTCAATAAACAATTCATACACATTTCTACATGACTGAAGTAAAAATGTGACATATTACATTCACACGACTTCCTCTACTTTCTTTTCTTCCCACAGTATTTCTGCTTTTACATAATATCTTCCCACTGTTATTATTCATCTTGCTTATTTTTGTTCTTTATAGTACCCTAAGAGTTTTATTTAACCATATATAGCTATAGGTGTATAAACTATAGCAAGCAGAGTACTGTTATTTCATTCAAATCCTGATGAAGGCCATACAGTATAGAATGGCCAAAAGCCCGATCTTCATAAACTTGACACAGTTAATCATCTGTGAAGCTTTGATTAATAACACTTACTGTGAAAGCTATAAATCTTAAATCCTTATAGCCTGGTGTAGTATGTTTTATACAACTGCGTTTTGGTAAAGTTTAAGATTTCTATTAACTTATCGTTTACTAATTTCTTCTTATACTAACCTGCAACAATAAAATACAAGTATTTCAATTATTTCATATGCAAGGACATTAATTTTTTACTTTCTCTACTGGTAAGAAGAGGAAGTATTCTATTCCATCCAAAAATTTGATGTCGAGATTCCACTGGAAATATATGTTTTGAGACCCCCAGAGTACAAAAAAAAGCAGTTTTAGAAAAAGATATGTGTGTGTGTGTATCTGTCTTTCAGTCTGTGTCTGTCTGTCAGTCTGTGGATAGCATAACTCAAAAATGAAAAGTTGGTTAAAAACCGAAGTTGGTATTTAAGTTTAATGTCTTTCAAGGATGCAACATGAAGATTCTGAAGAAAATAGTTCCACCCTAAATTAGCCTTTACATGGAAAATGTTTAAAAAATGTTGATTTTCTTGAAAGTGGCTCTAACGATTTTGATTATAATGCCACATGTTTAAGATATTTGTATGACAATTAAATGCATATTTTGAGTTTTCTGGCTATAGACCATGTAGTCCTGTTTACTCTGGACAACTTTTGAATAACTCGCAAACCATAAGAGATAGACAAAATCTTACCATACAAAAAATGTAGATCTCACTAAAACACACAATTTATGTCTGAATAAATGTTTTTGCAGAGTGAACCATTTCAGAGATATTCTTTGTTATTTGTGTCATTTTCAAAAATCCTGAAACTTTCGTGAAATAGAACATCGTTGTTCATTTTTTTATACGTTAAGTATGCAAAGAGAACAGAAACTCAAAGCTTTAAAAGGTTTGACTATCGCTCAAAGCCTACTGTATTCTTATATTCCCCTTGCACCTACAAGGAAATAAGCAATAAGATAATTTGTACAAATGTTTATCTCAACCAACACGAAGAAGATATAGGAATAAGAGTTTGTAAGAATGGTTAGTACAAGAGTAGAGAAAGTCATGTGAGTGCAGCAAATCAGATTTTTTTTCAGTAAAATTGTGGAACTTTTTAAGAAATGACAAAAAAATTCCTATAACTGCATTCAAAAGTAACCCCATCAGCATCCAAGTATGCCATTGCACTAGTTATTTTATTTGGATACTACTTGTTCTTCACCACAGTCACATTTTACTACTTTCTGGGATTCAAACTCACAGCATTGGACTTTGAATGGATGCCTGTCAATTGCATATTACTCTAAAATCACAGCTGTTCAAACCACTTTGGTTGTGGTGTCTGCAAAAGGGATATGAAAGCCAGATTGGGAATTAGAGGAGGAGCTGTCTAAGCAGAAATATAATTACAGCAATAGAGGGTTAAGTAGCTGCAGCAGCTGGGCATTTTTGGAAAGACTAAAACAAAATAAACATAAATCTGATAGTAGTCAAGAATATTTCAGGAAAAATCTGATGAGTTGTACTCACATGTCTTTCGCTGCTCTTGTACTAACTATTCTTATAAACTATTATTCCTCTATCTTCTTCATCTTAATCAAGATAAACATTTGCAGAAATTATATTATTGTATATTTTCTTGTAGGTGCAAGGGGATATGTGAATATAGTAGGCTTTGAGCAAACATCAAATCCTTCAATATGAAGACTGTGAAATTCCATTCTCTTGCATAGCTAAGAAAGAAAAGAGTGAATAACAAGCTCCCATTTGAGGAAAGTATAAGTATTGCAAAACTCACACAAATAACAAAGAATATTTCCGAAGGGATATTAAATTTAAATGCCAAATTTGGTTTTTAACTGATTTTTCATTTGTGAGTTATGCTGTTCAAAGACTGATAGACACACACACATGCACACACACACACACACACACACACACGCACACACACACACACATGCACACACACACATACACACATACACACACACACACACGGACCTTTTTGTAAAGATGCTTGCTTTTTATTCAGGTGCCATCAAAACATATTTCTGGTGAAATCTAACATCAAACTTTTGTGTGGAATACAGTACGTGCCCTGCTCCCTATATGTAGTGGAGAAAGTAAAAATAACTCATAGTTATTAACACATCTACATTTGGAGAAACAGAAAACACGTTTTTAATTTCGAAATCCTGCCAAGCAACCTACTTATGCAGAGGTTCATGCAGTCACCACTAGAGACAATGCCAACCATCACAATGAATGGTGTGGGAGTCAACAAGGAACATAGAATTGAAACATAAACTCCTGCAGCATGATTTCCTTTTTCAAATAAGTAAGTGATGTAGTGTCAAACATTGACTTTACATAACCAAATCTAGAACAGTTCCTTGAGGTAAGCACTGCTGTATCTGTGGTGATTTTGTGTTCATTATATTGGTTCTTTTACCTAAATATTGAATTTCTCCCATTTGCTCTCAATGTTTGGAATAGGTACAATAATGGGGTGTCTTAAAAAGTTATAAAACTAGAAAAATAAGAGGGGATCATAATTTTTTGTCTAAATTAAAAGAGATACAATAAATATAAAAGCATATTTTTCTTCTTTCCCTATTTAGCCTCTTCATGTGGAGAACTTACACCCTCCAGACTTATAAGTCATCACCTGATGTCAGATGTTTGTCGAGGATCAGACAGACTGAATCTGAGACAATATCAAAAAAATTTTTTGTTGTTTAACGGCGCTGTCAAATGCCAGGATCACATAAGTATCGCCAGTGTGCCGGAATTTTGTCCTGCAGGAGTTCTTTTACATGTCAGTAAATCTTCTGATATGGAGCTGTCATTTTTAAGCACACTTTAGGCCAGCGTCTAACCAACTGAGCCGCCACCCAGACCGACACGATTTCCAGGATGGATGATCAGCCCAAAACCTAGTATGAGGGTAAGGAAGGAGATGATATGAAATGAAGGTGAAATGGTTGAAAGGAAAAGTGATTCAGAGCAGTTGTACAATGAATGTCAAGGAAAACCAGAGAACCCAGAGGAAATCTGCCCAGATGTCACTTTGTCCACCACAAATCCCATATATACTCCCCTGGATCGAACTCAGACTGCCTTGGTGAGGGATGATCAGTCTTATCACTTGACCAAGACATCACCTCATAAAAGCACGATGCAAGAAAAATCAAACATTTGTGTCATACAATGGCCAACAACCTTAAAAGTTGCAGTTATGATGCAGTGCTAGTGCAGAAATTTCCTTAACAGCAAGTAGTTGCTCAGTATCCAATCAAACTGAATTTGTGGAGCCTAAAAAATCTTTTAACAATGTTTTATAGAACTTTAATATTTTAATACCTGCATAATATTTTAAAATAAAAATAATAAATATTTATTTTCAATGAAATCAATTATAAGATTAATCCATAACATATGCAAATTATATAAGTACATAGATAGTTATTCTACAGCACAGTTTTATATATGCCATTTTATTTTGTCTCCAACCTTTTCTCCATAGTTTATAAAGCTATAAATAGCACAATTCTCCAGCAGTTTTATGTTTACCACTTTCTGTGCTAATAATAGACAACTGTGTTCTAATAAATCAGCTGCTATTGCTTACCATCTGTGCTGTTAATGCAGTGTGTAATTACCTGATAACAGTGTCAATATTAGTTGCCACTCACCATGGGTATATAAAGCAGCAATGGCATGTTACACATTGCACTCTTGTCTTCTAAACACACAAGGTAAGAACATTATCTCTTATTAGGAAAATTCTTTCACATTAGATACTAATTTAGTGAAATTGCACAATTAACAACACCTTAAAATATTAGATTACTGTTCAGTAATTTTCTCAATGTTACAACAGACTTCATAAACATATGTATCTCCATGTAATGTTTAAGTTATGGAGCAATAAATAAATTGTCTAATTTATCAGGGTAAAAATGTATTAAGAAATACAATTATATTACAAGGACTTGTAGCTATCAATCTATATAACTTAAGTGTTTAGTGAACTTTTAAACCAGCTAAAAATATGATGTTATAGAAACACACTTGGTTAAAATAATTCTTATTTTTATGATCATAATCCATAATATTTTCATTGTAATTAAATAACTTAACTGTAGATTCATTTTCATGCTTGATCAAACATTTTTGTAGGCCCCTGTAGTGCAAAACATTTCAGTTCAAAATATATTTCAGCTTAAGAAATTAAAACATCTTAAATTACAGTGAACTGTTCAGTAGTACCAAAATGAATAATATTTTTATTTTTGTTTCTTTTTTTGTTTAGTTTGCAAGCTCTGTGATGCAGCTTTCGTGGTGCCTCCTTGGAGTGGCCATTCTGGCCACTTTTGCTTCTGTAGAAGGATGTAAGTATGAGTGCTTTTAGTTACAGAGAGAGAGAATGAATTTAGTACATACATCACACTTTTAACTGTTCATAGATAATATTTTTGAGCTTCAGTGGAGAGCTTAAAACCATATTGTCACAGTTTTTTTATTGCTTTGATTTATTTTTCTGAGATCATCATTTTTATAGTTTGTATCTTGTGAACAATATCAGGCTACTCACAAAGATGTCAGGGGTTGAAATTTTAAAAATCTGATGTGTTGCACTCATATGACTTTCTCTACTCTTGTACAACCATTCTTACAAACTCTTATTCCTATATCTTCTTCGTGTTAGTTAAAATAAACATTTGTACAAATTATCTTATTGCTTATTTCCTTGTAGGTGCAAGGGGAATATTGGAATACAGTAGGCTTTGTGCGATAGTCAAATCTTTTAAAGCTTTGAGATTCCGTTCTCTTTGTACACGTAACATATAAAAAAATGAACAACGATGACCCATTTCACGAAAGTTCCAAGTTTTCCGAAACTCACACACATAACAAGGTATATCTCCGAAATGGTTCACCCTACAAGAAAATTTATTGAGACATAAATTGAGTATTTTAGCAAGATCTACATTTTTTGTATGGTATAATTTGGTCTATCTCTAACGGTTTACCAGTTATGCAAAAGTCGTCCAGAGTAAATACGACTACAGGGGCTATAGCCAGAAAATTCAAGATATACATATCATTTGTCATAAAAATATTTCAAACATATGACATTTTAATCAAAATCGTTAGAGCCATTTTCAAGAAAATCAAAATTTTCGAAACATTTTCCATGTAAAGGGTAGTTTAGGGTGGGGCTATTTTCTTCAAAATCTTCATGTCACATCCTTGAACAACATTAAACTTAAATACCAACTTTGGTTTTTAACCAACTTTTCGTTTTTGAGCTATGCTGTCCACAGACTGACAGACTGACAGACTGACAGACACACAGGCACACAGACACACACACACGGACCTTTTTCTAAAAATGCTTTTTTTGGATTCAGGGGGCCTCAAAACATGTATTTCCGGTGAAATCTCGACTTCAAATTTTTGGGTGGAATACAATACTTCCCCTACTTACCAGTAGAGAAAGTAAAAATATGAAGAGTATCTCATGCACAAAGAAAAAAAGAGGCTGTCATATACTGTATGCCCAGGACAAGAAGGCGAGTCTTAGGAATGTGTAGCGTAATCATTTTGTGCCTCCCACATGGTGTTTATGCTCAGTTTCCGAGTATGACAAGGATGCTAGGTTCGTTTAAAATACACAATGTTGTCACATAGCTCACCCATAGCTAGAAGTATGCACTCTCATACACTCATTTCCTAGTAAACAGGTGTGCTACCGGAGAAGATAAACAGTTCAAGCCCCCTCTGTCCTTCATTCCCCTCTAGCCTTCTTGTCGTGGGCATACAGTACATGAGCATCAGCAGACTTTTTTCCAGGACGGGGGGGGGACTGGAACCACATGTTGGAAGTTTGCAATCAGATAATATTAATTCATTATTTTATTGTCAATATTTATATTTGTTGTAGATAACCATATTAATTTGTACTAAATAAACATTGTTCTTTACATCAAAATTAAACTAATAGTTTAATAGTCAGTAGTTGATTGCACATTAAGTTCACCAACTTACAAGCGAGAGGCCATGGCCCCCTTGCCCCCACCCCCTTGTGATGCCCATGGTCATACACAAGATGTTGCTATTAGTAAAATGACAGGAAAACCAATAACCATACAGGTTTTCCAATATTCATGGCAATGCTGTCAAACTATTCAGTATCTTTGTTTAGATTTTATATCTTTCACAGACTGACAATGAAATTGCTTTTTAGGCTCTTTTCACTTTGGGAAAGAGAGAGAAATTGCGCAGGCTAGACATTGTGAATATGAGGATATTCCAAGAATCTGATTGTGTTGCATCAGTCAAAAACGTCTTCACAGCTGAGATATTGTGAGCTGGTGTGTTGTCCGAATGAACCTAAGCATTGTTTTCCCTGAGATCTGTTAAATTCTTGTTCACCCATTCATTATCTTGAGTTTTCTCAAAAACTCAATGCAATAGTGTGAGTTGACTATTTCACTCTCAGGCACCCATTCATAATAATACCTAAATGTTAAAACAGAAAAAAATTCTTGCTTTTTCTGTTCTTGGAACTTCAGGACTCTTCTAGTGCACCAATTGCTGCTTTGCTTTAGATTCATATTGAAAGACCCATGTCTCATCATACGTTAATGGCAATTTCCAGAAAATCTGGTTGCTTTAGATGAACTGCAAGATGTAAGAGCAAATTACTTTCCTGAATTCTAGGGACCTTCTTCAAACACACTTTTCTCTTGTTCAATTTGTCATGCAACATTTTTCTTATAGTCTTTTATGAATTTTCTCCATAGCTGCTATCATGCTGATGATGAGTCGTCAATCTTCATGCATAATTTAATTAATTTTCTGAATGTTTCTGTTGGCGTTTGATGTGACTGGGTGAGCTGGATACTTATCTTCCATCTCCTTGCACCTTCACTGAATGTTTTTGTTACATAAAGACTCATTTACATTTATATGATGTAGAAACATCTCCTTAAACCTCTTTCATTAAATTAAAACACTATGGGCAAATTATTCAATTTTACAAGAAATTTAAATCTCACAGGCTGCTCAGTCTTTAAACTGATATCCAGCAAATAAATAAGACACCATTCTATATTGAAAACACTGAAGTGATTAACAGTGAAGAAACATAAATCTACAAATGTAATAATAACTTAGAGACTATAAGCTTCACTTATCTTAGTATCTGCTGCAAGTTCTTGAAATCAAAGGCAGACTGCAGTTTCTGGAATATTTGTTTCTTTGGGTATAAACAAATGTGGCACCAATGTTAGGAATGAATATTCCAGAAACTGCAGTCCGCCTTTGATTTTGTAACGGGGTTGTGACTTTGGGCGCCGTTTGTAACGGGTTGGGTGCCGGATTTAGGTAGGCATGAGAGGATGTTTCTGAGGCGCGAGGTTAGATGACAACACAACACTGACTTTTACTAAGTTTATTCTTCACCAGTTCATTTGCCTCGAAGTGCCGACCTGAGCAAGTTTCTGATGTTCCGTTCTAAGATTGGTATTTGCTTTACTTTACGCTAATCACTGTCGCATTTCACACCTCGACGTTTCTTTTTGGCGCGAAGCTATACTTATGCAGCGATACGAGGTTTACCCTCCTAGGAACATCGCAACACAGACCCAACTGTCAGCTTCTAAGTTTTTCTCTTTATATTTCACCCCCGCACTTTCTCTCTAGTCCCGTTATGGAGGAGGGGTGTATTTTCCCCAGCTGTGTCCTTGGACTTCAGGCAACCGTCTCTCGGCTTGGGATGACAAAAGATTGTTTGTCCCCTGCCCTTCAGAAACGCACTCAGGTCAACCTACTTCCAAGAGGCAGCTTCATTGCACAATACAAAGTTATACTTATATCTAAAAGTCTTATACATATGTACGTTCATAATCTAAAATTACAAATATATACATAGAAGTTCCCGTCTCAATTTCAAGAACTTGCAGCAGATACTAAGATAAGTGAAGCTTGTAGTCTCTTAAGTTATTATTAATAATAAGATTTATTGAACACAATGTGTACATATAAGTTAATAAGTGGTGATCATCAGATACAATTGTCTTTTGAATAAACAGTTAAAGTGTGAGTCCTTGATTGGCATGTATATGATATTGTGCACAAAAATGTCCACCGAGAGTGCAGCTACACAATAAGTTATTATTACATTTAGAGAAAGATATCATTCTCTTTGAACTGAGCCCAAAAGCATACTAACAAAGACAGTGATATGAAGCTATATTCACTGTATTCCTGTAGCTTCAAGGTCAGCAATATACCCTCTCAATCTCCCATTATGCTTCAGATTAAAGTAGAGGGACAGCCATATTTATTAATAGCCACACCTCATATTTCAGTTTCATCATTTATGGACGTTCACTGTTCCTTCACACTAACCATGTATAGGAAGGTTGTAATGGGGTAGAACAAATGGAAAATGCAATGTTAGTTAGGAAGATCAATTAATTTCCATTGATTGATCTTATAGATGGTTAAACAATGAAGCCTAGAACTTAAGTACTTACAGCATAGTAAGTCACCATTAGCTTGTGTTATCTCATATATATATTTGATATTTTCTTGTGTGGTTCACTGGGCAAATACAAGTGAGTTGGAGAATTTTATGTCATGTTGGCACCTCGGTCATATGATCAGAGCAGCTGGATGGAGACCAGAAGATCTGTGGTTCAAATCCCAGCTATGGCTTTGAATTCTTCAGTCTCACTCTATCCTTTTCATGACCTACATAACCTTCAATTACATTTTCAAATGTAGTGAAAAAGTAAGCAATGCAATGGGACTTGCAAAACCCAGAAAAATAATTTTCAGAAATGATGCATCGAATGTTAAAAGAGAATGCTGTAATTTACAGATCGAGTGGTATGTTACTATGGAAGCTGGGCAGTCTATCGTCCTGGAGAGGGAAAGTATGATGTAGAAAACATTGACCCCACTCTCTGCACTCATCTTGTTTACACCTTTGAGAATGTTAACGCTGATGGTGATGTGATTATCTACGATTCATGGAATGACATTGATAAGGGTGCACTGAAAAGATTTCTGGAACTTAAACAGAGAAGTCCTACCACAAAGATTATGGTGGCCATCGGAGGATGGAACGCTGGCTCCTACACTTTCTCACAAGTAGGTATTATTTTGCTATATATTACCACATGCATGTAAAACAAAACTAGGGTAAACACAAACTTAACATATTGTAGTATCATGATTAGTACAAACGGCATTATGAAATGATGGATATTATTGAATACAACTCTAATCCTTTAGCAGATTTCTACATGTCACATAATCCTAAGTTTAATATTACCACCGCAGTTATTCAAATGTGATTACAAATGTACAGTTTAGCAATTATAATTCTGACTAATAGTACTAAAGTTCTGGATACAATCACAAGGATCCTTGAAAGACTACTAGAGAGAGTAACTCATTTCCCAAATATAAATAGGGGAATCACCTGTTAAAACAATGCTGAACTCCAATGAAGAGAGGAAAAGACACTAAATTTCATTGCAACACATATTTCCTCTTAGGAATGAAAGCAGCACAGACTCTAAGGGGTGCTAAGTTTATAATGATACACATAAGTGTTGCTTAATGCTTTCCTTTAGACTTAACTAGAATGGTTTTTTTTTAACAATTACACTTTCTAAAACTGAAAAGTTGTTGATCTGATGAAGCACAATAACAAGTGTGGAGTTGCGCTCTACCAAAACTAAAGTTTAGTAGTTTTGGTACAGTACAATAAATGAATATTGGTAGCATTGGTTGGGAAAGAAACATAGTAAAAAATACAGCTAATTACATGACTTAATGAGAAATTCAAATATAATGATCACCAAAAGCTTTGATCATGCCTTTTGTCACTGATATAAAAAGTTTACCTTTCGGTTGAAAATAACATTATTTGTGATCACTGTCAGTATCTTTGATCTGAACTCTAATATACTTAGAGGAGCTTTCAAATGTTTTTAAAAAAACTAATGTTCTATAGGTTAAGAGGCCCTTTATAAACCCTCTCTCATTTTTGAGAGGTACAAAGTTCAACACTTTTGGTTTCTACTAAAGCATGATCAAAAAAGCGTAAACAACATAATTGATATGAGGCAAGCTCCATAGGTATCCAACACATCTAATGTACAGGTAATGCAGATAGGTTCTTAACTGACCAACTCTACTAGGAAAAGCAGTGTAGCCTACAGTAGCCTATGTAGTTTTACAACTGTAAGCAACTGCTTTGAAAGCAAGATTTTGAAAACCTTATAGTGCTCAAAATTATCTATAAATGTATTTTAATATTATATTGACCAATAACACAAAAACATTTTCTTCTATGTTTAGGTGGTGAACAGTCCATCACTTCGTGAAAAGTTTGCAGACAACATAGTTGCCTTTGTGAAGAAATGGGGATTTGATGGCTTTGATATTGATTGGGAGTACCCTGGCCAGAGAGGTGGACAAGCATCTGATAAGGTAAGAGATTTATACAGTGTTTGAGGTAATGTCATACATACAGATAAGATAGTAAAACTAAACATGTAATTTCAAGCCAGGCTCTTAACTCCTTGTTCTCAAATAAACCATCTCATTTTTTAGTCTTTTTTAATTTTACAGTTTTGTGGGCAATGGTGACAGTTTAATTACAATATCATAATTTCAGTTAAAAGTCGTATTTTATTTTATTTATAATTTTAAAAGCATTTCTTAGTATGTGTTACAGTTCTATACTTACTGTTTAAAATTCTATCACTGTGATTTTCTGTTATGGACTAAATTAGACTTTTCTATACCATTTTGGTAACACAGCACACTACATTGCACTCGATTAGCCAGGGAGAGAATATTGGGACAGGCTTAGTAGTAATTAGATAAGTTCTCATCCATAGTGTAGTATACTGAGTGATAACAAAATAGACAAAAATTGTTTCACCTTTGAGGATATTGGAATAAAACTATTTCATTGTCAATATATGGGGTAATCACAGAATTAAATAGACATCAAATTAAGCGATTTTCAAGGAGACTAGATATAGAGCTTATTGTGACTGAATTATTGAACCACTTTATCAAACTAAAACATTTCTGCCTTAAATATTTCAAGTTTCTTCATTAGGCAAAACAATTTATCAATAAGACTATTTCACTACGTCTTCCATCATTGCCAGGGTTTGAATTAATAGAGGGCATGGGGGGGATTTCCCCTTCTCATTAAATGGATAGCAAATCCAGCAGTTAGACAAAGTAAAGTTCTTAGGTATTATCATAGATGAGAACCTAACCTTCAGAGATCACATTGATGCAAGAAGATAAGCACAAATCTTTACCTACTAAGAAATCTAACAAATACTTAACTGCAGAACACCTAAAACTAATCTATTACAGAATAATACATCCAAACCTACAATATTCTATTGAGGTATGGGATAGCACTTGTGTAACAAACATGAATAGATTATTAGTTTTGTATAAGATGTATATATAATGTAAACAGAAAAGAATAATTTACAAATACCTTTACAGAAAACAAAGTATAAACTGTAGTATCCTTTTATGTTTCTAAAGTAATTATGTTTCTAAGGGACTGGGCAACATCAATAAGAACTATCATAAGTGTGAAATAAGGACATAGAATATTTACCAGCATAAATGTGAATAAACAAACAGACAAAGATTCAAGAGGTAGAACTGGAACTTAAAAACACCAACAGTAAGTTTGTTGGCATAAATAAATAATAATTAGACAAAGATTCTTTAATAATAGGAAAAATATTGTTTAATAAACTACCAAATTCTGTAAAAGCAACAAAAGGGAAACTATTTAAAAGGGAACTAAAGAATGTTCTAATACAAAGGAGCAGTGGCAGCTCATGACTTGTCGCAGTGGGTGTGCAGTACATTACATCCTCTCCACCTTTACTCCCTTTCTTTCTCTAACACACACCACACAATTCTAATTCTAATTTCATACAGGCAATTGAGCTCATATGTTTTGCTATTTTTTGTTTTAAATGACCAATATCACAAGAGCTATTATTTGTCCAGACACCGTTTCTCTCACTCGCAAACAATAAGAATGGAAAACAGCTTCTCTTATAAAAATAAATCCAAAAGATTTATCTCCTTTAGTTTTGCCATGTTATTCATTTCCACACTTCCATAGATTCAAATTTCCCGCTATGTGCAGACACAACTGCATGCAACTTGCTGCCAGAATACAAACATAACAAACAGTAATAAACACTGTAACAAAATAACTATTCCAAACTGAAGTATTGGCCTTAGTAAATTATGACATGAAGAGTAATTATATGCATTTATAATCGTTTAATAAGACTAGATGTAGGTAATTGTGTTTATAACATTAATATAATATAGAGGACAGCTACATTATATTTAGAACTGTCATGTTGGCTGTCTAGTAGGTCCTGCTAAATGGGAGGGATGTGTTTGTAGCAAGAAAAACAGAAGGACTTGTACAAGAATGTAGTGCGCTTGTGCAGTAACAATCACATGTGTTGGCCTTGTCGATTATGGTACCTTAACTCGCCATACTCTTAAATGCAAGCTTTGCACTGTTCCCCGCGTACTCCTCTCCTAAAAGCTACCTTCGCCAGTCGCAAAATCGGGCTTATGCGTCTCAGCTTGACTCAGTGAGTTGTCATTTTGTAAAGAGGGCGCGGGAAAATTAAACGGGCAAGTTCATATACGTACAAGAAAGTTGGGCATTTGACTTTCTCATATGCATGTCTACACACATTCGCATGCAGAAAAAACTAATGGGTGTGCAGTTGCGAGTATGCGATCCCCCAGGAACCGCCACTGCAAAGGAGTATGTACAGGCTGGGTGAACTGTGATTGTAAATAATGTACATACTTTGTCAATATCCAACAACATGTATATGTTATTATGGATGAAATAAGTTGAATTGAATTAAATAATTTCCCCAGCTCATCAAAGAACAATTCTTTCCCTACCAGGGAAGTATGTTTTCTTTTTACTAAATGTAATTAATATTACTGCTCTTTGAAAATACAAGAAAACACAGAATGCTTTCAATACAGATTGTATATGGCACAAGTGAGTAAGAGAGCTGTGAATAAGTAAATGTATCACATTGCAAGTAAGCTAAACAATAAACGAATTTCAGGTTCATTAGTTGGTTTGGTTTGCAGGATCACATTTCCAGCAATTCTTTGCCAGCAATGACAGCTGCAACTTGCAGTTTTCAATTCAATTTCTTTTAACTCACTGTTCTATTGTTCGTCAGCATGGATCAATTTGTGACTAGAAAGTGAAAAATTACAGAAATTTGTTGTTGTTGTTTTCTAGTGCCTTGCATCTGGCAATGAAGCCATTAGCATTCATGCTTTCCAATACTTTTGAACTGTAGTTTCTTCTGATCTTAATGCTTCACAGGTCTTCAAGTGGTCTTCGTTCATTTCTGCTGGATCGTTACACAGGACACGTATTGGTGAAGCTGAGATACCTATTCTGTAGAGATGACTTGCTAAACAGTCGTGATTTGTCAGTAGACGGAAGGCTGCAACCGCTGTTTTCCTTGGTCTCTGGGGGATTATATCTGGGTTGGAAAGTAGTGTAATCCATTTTTTATCTTTGGCATTTGTTTCTATTTCTTGTAGGTATGAATGAGAAAATTTTTTAATGATCAAGAGTTTTATTGAGGAATATGAGAAATTGAATTTAGACTTTTGTTTTATTGTTGTGGCTTTCTTTGCAAGTGAGTCTGCAGCTTCATTCCCCATGACTCCACAGTGTGCTGAATTCATTGGAGATGAACAGTCTTATTAACTTTTTGGAGTTGTGTTAACATTTTGTAGCATTCTCTAATTTTTGTTGACTTCTTTGTAGTATTTGAACATATTCCCTGAATTGCAGCTTTAGAATCTGAAAGAATTACTGCCTTGTTAACTTTATTTAAGGGAAGATTTAATAATTGTCGGAGAGCAATGTATATAGCCTCTATATCTCCATCATAATTTGTTGTGTCTCTGCCAACAGAATGATAAATGGAAAAATGTGAACACGTAACTCCAGCTCCAGTAAGGTTTTCCGTGGAGGATCCATCAGTATATATGTGCAGCCATTCTTCTGTGGGATATCTAGTATTGATTGTTTCCAGAGCTAGAAGTTTTTGTATTTCTTTTGGTGTGTCTGATTTACTTATTTCCTCTATTAATTCCAAATTGAAGGTAGGTTGCAATAATTCCAATGGATTTTCTCTTATAAGTAGATTTTCTCTGGTGTTAGGAATGTTCAATTTGGATTTAATCTGTGTTACCTTTTCTAGGAAACCACTATGAGTTTTAAGGATTGAAGGGGGGAGGTTCTCTTCTGTCCATTTAGAGTTTGGCAGTCGTAACATTTTCTCGTGTTGGAGCAATGCTTGTTCTTCTATTTTTGTTGTTATTGATGGGGTCCGTGTTAAGGCAAGCATGGCATCAATAGGTGTAGATTTAACTGCGGTATAACTGTTTCATCTAAAATGAAGGAAATGCCATTTACATATGTGCTGGCCTATCACAGCACAACAGCGTCCTTCAGAGGCACATGAGGGGAAGGTCGGTGGATCTAAATACCACCTATTTAGTCCTCCCGGCTAGGTCCGATGGATCCGTTGGCCAACGATAGGTGTGGTCCCCCTTGCAAAATGGGGGTTTAAGTCGGGTGATGTAACTGCCACATTGTAAAACTGGTGCCCGTTAAGAAAACAGTTACATGAAAGCCAAACTAATAAGCCAAAAGATATACGAAATGATATTTTTATTCAGGATTTTAACGAAACAGAACTAGATTTAGCAATAGAACAATTACAGAACAAAAAATCTCCAGGACCTGACAAGATCCACCCAGAGTTTATTAAACACCTTGGCAGGAAATTGCAGAAAGTAATGATAGTGATGTATTCCAGTTGAAATCTCAGACTTCAACTTCAAGTAATATTAATATTACATCTTCTCAGGTAAAAACAACAGCATTGGAAGTGACATGTGTTAGCAAAAATAGTGACAGTAGGTGCATTACACTAATCAGGGGATGTGTAGACAGAACTAGATTTGAAAAATGGAAAACAAATTGCCCCTGACTTTCATCAAACAATTTTGGGAGAGTCATGTGCCTATACTGCTCAGAAATACAAAATCATGGTGCTCTTAAAGATACTGAAATGCATATTGCTGTTGCCGCTACATTTTTTTTATGTATATAGCATAGGTACCAATGCTACTACCACTGATATTACTATCACTATTGCCATAAATATAACACAAACTTAGCTTCTCCCCCTTGTCAAAAAGTCTGGTTTGAACACTGATCATTGCATACATCAGTATTAAATCAGCTAACAGCAGCTTAAAGGTGTATGTATTGAATTCTACAAATCTAGACGAATATTCTCACAGAATGTAGATGATGTAGGAAGCTTCTTGAAATTATTAAAATCATTATTAAATCATTACTAAGGCAAAAGTAATAGCAGGCGAGGATGACAGCTACTCATTGCTTAAAAGCAAAAGGGATTAGTTCCCTTGTGCTGTGGACATAGCAGTTCTGCCTTTCAATGCAGAGGCCATGTTCAATTCTTGGTGGTGTTGAGTTGCCTATATTTTCCAAGGTTTCCCCTTATCTTCACAATACAAACTTTAGATGTCAAAGCCACCAATATGTCTTGAGATCAGCACACAATGGGAAGGAGGGAATGGGTCAGTAAAGTTTTTGTTCAATGAACCTCAGGCCCATACTAGTATTATTCTACCTATTTCATTCATTTTCTCTATGAACTGTTAAAAGTGATTTTAAAAGCTTACAAAAAGGATAGCAGGGTAGTAGCAATTTGTTCAAAGATTTTATTGAGTTTGACAAACACTTCTGTTTATGAGAATAAGGAAACAGTAGTTTCTCGTTCAGTTTCATACAAGAATGACTCTGCACTAACGTTGACTTACAAGTAAATTTTTAGAAAATATAAAATGCTTGCTTATCTGAATTAAATAACATTGGAATTATCTGTTAGGCACACAGATGGATGGTTATTTCAAGTCCTACATTAATGATTGGACTAGTCTAGGGATATAATTTTCCAATTACTTTAATTTTTACGTTCATTACATATCCTATTGATTATTTAATTAATCTGTTCATAAAGTATATGCCAAATAGAGTACTATTTAGAATACAGTATTTATATCATGTAGAGCATTTTTATCTAGCACAGAGCTTAAGATTATTATTTGAATCCTATTCTATGGCCGAGTATAATATTCATAAAACAAAATATTGCAAAAATAATTTAGGAGACAAGGATACACAGGAATGAAGATGTATTCATGAAAATGTTATATATATAAGTTTAAAACTTTGATAGCTTAGTACTTATATTATGTTTTATAATATGTCAAATGTTTACCAAAAATTTATTCCTAAATCCAACTATTCCTACATTTTCAGGAAGCTCTGATAGAGCTCTTGAAACTGCTCCGTCCTAAATTTGATGAAAACAAACTCATCTTGTCAGCTGCTTTGTCAGCAGGAGTCACATCTGTAGATATTTCATACGATGTACCAGGACTTAACAAGTGAGTTCACTTTTCCATACAGCTTATTATGTTTAGCAATGGAGATTTTCAAAACCACTATCTAGTTTAGATATTAATGTAACTTATCAAGAAAATATTCAAAATGTAAATGGTATTGTGTGAACAGTTTCTTATAGTAGGACAACCACTTAGAATTAATACATTCACACTAGCCATGTGTAGGATGAGGTTGGAAAGATAGAATCAGATTGAAAAATTCAACGCCCTAGCCAGGATTTGAACTAAAAATCTTCCAGTCTGTCTGGTGGTTCTAATTAACTGAGCTACCATGGCAATATGCTGGCATGAGATTACATTCTCCAATTGGTTCTACTTTTCCAATTTTCTTACATTATTTACAAAATGTTTAAAGAGCTTAATTCTTATCTGACTGTTATGCTTACTTCTTTCAGGTATCTGGATTTCCTGAACGTTATGGCATATGATCTCCATGGATCATGGGAACACTTTACTGGAGAAAATGCACCTCTCTATGCTGGACCTGCAGATACATCTGACTTGCAGAAAACACTGAATGTGGTAAGAAAATCTATTCTTTTCACTGTTATAAACATTTTATCTCTTTTCTGTGTTAGTCAATTGTACATCCAACATGTATTTTTTATATACTATAAAAACCACAGAAACTTCAACACAACTATTCAAGAGTCAACAGAATTGTAATGTAATATATATCATTCTCATTGCTACTGCTATCTGTTTAGTTTATGCATGGTTTTTAGTTTAAACTTTATAACCACTCTTATTTTTTTCCTAGTACAGAATAACTATATTTAATAATAGGCCGTCACTTTAGAGTCAGTCATCATTGAACTCAAATTTGAAACCAGACCATTTAACCCTACATTATGGCCAATCCCAGTAGACATGGGAGGTGAGAGCTATTATAATGTAGCTTAGAAGATTTTTCTTGCTTTAATTTAGCAAGAAACTTATTTTATACCAGATTGATGTGACAATAAAAAGTGTGGTTGATAATGGAGGGAAGTAGCCTCTGAAACTTGTTCTGCAAAGTTTAAAAAGTGAGTGTTATTTTGACTCTTTAGTCAACTCAGTTTTAGCTTTTATATAATTTCAGCAACTGTCATCAACTTCCAATATGTAAAGCTACTGAAAATACTTGTGGTAAAATAGTTTGAAATTTGCTTAATACTTTCTATCATTTAAGAATAAAAAGTAAGTCATCTAAATCTGCATTTCTGAATTAATCTGAGATAGTCTCAAAAGTTGTGATATAAATTATATAGGTGGATTTTTACACTCCCCAAAGGATAGATAGGTCTGAGGTCCCTTAATAACCACTTTTGTTGGTTGTAGAATGTAGTGGGTCTTCCACAGCGCATTCTATACCCAATTCAGTTCAGCTGAGATGGGTGCCAGGGTATTTGAGGATCCTGAGGTATAAAAGTAGATGGAGTTGCTAAGAAGAGAACTAAGCAGCTTTTATTGGATGTTAACCAACACTAAGACTGAGCCTAAGGACTAGACTGAGCTTATCATGGACTGGTTGCTCAAAGAACACAGAAACTATGAAGTTTATTGGTTTCAGGCACTCCAAAGTTCTCATATAGAGATTGGTCAAATAGGTTGCAATAACTGCTCTCATGGGCAAGCCTCTTTACAGGATGTTGTACCCTTAGAGAGCACTTGCACAGGAAGGGACAGTCAATTAATTCTATCTGTAGATGATGTCAAAAGATAGATGAGACAGCTGCCCATCTATGTGAGTGCCCAGCATTCAGCACATACTCAATAAAAGCTGTATTTTTTGTGAATTAATTTCCAAAATTAGAGAAGCCTTCAACCATCATGGTCCAAAGCCTGATTCAGTTCACTATGAACCTCAGACTTCTGGATTCATTGACAGGACTGAAGATTTGCAATAGAATTTCCAAAATTGCAGTGCAGGACAGTGTTGACTCCGAAAACTGAACTAACAAATTATTAAAGTATCTTTCAAATCTCTTCCTGAAGTACATACTTTAAGTCATTGATTGTTGCAGGATTATGCTGTAAAATACTGGATCAAGAAGGGTGCCTCACCTGAGAAGATCAATCTTGGTATGGCTACCTATGGACGCAGCTTCACTCTGGCAAGTGCTACCAAATCTAGTGTTGGAGCAGACACTTATGGCCCTGCAGAAGCAGGACCCTACACTCGTCAAGGAGGAATGTTGGGATATAACGAGGTAAAATCCACTTAACATGTGAGTAAGGTCTTAAAAGAAAACCAACAAATTCTATACTATGTTGGCATACTTACATAATTCACAATAGAAGATAAATTGATAATAATTTTATGTAATAAGAGAACATAAGTTGATTTATTTTTATATGCAATATAGTAAAATGTTTTGGGAGTTCATTTGACAAGTATAAAGAAAACATATTTTTTGATCTCCTTAGGTATTTACAAATCTTAGAGAGCACCTATAATTTAAATTGAAGTATGAATTTCCCTTAGGCTTGGAAAATATTACGCTAAACGCTAATTAAGAATGTCAGTTTGGTGAAAAGCTTGTTTTCCTTTAATCCATATAAATTCACTGCTGCTATATTTTAAATTTGCTTTATGAAATATGCTTTCATTAAGAACATAATGTAGTATCAAATACTGCACTTCAAATGGCTGACCATTCATATTTCTTTATCATTTCCATAACAGTTATGTTCTTAAAAATAAGATATGCGTTAAATGTGTAACAAATTCATGGATGTCGTCAGATTACTTTCAGGGGGGTACATGCTAGAAGTTTGCAATCAACCCATATTAATTCATTGTTAAAAATGTAAAAGATAAAGAGTTATGGTATTTTTTGCAGATATCATATTAATTTGTACTAAATAAAAATAAAATATTTATATAAAAATTAAAACAATAGTCTAATAGTTATTGACTGGACATTACACTCATTAATTTCCAAGGAGGAACCAGGCCCCCCTTCTCAATGCCACAAACAAAATTAATATATAATGCAAGATTAGAGACTGTAAAGTGTATATAATTAAAGTATACAGAGCCAGCATTTGAAATGCCAATGCCGCTAGAATTGTTCATCATTGCAACTGTCTGACATTATCCAATTGCCAACTTCAATGCACAACTCAAACCAGTCCACTGTTGATGATGGAAATGAACCACTTCTAAAGCATGTTCAAGTTCAAACATGTTGTTAGTATATCAAATGCCAACTCTAAATCCTTCATGCAACTATATTTTTCTTCTACCCACTGTTTAGTTCTATATAGTCACTGGTATTAAACATAAACTAATATAAATAACATATTTCTTGAAGCTTCAGAATTATTAGTTTTCTGTTAGTTCAGTCATATTTTTAATCATACAGTCAAGAAAGCTTAAGGATCCAGTTTAGAAGTTTTTGTGTACTAGCACAATACTAATGTTTTAATAAGCTTAGACTGTGATCATAAGGACATGGTTTTTCCCTCAATAACAGTCGTCACAGCATTATAACAGTAAGTACTGTTTTAGAAATTTTTTTCCATAATATCTCAGGATTATAATTTGCTGATTATAATTAAACTCTGAATTAACCACTGGAGATATAGAATCAGAATCATTACTACGAGTAATTGTATAATGTATTAAATAATCACACAAGGAATTCATTATGCATAATTAGGGTAGCTGGTTACTTTTCTGTGTAGAGTAGGTTCCTTCCTGAATTCATCTGCCAAATGATATGCACTCAGAATAGACAAAAACATTATTTCACAGTATAATTTTGAATAGGAAAGGTATATAATGTAATCAGCATTATCTATAAACATTAAAGTAAGTAAGCTTTTAATTTAAATCCATGAAAAATTATAGCTATTAACAGTGAAGCAACAGAATCTAAAATAAGAACAAATTAGAAACTGAAAGCAATATTATTAAGATAAGTAAAGCCTTTAGTTTCTAATTTGGTCTCATTTTTAAGCTTTTCATTAATTCTGCAATTAAATTAGCAAAGCATAGATAAGCAATGTTTGAGAGATAGAATTGGAACTGAAAAATCATTGTCCACACATGGCTTGTGAGTTTAAAAACATCAACAATAAGTTTGTTGGCATAAATAAATTATAATTAGCATAGATAATTAGTTATTATTGGTTGATTATTAATTGGAATAACTTATTAATACAGTCACTGTCTCATCACAGGAAGATTCATAACAAGCAAACCCAAATCACTTACAATTTTCAAAAGTCATACTGAGGCACAGTCTACAGCAAATGTACTTATGTGTAGCTTCATTCTTTTGAAGGATGCAAAAAGCACATTTCAGAATTTTTAATTTAACTTCAGTCAGTTTATGGATACATATTACATATTTGATTGAAATTAATTATCTAAAATACAACTAATGTGGATATTCATAAAGTTCTATGGCATTTGGAATTCAAAACATTCAGTTCTGATTTTACTTTTGTACATTAAGGACTGTCTTTTTTGATATTTTCTCAGATCTGTGACTACATTAAGCAAGGAAAGTGGACTGAGCACTGGAATGAACCACAGCAAGTACCTTATGCCACAAGTGGAAATCAATGGGTTGGTTATGACAACGTTAAATCCATTAAACTGAAGGTATGTATATAAGGTTTATGAAAAAAATTAACACCTACAAGATATCAACATTTAAGATTATCTGTTATCCAGGTAAAAGTTCAGAATATACATTTTAATAAGGTCTGCTAATTAAAATGAACCTGGCACCTTTAAACTCTTCTTTCTTTAGAATGTAGTTAATGTATACATATCAGATATTAGAATAGAATAAGAGATTAGCAACAGTGGTTTTTCTACAGCATTATTTTAATTCTTTGCATTACTTTTTGAGCATCATAGCGTAATTGATATCTCCTTATAGGAATAATATTTGCTGCAGTACATAATGTTACAATCAAGATGAGGCTAATATAAAGCAAATTAAAACAGATATGATAAACTAGAAAAAAGCAATAAATAAAGGCACTTCTAATAAAAACATAGAAAAGGTAACATAAACATATAAAAATAAGATGCCAATGTTAAACGCTTAAGAAGGGATTTTTTATTTAAGAGAACACTTAAATTTTTTATAATTTTCTCTTAGTTAATCTTTGATAATGAATGAACCAAAAAAATTTGTAGAGACTCTTTCAAGGATTGAGAGAAAATCCTCCAGTAAGCACTCACCTTTACAGCTTGTTCCTATGAGGATCAAAGTCTAGCTTATAACATAAGAATTTTACTTGCTTGTCACCATATTATGTATTTAAAGTTCAATGTTCAATATTTAATGTTGTTTAGCAATACAAAATTTCAACAGAGAAAGTCAGATAAAAGTACTGTAACGAATTTCAAATTCAGCTACCTTTTATCTCTCCTTATTTGCTTTAATTACATGCATAAAAACTGGCCTGAATAAAAACAAGCATAACCAACACAATATTCTCTTTTCAGTTGCTGCAGCATTTACAATCATTTACACAAAATGCATAATCACATAATAACTCATGACCATTTTACTACCCATTCACATACAGACTGTCACTCGTGCCAGTTCACTTAGTTTCAATAATTCCTGGCACCTTTTCTCAAAGTTTCTAGAACAAACTACTTTGAACAGCATTTTCCAAAGTCACCTCTGTCCATGTTGCATAATGGGCTTTTTACCCTTCTATGACAGAAGGCTAACATGACAGTACTTTATACAATCATTGTTCTAAATTTGAAAACTTCATCTATCTTGTACAAAGGATGTTATTTAGCCAGTCATAAAGCTTATCTTTTAACACAGTAACAGACAATATTTTTGCATGGTCATCCAAACTGTTAGAAATGTTAAACCAATAACATAAAGATTATTTAAAGAGATTATGATATGGTTAATATAAATGTAAGTTGCTTCTGGTATTATGAATATGAATTTCACTTCAGGTGCCACATGCTTTTTAATGTATCATAGCAAGAACCTTCTGTTTAACTAATAGAGGTCTACAATGTGCTTTAAATGATGATTTAAATAAAAACTAAACAACTTTCTTTTGTAACAAAAAAATATTGTTAATGTCACTAGCAATACCCATAGAAACAAACCATGGTAGAGTATGGAGTAAAAAAAGCAAATATGCAGAATAGATCTTAAAATTTTGAGCAAATACAGAGCTCTAGACAACTATAACATACATGATTTATATTTGAGTTTAAAGATAATTTCTGGATTACCTATAACAATATCTACTAAATAAATATCCTGAGTATCATGCATATTTGTTATCATTCCCCAAAATATATGTACCTACTTACCTAATTTAAAGGTCCCAAATATCGTAATAACTGTAAGCATCTACCTTGCACAGATAAACTTTTGTTGTTGAAGATTACATCATTTCCAAAACTCCCAACTTTCTCACTGTTTTAGTTTTACAGAAAACAGTTCTTACTACAAAATGTATTTCAGTTTTCTAAGGTCATTATTGACTGCTTTGTTTTGGGGATAAATGTTCATCAGCAATGATATTCCTTATTGATTATTTAATCTTTGGGTTTATCTATTATAGATTTTCTTCATAAACATGAAATTCTTACACACACACACACACACACATTTACACTCTCTTGGATGGGGAATAATCCCATCTCTCTATCTTTGGGCTTTTTTACAGCTATCTTCTGGTGCCAAACTTCCAAAGCCTATGATACTGGGCGTCTTCAATGCTTGGTTACATTGCTGTCATTATGCTACTTTTCCATTGTAACTTTGGTTGCCCTCTTTTACTCTTTCTGGTTGGTTGCCATTGATATAGTTGTTTCAGCCATTGCTTCTAACTAAAGAAAAATTACCACCCTATAGTTGGTAATCAAACCTCAAACCTAGGACCTTTGGATTTTGGAGCTAGCATGCCAATCAACAGACCACAGAGCCACCTATAACAATATCTACTAAATAAATATCCTGAGTATCATGCATATTTGTTATCATTCCCCAAAATATATGTACCTACTTACCTAATTTAAAGGTCCCAAATATCGTAATAACTGTAAGCATCTACCTTGCACAGATAAACTTTTGTTGTTGAAGATTACATCATTTCCAAAACTCCCAACTTTCTCACTGTTTTAGTTTTACAGAAAACAGTTCTTACTACAAAATGTATTTCAGTTTTCTAAGGTCATTATTGACTGCTTTGTTTTGGGGATAAATGTTCATCAGCAATGATATTCCTTATTGATTATTTAATCTTTGGGTTTATCTATTATAGATTTTCTTCATAAACATGAAATTCTTACACACACACACACACACACATTTACACTCTCTTGGATGGGGAATAATCCCATCTCTCTATCTTTGGGCTTTTTTACAGCTATCTTCTGGTGCCAAACTTCCAAAGCCTATGATACTGGGCGTCTTCAATGCTTGGTTACATTGCTGTCATTATGCTACTTTTCCATTGTAACTTTGGTTGCCCTCTTTTACTCTTTCTGGTTGGTTGCCATTGATATAGTTGTTTCAGCCATTGCTTCTAACTAAAGAAAAATTACCACCCTATAGTTGGTAATCAAACCTCAAACCTAGGACCTTTGGATTTTGGAGCTAGCATGCCAATCAACAGACCACAGAGTCAGTCTACTCATGATGATGAAGATGATTATGATGATGATCATGATCATGATGCATGCCATTTTCTCAGGAGGTACAAAGATTATGTGTTTTTACTCTCTTGAAAATAAATCACTTGTACACATTCATTTGCGCTGATTTCAGGCACAATATGTCAAGGATCATGGATTGGGGGGAGCTATGATCTGGAGTTTGGAAACTGATGACTTCCAGGGAAAATGTGACAATGTTCCCAACCCACTCATCCGTGCCATTAATGAAGTGCTTGGACGTGAAATTGTAAGTACAGGGTTCTGTAATTTCCAATGATATCTCACAATAGTTGATTTTGTTAACACATACACATACCCATACATTATATCTAGCAGAGTTGGTAGGATTGTTAATAGCTTCTGAAGTGCTTTCTTTAATGATGTGCATTGCCAAATGGACCCAAGCAGTGAAATATGTAAATAACAAACATACATTATCCTAGCATTGGACTTGGCATACAAACATAAAGAAATTGCTGTGCAGATATTTTTAATTCTAATTAGTTTAAAAGAAGAAAACGGTTTGTATACATGCTATTGAACTTTTCAACATTATCATTCTGAGTTATGGAAAACACAATGTGTTAGGGGTATAATGCACTTATACCTCCAACATCCTGTAATTTGATAATATGAGGGCAGTTCAATAAAGAATGATCACAATTTTTTTTGACAACGTACCTTTACTCATCCTCATAATTTTGATGGTCCTTCTCAAAATAGTTTCCTATGAATGTGATGCACTTGTCCCAGAGTTTCTGCCAGTCTTCAAAGACATGCTGGAAACCATTTTTTGAGAGATCCTTCAAAATCGCCTCTGCAGCCTTCACTACTGCTTCTGATGATGGATAATGCCTCCCACGAAGGCATTTCTTCAAGTTAGGGAATAGAAAAAAGTCACATGGGTCTAAATCCAGAGTATAAGAAAGGTGAGGGATGCACTTCACATTGATTTTTGCAAGATATTCAGCAACAACATTGGCAATATGCGGCCGCACATTATCGTGGTGCAGCATCCAGCCTGCTTCACGGAAATGTTTCTATCACCAACATGTGGGTGGCACCCAATGAAATGTTCAGTATTTCAGAAAGTGATCTTAAGGTAATTCATCAATCCTCTCTCACAATGGCAGCAGCAGTGTTGATGTTTTCTTCCGTAAGAGCAATAACTGGAGCACCGGGTCCACCTTCCTTGAAATTGATTGTCTCCCCTCTTTAAACATTTTAAACCACCTTTGAGCTATGCTGTAGGGAAGAACAGACTCTCCATAGGCCTCCTATAACATTGTATAGGCCTCAACTGAAGATTTGTTGAGACGAAAGCAGAATTTCAAAGCCGCATATTGTTCCTCACATGTTACCTCCATTGCAGCGGTAGGTGATACTGAACATGTCCGTACATGCCTGGTTCTCACAGGCGGCAACCAGGAGCACCAACAATGAAACTACTACCGCATGTTTGTTTCACATTAAGCTAACAGAATATAATAAGATTGAATTTTAGTACGAAAAATTATGACCATAATACAATTATGATCATTCTTTATTGAACAGTCCTCGTATATATCCACTTCAGTGTGTTAGTTTTTTCTCTTCGTCAAACAGTTTTCCCACAAAAACATCACATAATGAATTGCTAATGTTTTCTGTACAGTTGTAACTGAGCTGTGAAATGAACAACACCTGTCAGTATAGACCATCCATTTTGCTTTCACGTGTTCAAACTTCATTACCTAATAGGCTGACACAGATAGTCTGAGGTCATTAGCCTGGCAGAAAGCATTCAGGCTCAGTTACATATTAAAATAGGCAATGAGTACTTTGGAAATCCAAGGTACGAATACATCCTTAATTAAATATATTTAAACTTCCTTTCTCATTTCTTTCTCTATAAAAATGTAAGGTTTAATTAACAGAGATAATGAATATTTGGGTATGTAAGAAATGTAATTGATTCCTCCTCCATTTGTTACTATTTTCATGAGAGTGATCTCAATATCTGTTATTGCAAGGACTGCCCACTATGCTTTACTCATCACAACAATCTGCCTCAGCTCATGTAGAAAATAAACATGTGTGACTTTCAATGAAAAAACTGAAGTTGCTAATAGTGAAGCAGCAGAATCTAAAATAAAAACAAATTTAGACATTAAAAGTTTCACTTATCTTAGTAATTGCTGCAAGTTCTTGAATTAATGTGCAAGCACATGTTTTATGATGACTCCAACACATTTTCAATGCTGTACATCAATTCAAGAACTTTGAGCAATTATTGAGATAAGTGAAGCTTTTAGTCTCTAAATTTGTTTTTATTTCAGATGTATGATTGTGTGCCACGCATACTTGGAATTACTAACCAGCCTGAAAACCTACTGCTCTTATTAATTAAAACTATTAATCTGCAAATGGTCATCTCCTTAGTGTGCTGGTAGCACTGCTGCTTACTAAGTGGGAAAATCAGTTTTGATTCCTGGCACCAGAATGGGCACATTCTCCCGCTGAGAGACTTGGTCCGGTGTGCACTCAGCCTCATTAGGTTTCTGAGGGGCCAATTAAGGAGCTGCCTGGTTCAAAAGTAGTGGCCCCTGATTGCAAAGACCACATAACCAGCTGCAAGGGACTGGGCACTGACTGACTCTGAATTAACACCTGTGACTGCCAAATTCAATTTAAATGAAATGTACATCTGCAGACATAATCATTTCTTTCTTTTTTTCTGAGCCATGATTAATACTGCATTTAATACTGCTCCTCTTTCTTTCTTTCTTTACCTGACTACCCTCCCCTTAGGACTTAGATCCCTTAGGACTTACAAGCCTGTGCCTAGGGTCAGATGCCTGTCGGGAAGTACTGGAGCCTATGGACCAGACAGCGTGAAGACCTGGAAGCAGGTGGTCAGCCAAGCACCAGGTATGATAGTGAGGAAGAGGATGATATAAAATGCAGGCCAAATCAATGATTGGAAAGGTGATAAAGGAACAATTGGTCGAATGAATGGTGGGGGGAAACCAGAGAACCTGGAGAAAACCTGCCCTGACACCAATTTTTCTACCACGGATACCTCATGTGGGTTCCTGGGATCAAACCCAGGCTGCCTAGGTGGTAGGAAAATGCTTTAACCACTCAGCCACAGCACTGCCCCCACTCCTCATGGAAGGAATTTATAACTAATTTTCTTAGCCTTTATAATGAGTGAGCAAATAAACTAATATCTTCCATGTTTGTACATTTGGATAACAATAATATTATTTCATTAGGACATCTATTTAACAAATATATTATTTAAATCTACAGTATATAATCTTAAATTGCAATCATTCTCTATATGGCAAATCTTCAAATATAAGTAGATGACTGAATTGTGCAGTATCTTTCTGTACTGTGCTTTTTAATAATTCAGTCATTAGTTACAAATTTTAAAACCTATTTCTTTATTTGGCCATTTCCATGTTTCATACACTTGTTTGTCTTGAATCCAGGTTACCAGTGGGCACAACAAAGAATTTATGTTCTATTTTGCTGTAAAACATTTAACGGTAACAATTTCTTCAAAATAATTAAAAATAAAACAAAACATCTTTTTTTTCAGCCTAAGCCAGTACCACCTCCCAAGACAACTCCAGGTCAAGGCACAGATGCACCAGTAACTCAGCCCCCACCACCACCACCACCCAAAGGAGTGTGCAAGCAGGCAGGTTGGGTGAGAGATCCTAATGACTGCACCGTCTTTTATGACTGTGTAAATGAAGGTGGAGAATTCCATGCATATCAGTTCCAGTGTCCAAATGGCTTAGCATATGACACTACCATGAATGCCTGCAATTACAAAGATGCTGTAAAATGCTAAATTTATTACAGAGTTAAAATAAAATCTGAGTAAATAACACTATGTATTTTACTTGAGTTTTCCTTACCTAGTATGCAAGATTGAGTAATGAAGAGGGCAGTGCATTTGAAAATATTAGACATGTTGAATCTTAACACTATGGTGTGTGACATGTATCATCAATCCATCCAGGTTATGTCATCCATCCACTCCCTATACATCAGTGGAAGAGGAAAGTAGCTTGAGTTTTAAGTAATGGTTGGCAGTATTAGGTGTCCTACCTGTGCAGGGGGTATATGTCCTCAGGGATGGTTATTATTGCGCAGTTGCAACATACACAGATACATACCAAAGCATGGCAACTAAAGTGTTTTGTACTCTACTACTGTTGTAATTACTTCTTAAGGCCATACATCCCAGTTTACCCAGGATATGTCAAACTATGCCCATATAGCAGAAATTATGTGCCCAGGAAATTTAAGTTGAAATAATAGGATGAGTCATGTTGATATTGTCGCCCATCACATTATTGTCGGCACTACTGTAAAGGAGCCGAAGGGAAGAGAGGGAGAATGGCCGCATTGTTGGGCCGCTTGCCGAAAGAGAGAAAGGGATAGAAACTTCTGAAACTTTCTGCTTTGTATTTCACCACAATAACAACTGAACTTTCCTGAAGTTTCCAGAATAGTGCCTGGGACATATAAATAGTGGAAAGTGTGAGAAGGGACGGTTTTTGTGTTACTAATTCGGAGCTGTGCTGTTGGGGAATCAGAAAAGACTTTCTTGCTGTTGCAACGAGTGTAAAATGTTACTGTTTACGGAAATAAAAGTGTTTCTTTATCTCGACTACAACTGTCTCCTTTACTTTACACCCACCAAAGTCACACTGGTGTCAGAAGCGGGATATGACGATGGAGGCTACATTGGTGAGCTTTTTACAAGAGTTGAAAGCAGAGATGAAGACGGCATACGACAACCTCGCTGCCGAGCTGAAAGCGCTGAAGACGGAGCTATCGGCGAAAATTGACGAGCAACTGGCTGGCGTAAGGTGGAAGAGCTCGGTTGAAAGATGGAGGACCTCGGCCAACGCGTTGACGCCCTGGAGAATGTCGGGGAACGGCTGAGCGTTCTCGAAGAAAGGGTCGACGGTAGCGCCAAGGAGCTAAATGCAATGGTGGAAGGGATGCTTAGTGAAAAGCTCAAGAACTACAAGGCCTGGCACGCGACACAATATCGACGCGCGTCAAACCACCAAAGTACGATGGTACGTCAACGTTTGAGGTCTTCCGCCGTCAATTCGACACAGTGGCCAAGCACAACAAATGGTCGCCAGAAGAAGAGGCCGCGCAGCTGATAGCCAGCCTCCAGGGACGAGCCGCAGAGGTGCTGAACCCAGTTCAGACAGCGGCGGCGCCCAAGGACATCTGGGAGGCTCTGGAGAACCGGTTCGGAAACCACCGCTTAGCCGCAGCCTACCGCAGCCAACTGAAATCTAGGATGCAACTGTCAGTGGAGACGCTGCAGGAGTTCGCCCTGGCAATCGATCAGCTGGCCAGCAAAGCCTTGGTCGAACTCCCCTCCGAATTCGTATCCCAAGAAGCCGCCTATACCTTCGTCGACGGGATACGCGATGCCGAGATACGCCAACGCCTGATGCTCGGCGACTACAAGACCATCCACGAGGCACTAACGGCCGCATTAAGGATGGAAGCGGCCAAAGTGACGGCTACCCCGACCTCGAAGACAAGGAGTGTCCGCTACGATGAAGACCGCAGACCAGTCCAGGGACGCCGACGAAGACCAGATGGCGTGTGTTGGGGGTGTGGCCAGCCGGGACACCTGATGAGAGACTGCCGGCACCAAGAAGAGCAGCCGGAAAACGAGTAATGGCTGGCGAGGCGAGGGGCACGTCGGCGCCATCACCATCATCCCCTCGAGTGACACTGCGCGCCGTCAGCCGACGGATGGATGACAGCCTCATCGCGGACGGTTGGGTGAGAGGGAAGCCGTGCCGCGTGCTTGTTGACACTGGAGCAGCCGTGACTGTCATCAGACCTGACGTAGTCAGGGGCTGGCCGTCGAGAAAACCGAGCCGACCGTACCAACTAGTGACGGCATCGGGTGACACCTTGCCTTTGGAGAGGGAGGCCCTGCTGCAGTTCACCTTGGGGCGAAGTGTCTTGCGTTTGTGGGTGTTCGTCGCGGAGGTAGCTGAGGAGGTGATACTGGGACTGGAAGCCCTCAGGAGTCACGAGGTGACGGTCGACATCGGCAAGAAGGTTCTGCGGCTTAAGGGAGAGGAAGTAATGCTCCAGCACCCAAGAACGCCGTGGAATCTGCAGGGTCATTCTCAGGGAAGACGTAGTTGTCCCCGCGAGAAGCGAGATGGTAGTGACGGCGCGACTGGAAGGCCAGCGCAAGAAGAACATGCTTCTGGACCGGAAGACGCATGTGCACGGGCTCTGTGTAGTAGGGACATTGTTGCCGTGCCGAGAGGAGGTGCCGGTGAGACTGCCCAACCCAACGGACACCAATCACGACGTCCAGGCCGGGACGGAGTTGGGGGCATGCGAGCCCGTGGTCAGCGTAACACCAATAGACAAGACCCAGGAGCCGGTGCCGACGCAACACCTGGGGCCCCGGCTGGAAGGCTTACTGGAGAGGGTGGCCGACCACCTGACCGCTGATCAGAGAGAGAAGGTCCAACAACTGCTGAGACGATATCAGCGCGTCTTCAGCCAAGGCAGCAGTGATTACGGCCGCACGGACCGAGTGCTTCACCACATCGACACCGGAGACGCCCGGCCTATTCGGCAACCACCTAGACGCATTCCGTTGGCTAAACAAGCGGCGGTACGAGACATGCTGAAGGACATGAGAACCAAGGGAGTGATCGAAGAGTCTGACAGTCCTTGGTGTTTCCCTGTAGTTCTGGTGAAGAACAAGAATGCCGAGCTACGCTTCTGCGTAGATTACAGGAAGCTGAACGCTGTCCCCAGGAAGGACTGCTTCCCCTTACCTCGGATTGACGACATCCTGGACACGCTTGCTGGTGCGCAGTGGTTCTCAACCCTGGACCTGAAATCGGGTTACTGGCAGGTGGCTCTAGACCCGAGAGACAAGGAGAAGACCGCATTCTCGACAGGCCAAGGGCTTTGGCAGTTCACAGTTATGCCCTTTGGTCTCTGCAACGCACCAGCTACCTTCCAACGCCTCTTGGAGTCAGTAATGAGAGGATTGACTTATGACGCCTGCCTGTTATACCTGGACGACATCATCATCGTCGGCAAGACATTCGAAGACCATCTTGACAAACTGAGCAAGGTGCTACAGAGACTACAGGCGACCGGCTTGAAGCTGAACGCCAAGAAATGCCAGCTCTTCCGCAGGAAAGTCAACTTCTTGGGCCACATAGTATCGCCAACCGGAGTGGCCACGGATCCGGAGAAGACACAGGCCGTGAGAGATTGGCCTCGTCCAAAGAATAAGCGAGAACTGCGCAGTTTCCTTGGATTGTGCAGTTATTACCGCCACTTCATAAAGGGTTTCTCCAGCATCGCTAAACCCCTCACTCGCCTGCCGGAAGAACATCGACCTTATGTGTGGACGGAGGACGCCGAAGGCGCTTTCCGGCAGCTGAAGAGGACGCTCTGCAGTGCTCCTATTTTGGGATTCCCAAAACCAGGCGACGCCTTCATTGTGGACACCGACGCCAGCGACCATTGCATTGGAAGCGTCCTATCCCAAGTCCAGAACGGCCACGAGCGGATGATAGCCTACTACAGCAAGACGTTGTCCAAGGCAGAGAAGAACTGCTGTGTCACCCGACGAGAGCTACTGGCGGTAGTGAAGACCTTGGAGCACTTCCACAAGTACCTGTACGGTCAGCCATTCCACCTGAGGACAGACCACTCCGCCCTAACCTGGCTACTTAGCTTTAGAAACCAGGAGGGCCAGACAGTCCAGAGGTTGCAGGAGTACGACTTCACCTCCGAACATCGCAGAGGGAAGAGCCACGGCAACGCAGACGCCATGTCCCGAAGACCCTGCCCAGAAGAGTGCGGCCAATGCGCAAGAGTGGAAGAGAAGGAGCGTACCGCAGCTGTCAAAGTGGTCACGGCAGTGCCTGCGGATGGATGGGATAGCGCGGGCCTGAGGAGGGAGCAGCTGGCGGACGCCGACTTGGGGCCACTCTTGAGAGAAGTGCAGGCAGGGACTAGACCAACCTGGGAGGACATCGCAGCCAGAAGCGCTACATACAAGTCGTACTGGGCCCAATGGGACTCGTTGAAGACCAAAGAGGGCGTGCTGTTCCGGGTATGGGAATCACCTGATGAGAAGTCTCAGAAAGAGCAGTTGGTACTTCCCCGAAGTAAGGTCCCGGAAGTCTTGGAGGAAGTGCACGCCGGTACCTCGGGTGGACACCTAGGAGCAAACCGGACGATCGAAAACTCCGGCTCTACTGGCTGAGGCTCTGAGCGGACGCTGAGAACTGGTGCCGTCAATGTCACGTGTGCGCGGCGAGTCGCGGCCCCCAGACTAGGAGCCGGGGTCGCATGCAGCAGTACAACGTCGGAGCGCCCTTCGAACGCATCGCCGTGGACATAGCTGGACCATTCCCAGTGTCCGATCGAGGCAACAAGTACCTGATGGTAGCTGTGGACTACTTTACCAAGTGGCCGGAGGTGTATGCCGTCCCGAACCAAGAGGCGAAGACAATTACGGACTGCCTCGTGGAACAGCTGTTTTGCCGTTTTGGGGTCCCGTTAGAGCTCCACAGCGACCAGGGCACCAATTTTGAGTCGCACCTAATGAAGGAGGCATTGGAAAGACTTGGGGTGAACAAGACCCGCACAAGACCCCTACATCCACAGTCGGACGGCATGGTCGAGAGATACATCAAGACCCTAGTGGAGCACCTGAGGAAGGTCGTGGCCAACCATCAGTGAGCCTGGGACCTCAAGGTACCACTGTTCTTGCTGGCCTACCGTTCGTCGACACACGACACCACCGGGATGACACCAGCAAGCCTAATTTTCGGCAGAGAGCTACGCCTCCCTTGTGACCTGGCTTTTGGGAGCCCCCCGGAAGCGAAACAGCCGGCAACCGAGTATGTGGAGAATCTAGTAGACCATCTCCACGACATGCACGAGATGGCTCGTCCGAACATCCAGATGGCGAGCGACTACATGAAGACCCGGTACGACAAGCAAGCCAACAGCCGAGGATTCCAGCAAGGTGACATGGTCTGGTTGTACCACACTACCCGGACCAAGGGACGCTGCCCAAAACTTCAACAACCGTGGCAAGGACCGTACCGAGTGTTGAAGAGGATTAACGACGTAGTCTACCGCATCCAGAGGGTGCCCCGAGGAAAGATGTTGGTGGTACACCTGGATCGTCTGGCCCGTTACGATAGTGCTGTTCGGGACGACCAGCCTTGAGGAGGGAGCAGTGTCGCCCATCGCATTATTGTCGGCACTACCGCAAAGGAGCCGAAGGGAAGAGACAGAGAATGGCCGCGTTGTTGGGGCGCTTGCCGAAAGAGAGAAAGGGATAGAGGCTTCTGGGACTTTCTGCTTTGTATTTCACCGCAATAATAACTGAACTTTCCTGAAGTTTCCAGAATAGTGCCTGGGAGATATAAATAGCGGAAAGTGTGAGAAGGGACGGTTTTTGTGTTACTAATTCGGAGCTGTGCTGTTGGGGAATCGGAAAAGACTTTCTTGCTGTTGTAACGAGTGGAAAATGTTACTGTTTACGGAAATAAAATTGTTTCTTTATCTCGACTACATCTGTCTCCTTTACTTTACACCCGCCAAAGTCACAATATTTATTATATTTACTTGAAATGAGTCAATTTCCCATTATGTGAATGTCATATTTATTTTTGTAAGCTGTATTATTGTATCCAAAACTGTTTGGGAATACGGAACATGACCGGTAGCAATTATCAGTAAAAATCATGAATAAGGACAAAGACAGACAATGGTTGCTGAGTTCTGTAACAGAGAAGTAGAAATAAGGAATCTTTTTCAACATAGTCATGAAATAGATATCAAACTGTGAAGATTTATATTTCCGTGTAAGTAATAGCATGTGCGCAACATACCAATCAGAAATGCATTGTAATCTGCAACCTTAAACAGGAATATTAAATCAGACGATAGAGATTTTGTAGTGAAAAAATATTTTGAGCTGTAGGTGAGATTCATATAGAAAAGGAAACGTTATCGGACAACATCCCCAATAGTTTCAGATATTATCTTCAAACGGCATATTTAAAAAGTGTGATGATCTGTTATGATGATTTTATGATGATTTGTTTATGATATGTTTATATGTTATCCAAATTTAAATAAAATTAATTTTGGCGGAATCCAGATTTTAACTGAAATAACATTAACTCTCACCACCTTTATCTGTTACCCACGAAGTATGACCCTGAAATAATGGGCTCAGCATCACCAGCCAATAAACAACTGCCAAACTGATAAGGACTACTTTTGTCCTTAGAATAATTAATATAATGTAAATTGTGAAAGGATGATTAATTATATTAAATACGATTTAACAATATTATAGACTCATAAGTTAGTTGCATCTGCTGAGTCTCAGATAGCTGGTGACAGAGAGAGCTTTGTGTTCCACAGGTTGTATGTATATAAAAATCTGATGTGTTGCACTCACATGACTTTCTCTACTCTTGTACTAACTACTCCTACTTATTCCTCTGTCTTCTTCATGTCAATCAACACAAACATTTACAGAAATTATTGCTAGAATTTTTGCAGGTGCAAGGGGAATATGAGAGAAAATCCAGTAGTTGGATAGCTGTCCTATTTTAGGGTTGTCATAAAGACAGCCTGCTAATAGATATGTAAAAAAAGACAATTTTAGATATGAATGATAAAGAATAAAAAATTGTATAATGTAAAAATATTTGATACATAAAATGTAATAATGTACAAAATTATAACATTTTAAATAGGACAGCTAGCCATTTTAGAATTATTTATTTATTTAATTTAGTGCAAAATACAGATGATAGTGTAAAATGTACAAAGAACCACAAATAATTTGTAAATCAATCACTTTCCAATTTTAAATTTTGTATCTATCTCTTAAATAAGGAATGAAAGGCTCAAAATGTATTTTTCCCCCTTAAATTTGGTCTACATCTTTTTCAGATTGGAAAAACTTTTTGTTTTGAGTTATGCTGTTCAGACACACACTGACACACATACAGAGACACATAAGGACCTTCTTCTAAAAATGCTTTTTTTGGATTCAAGTAGCCTCAAAATAAATATTTCCAGTGAAATCTTGACATCAAATCTTTGGGTGGAATACAATACTTCCTCTTTTTACTATATGTAGTAGAGAAAGTAAGAAGGGGGCCAAAAAGGCATTGCACTTATACCCTATCTGAATTATTGGTGTATTAATTTGGTTCACTGAATGAGTTCATAGTGAATTAGTCAAGAATGTGGTGTTAGCTCCGCTCTTTCTAGAGTTGGACATTGGTCATTCATAATACCAAAACATGAGCACTTGTTTAATGAAATTTTGTAAAAAGTATTTAATGTCCTGAAAAAGAAAGAAGATATTCCTCAATATAGCACAAATTATTTCGGTTCCAGTGATGGAAGCTGTAGGAATGAAATGTTTCAAAGTTGTTAGTTATGCTATTAAAGCGAATGCGCAGCACTTCTTGAGAGGCGATGGATAGCAGAGTTCAGCTCTTGAGTAACCCTAGTGCGCATGCGCGCCTTCTTGGAATGTTTTTCTTGCGAGGCGAGCGATGCCAGAGTTCACTCTTGGGTGGCTATTGTGCGCATGAGCAGGTTCTTGGTATATTTTTCCTGCGAAGCGAGCGATTGCAGAATTGGGCTCTTGGGTGACCCTAAACTAGGTTCAGTCTTAGGTTTGTCCGCGTCAAAACAAACCCATGTGACCAGTGTACCGTGGTACAACAGGGTAGCAATGCGTGCAGGGAAGTAGTCCCATTCTAGTAATCTGAGTTTTAGAATGAATTTATCGTTAAATGATGTAATATTCTACACAAATACCTAAGAGGTTAATTAACGCTGATGTATACTGATAAACAGAGCTACAAGTTCCAACAAGTGTAATTACCTGATATCTGAGTATTGTTTACAGCAGCAGTTTCTATTTAGAATCATGGCGGACGGCCGCGGTGAATTTGCTCTTGCGTCTTCGTCGACTTATGCAAAGCATAACGCGGGAAAACCATTGACTAGTGGTGAAAAAACAGTAGTATTTAACGTGTATTATAAGTTGTGTGAGAAATATCCAACTGTTCCCATCAAAGAAATAGCGAAATTAACTTCTGAGTTCACCGGTGTTTCGAGTACCGGTATAAACAGTGCTCGCAAAGAAAACCAATAATTATGACATGTGCATCGTTTATTTTGTTGTGACTATCAATCTTATTGTCTCTAGTTACATGTTAGTCACTCTTTAAATTGACGGAATAAGTTATCTATCCTTTCTATTACGTATCGCATGTACTCACCACATGGTTGTGACAGTATTTCTGGCGCGAATGGCGGAAGGATACATTATAACTGTGCACTGGCCACCTGGGTTCAGTTTCGCGCGGATCAACCTTAGAATGGATAGATAGTAGTGCGCATGCGCGGGGACTTGGAATATTTTCCTTGTGAGGCGAGCGATGGCTGAGTTCGACTCTAGGGTGACCCTAGTGGGCATGCGGGGTACTTGAAACATTTTTGTTACGAGGCGAAAGATGGCGGAGTTCGGCTCTTGAGTGACCCTAGTGAGCGTGCGCAGGTTCCTGCAATATATTTCTTGCGAGGCGAGGGATAGCAGAGTTCGACACTTGGGTGACCTTAGTGCACGAGTGCGGCACATGTAACATTTTTCTTGCGAGGCGAAGGATGGCAGAGTTCGGCTCTTGAGTGACCCTAGTGCGCATGCCCGGCGACTTGGAATATTTTTCTTGCGAGGCAAAGGATGGCAGAGCTCGGCAGTAGGGTAGTTGGGGGGAAGCTGGCGCAGTTTTTTATGGTTGTTGTTGTAGTGTTTAACGCCCGCTTTTACTACTACGGCACCGCAGGCGGTGACACTGATGATACATGGAATGAAGATGGAGCACCGGTGGAATGAGATGGCGGGGGAAACCGGAGCACCCGGAGAAAACCCGCCCTGACGCCGCTTCGTCCACCACGAATACCACATGCGGGTCCCTGGGATCGAACCCGGGCCGCCTAGGTGGTAGGCGAGCGCGCTAACCACTTGGCCACTGCGCCGCCGTTTTTTATGGGCAAGATGGCCGCCATGCGTGATCTAAGGATTACTAGGTAAGGTGGTAGGGGAAGCAGGACGTTGTAGGTGTTTGAAGCAATCTCTAGGGATAACTTTTAAGGTCTATAGCAGTGTATGTATGTTTATGAGCGTTCATGGTAGTTGAGTATGTCGTTCACTATATGGATGTAAACCGCCTAACGCAAGAGCTTTCTATCTTGATTGAATATGATACCCCAACATGAGCGTCGGCAGACATTTTTCCAGGGGGGGGCAAATGTTTGAAATTTGCAAACAGATAATATTAATTCTTAATTTAATGTCACAATTTATAATATTTGTTGCGGTAAGTGTAGGTCGTTTGTACCTGGCCGTCTACGCAAAACAACTAAGTATTGGCGCATGCGCGGGTCGGGTAGTCGAAGCGATGGAGGGGTTATTGCCAACCGAAGATACAAAGCCAGATAGCAAGCCTTGCATGCAATGGCAGTAGCGCCAACGTTGCATAAACGTAACTAGTTCAGCAATCGTGTATTTATGCGTGTATTAGTAATTTGGGTAGTGATATGTTAGTAGTAGAACTGTTATTCAACACCTTAAATACGTACCGCAACGTACGACTGGCATTCGGGTGGAAATACACGTTATGAGCTCCCCTGAATAAATAAATAAACAAAGATTTTCCACATCGAGATTTCATTGAAAATATACTTTATGATAATTTCTGAATGCAAAAGGTATTTTTCGAAGGAAAAGAAAGTCCGCGTGTGGATGGGGTGAACAATATAACACATAAAGAAAACGTCGGTTAAATACCGGACTTGGTATATAGTTTTGCATCTTCCCAGAATGCGACACTTAGATTTTCAAGAAAATCCCCTGCCTCAGATTGCCCTTTACATGGAACTTGTTTCAAAATGTTCATTTTCTCAAAAATGTCTAACAATTTTAATTATGATACCATAAGTTTAAGACATTTTCCGAACAAGTGAAATATATATGTTGACTTTTCTGTGAATAGTCTCTGAAATGCTCTTTATTCTGAATGACTTTTGTACAATTGCCGAGTTGGAAGACATGCACGAAATATTACTGCAGAAAAAGTGTAGGTCTCGTTAAAGTGCACATTTTATATCAAATACTTTTTTTTTTGGTAGAGTTAACTATTTCCCAGATATTCAATTTATTGGTTTGCATTACATTTATTTCCGTTGAAAACTTGGTATGAAAGTTTTGGTTGGAATAAAGAACTTCTACCTATTACATGTTGAATCATTATGCATGCGCAATGAGAATTCGCTGGGTACTGACACTAGACTTCACATCCAGCGTAGGGAAAAAAATTGAAGTCCTGGCGCATATTGACGGCAATGGAAGATTGGGACTACATAATATTTTTGAAAGTATTTTTCATTATCAATCTGTGATGGGTGTTTACTCTTTTTTCCCCCACATTGGAGACTAGCTACTGTTTTTCTCATTCGGCAGAAAATTAATAAAATATTTAACTATATTTCTGGTGAAATCTCGACATCGAATTTTTGGGTGTAATACAATACTTCCCCTACTTACCAGTAGAGAAAATAAAAATACTTTCAAAAATATTATGTAGTCCCAATCTTCCATTGCCTCCCACACCGTTAGTCATTGCGCATGCACCAGGACTTTTAAAATATTTCCTGAGTTGCATTCAGAAATTATTCTCGATGTGGAAATTTTTTTTATTTATTTACTCAGGGGAGCTCATAACGTGTATTTCCACGCGAATGCCAGTCATACGTTGCGGTACGTATTTAAGGTGTTGAACGAGGCTGACGTGCGCTAGCCTCGGGTGTTGAATAACAGGTATAATACTAACATATCACTACCAAAATTACTAACACACGCATAAATACACCATCGCTGAACTAGTTACGTTTATGCAACGTTGGCGCTACTGCCGTTGCATGCAAGTCTTGCTATCTGACTTTCTATCTTCGGTTGGCAATAACCCCTCCATCGCTTCGACTAGCCGACCCGCGCATGCACCATTACTTCGTTGTTTCGCGTAGACGGCCAGGTACAAACGACCTACACTTACCTTTGTTGCATATAACCATATTAATTCGTGCTAAATAAAAATTGATCTTTTAAAATAGTAGTTTAATAGTCAGTAATTGATTGCACATTAAGTTGACCAACTTCCAGGGGAGGACCGCGGCCCCCCTTGCCTCCCTTCGCGACGCCCATGTACCCCAATATAATGACACCTCACCCCACATCACCACGCTAACCTAACCTAACCTAGCTCCTACTCTTTTTACTAGACCTTTCATAATTTAGCCTAACCTAAGCTAACCTAACCCAGCTCCCACTCTTTTTACTCTGGTGATTCATAATTTAAGCTAACCTAAGCACCATATTTGTACTCGACCTAACCTAACCTAAGCTAACCTAACCTAGCTCCCAATCTTTTTGCTCTGGTATTTCATAATTTAACATAACATAAGCCCCATACTTGTACTCGTCTAACCTAAGCTCGCATAACCTAACTCCCACTCTTTTTACTCTGATCTTCCATAATGTAACATAACCTAAGCCCCATACTTGTACTCGTCTAACCTAAGCTGACATAACCTAGCTCCCGCTCTTTTTACTCTGCTCTTTCATAATTTAACATAACCTAAGCCTCATACTTGTACTCGTCTAACCTAAGCTCACCTAACCTAGCTCCCACTCTTTTTACTCTGCTCTTTCATAATTTAACATAACCTAAGCCTCATACTTCTACTCGTTTAACCTAACCTAACATTACCTAACCTAAGCGAGCACAAACCCTCCTATTTATTAAAATATTTTAACATATCTCATCCCATTTTACTCGAGCATTCTATTCTACTATAACCTATTCTGACCTTTACACCATGCTGTTTCAGGCTTACATATTTCACTTTCTTTTGCAGATGTTTTTTCAACAACTTTAGATACTTTGAAGCAATTAGACCCCTGACGTGCGAACCCAAGCATTTTCTAATCATTTCACGGTATGTTAATACTATTTAGGAGTTTTGTAGGTATTTTTGCCACTTTTGCGGTATTCTACGGATTTTTACGAATTTTTGAAGGTTTGTCATCATTTTTCGGTGTTCTCACGTCTTTAACATGGTTGATACTTTTAATGAGCATGTCGATCCCTTTAGCGATTCGTTATGCTTTCACGAACGAATTTCATCCTTTCGTAAATTTAGCATATTTTCGTCTAGAGCATTATTTACGGTCTTTCTAAGACTAAACTACCTTAACCACAAGCCTCTTTAGATACATTTCTTCATCGTTATTTGACATTATTCATGTTTCTTCTCCCTTCTCCCACTCTTTCTTAAACTATCATTAGAGGACGTTGTAACCTTGTTGCTCAACTAGCTATTACCGGCGTCTTTGTACACTGCTCCAGTATGCTATACATGTTAACCTTATTTAACAATTATTTTGCATAGTTCTATATGTTCTAATGGTAACACGTCAAACGTTGCCTACATTCCTTCTAAGACTATTCTAACCTAACCTAACCCAACCAACAACCATCATCACCAGCGTCACTATAACCTGCACGACCACAAACATCTCCAGCACCACCTCCATCATCACCAGCGCCACCATAACCTGCATCACCATCATCACCAGCGCCAACATATCCTGCACCACCGCCATATTCTGCAGCTATTGTATATAGTATGTTCGACATTTTTTCATATCTAACCTGAGGTATCCCTTACCTATTATTTACAGCTTTAGTCTGCTTTGATTTTTCCCCCTCCTTTATAGGGCTTTAAACTTCCACTAGAAGATGTCCTAACCATTGATGTTGAAGTTCCTATTACAGCTATTTTGCCCTCTGTTACAGAATTTTATACGGCTGTATGACTCTTTTGCTTGGTTCTATATGTTCTGGCGGTAACATCTCGAACACGACATGCAGTTTTCTAAGGCTAACCCCACCTATTATGATCTAACCTGCTTTTTAAGCGTTCTTTACAGCTTTATTCAACATTGTTTTTTCTGATCCTTTATAGAGCTTAACCTATCACTAAACGATGTTCTATCCGCTGATGTTGAAGTACTTATAGCTCAGTATTTTAAGAGATATATTCAGCAACATTTTTTATAGTATTTTAACACAATCTTCTGTTTATATAAAGTTAATGAGGGTATACTTACTTTAAGGTGGCAGGGTATACGCCTCTCCTCTTTTATCTGGGCTGGAGACCAGCCTAGAGTTGTTAAAGTCTAGTGGCATAGTTAACGCCTCCCTTTATTATTTCTATTTTCCTTCTTTCTTCGACAAGTATCATGGGAAGCACGGAGAAGCCAGGTGAGTAATTTTTTTAGTTTTTCTTCTTTCTTCGTAAGACATCATTGGAGGCGTGGAGGAGTCAGTTGATTAAACTTTCATTTTCTACAGGAGACGTAACGGAGAAAATAATTATCTTGAGATCTAAGTTGCATTCTCTTATGCACGGCTTGCAACGTTGTAATGTCCATACGCATACATTGATATTCCATCCTCTGCAATTACTCTCTTGTCATCATGAGGCGACAGAGCTATTTTATTAGATTCAACTGTAGAAACATTATGACGTTGGGATAGGATGAAATTCATAGGGGTTCTTACGATTTTTAAAGTTTTAAGGCACTCCATATAGCTATTCAAGCTGATGTATTGCTTAATGGCGCTGTTTTATGCCTTTGATCTTTTTATCGCAGAGCCATCAATATCGAGAGCATACATTTTAGCTCTGATACCAACGAAACGGCGAATGATTTTACCACTTGCTTCATCTTTAAACTTTCCCAACACTTTCTTGTTTTGTGTAGAATAGCATACATTGTTAGCAGGGTAATCCGCTGTATCCAGATGCCCGCCTCGATAGCGTGATGGTTAGCGTGTCTGCCTCACGTTCAAGAGGTCGCGAGTTCGAATCTCGCTTAGGGTAAGTTATCCGGGTAAGGTTTTTTCCGAGGTTTTTCCTTATCCTGAGAAGACGAATGTCGGGTAACTTAAAGCTCCATGGACCTCGGGCTCATTTGAGCATCATTTCACCCGTTTCATTCACTCACCGTCCGATATGACGCAATGTTGGAGGACGTTAATTTAAAAAAAAAAAAAAATGTATCCAGATGTTCAAGCATGTGTAATTTATCCTGTTATATATCAACTGTAGTCACGCGATGGATGAAGGAATCTGTATCCGTATACAACAGTTTAAGATTCTCAGCTCCATAATATGGAAGTAACACATCATATTGATATGAATACATAAGCGTCTTTGAAATGTCTAGTACACTCATACCAATGTATATAGGCTTGTTGAACACTATTTTACGAGAAGCCATATGAACAGCTGCAAGATTAAGACCGTATATAGTTCGATCGATAAATGTAGGCTTGGCTATCAGTTTTTCTAACGTTTTGCTGTTTGCCGCAAGACGTATATCCATACGATTACGAATGTTTTCCATAGTTTTTCCAAGCATCGCATTATTGAAAAGTTTGTACAAATCCTTTTCAAAATCGTTTCTTGCTTGCTGCCGTAGAGGGTTATTAAATTCGACGTAAGGTTTTAACCAACAAGATTGACGGAATTGTAGTACTCGGTGAATCTTTGACAGCAGTAGACCATGACTAAGAGCGCGTTTCAAGGCCATGTAGTGTACCACATACTTCTTTCAGGATCCAAGATGGGCAATTAGTTTCTTTGAAGAGGATTCCCCCGGTTTCATACTCTCTGGCAGAAAGGGTAAATAATTATGAAGTTCATGCAGCTCTGCAGGATATTCCACATCAACCTCCAAGATATATCCAAAGGAATCATCCCCCTTCAACGAGCCGATATGCATATCTTCAGGAGAAATCCACGTAAATCCACCATAAGGAAGGGCGTGACACATTGCCCAGCCGTATTGGTTATGGGCGTCTTCGTACGTAATAAAATGAGAGGGTTTACGAGAATCATACTGCTCCATATAGATGTTGTTAGCCTCCGCATACCGGTGAGAAACCTGGCATATCCCTCTTCTTATACCAGATTCAACCATGAGTAGCTGATCGTAATCAAGAAGCAATTCCAATTCGATTCCAGTATACAACAGCATGGTATCCCATGTAAGTCCCGGAGAGGTAAAATAATGTGCAGGATCCACTTTATGACTTTTCAGGGTTTGGTCTCTAAATGTCTCGAAGACATCCGCTAGGAGAAGAACATCTGAAACTAAGTACAGATCACTGTACTCACCAAGGTTTCGGACTTTAAAATGCTTCCACACGTTTAGAGCGTGATCATACTCCTCACTGCTGATTACTTCACTGTTTAATCTGTTGTAGAAGACATCCGTAGGAGTTAAACATGTATCGTTCAGGGAATCCCACGATGTTACGTAATCATAGAGAAATACCCCCTTACGAGTCATCAAGCCAATATTCTCTGCTCCAAAGTACTTTGCTGTTTCAGGATACGTTTCAAGATTTTTTTGCAAGCTTCTCCAAGCTCGTACTGAGGAAGCGGAAAGTATCCACAAACCTGAATTTAATATCCCCAACATACTTGGAGAATGATATATAACTTTCCTCTGAATTTGGTATAACCTCTACTCTTTTGCTAGTACAGCCCAGCTCCTTAACAATGAAATGAGAGTCATACTCACTCAGGTTATGCATGAAGATAGGTATATAATTAGGTGTTTTACAAGCCAGGTTACATTTAGTGTGTAAAGATTCTCTGTACCCCCCAGATACATGATTGTGATCGCGAACCTTCCAATTATCTTCTGTAAATTCATGTTCACACAGGTAGCATATTGTAGAAGCATCGAATGATCCTTGTTCTTCAGCTGTAAGATTAAGAGGTTTAGCAGATTTGTATAAGTCACTAATCTTATTTGCCAGATCCATCAGGCATTCCATAAACTTCTGTGCAGCGTCAAGACCTCGGTAAACAATCGGTTCAGTAGGAAGAGTTGTTTCTAGTTGTTCAACACTGGACAACGCTTTCACATAAACGCAAAAGCTCATAGGAGAATGAATTTGATAGGGAGTTGTGTAGGAAGTCTCAGGGCTAGAGGAGCAGGTATGGAGAGGGGTGAGAATGCATTCAAAATCAGCGTATATAACATAAGAAAGTTTCAACATCTTCTCAAAATTCTTGAATTTAACGATAGAGTTATCCTTTGTAGGCATAACGCATCTTGCAATACCATGTTGTCTACATATTTCTCTGTGCTCTTCTAATCTTTTCATTCCACTTCGTCCATGTTGGTCATCAAAATGACTGAAACATCTTTTACATGCATAAATTCGTTCTTTATGTTTAGTTTTCGGCCCACGAGTAAGCTTCTCAAAATCCTTTATATACACATAGTGATGCTTGCCAGCTGAATCACTCAACAGAAGAAGGTCGCGGTGATCAGTTAATTCTTCATCAACCACCTTTATGGGAAGCACTTCACATTTACGGCGGCGCCGTGGCCGAGCGGTTAGCGCGCTCGCCTACCACCTAGGCGGCCCGGGTTCGATCCCAGGGACCCGCATGTGGTATTTGTGGTGGACGAAGCGGCGTCAGGGTGGGTTTTCTCCGGGTGCTCCGGTTTCCCCCGCCATCTCATTCCACCGGTGCTCCATCTTCATGTATCATCAGTGTCACCGCCTGCGGTGCCGTAGTAGTAAAAGCGGGCGTTAAACACTACAACACACACAGTTCACATTTATCATCAACTCCAAACACATTTATGGACATATTATTGAGTTTTTCAAATTTGGCGATTTCGTCCAAGCTCGTAGGAAACTAAACACATGAGAAATCATATTTTTCTTGGTAATCTTGTACTTCCTTACATGTTGAGCATCCTTTTGAATGAACTTTGCAAGAACAGCATACACAAAGCATTTCTCGTCACTATAATTCTGAGGGTTTATACAGGCTTTTTTCGCGTCCAAAGATGACGGTAGAGGAATATAGCTGCTCCCTCGAAGAAGATTATACTTGTTAATACGCAGTCGAACACCATCAACATTCAGTAGAGCCCAATTACTACCTTTCAGCTTACTCTCTTCCATTTCAGCACGAAGCTTCTCGAATTCTTTTTTCCAAGATGGCATCCAAGTCGCTATCTAAAAACACGGCATGATTACGCGTTTTGAAGGCTTTGTTAATGATATCCCCCACAGCATTCACAAACTTACATTCAGCCATAATGTTAACTTTCAATCTTTTATGAACCCGCAGGTCCTTCTGAACAGCATGAACTATGCGCTGCTTCGCCTGCTGTAGGTATGAATTTAGACCCTGACTTGCTGAGCATTGGATGAAATACGATTTCAGCCGATCATGCCTCTTGATGGATATCGACGTGAAATCACGTCCATTTAAAATGGCGGATGAGCGATATGGGCGTCCTGTGCGTTTAAGCATTTAACCCTTATTTATCCCTTATCCAACTCAACTTATTATAATTTTCCCTTTATGAAACATTTTAGTAAGGTCTATATACTTTATTGGCTTACCTTAATATGTTCGTTCTGCAGTGATTTATCTCAAAACAGGGATAAACACACAAGGGTACGTACATCTCCACATTCGCAAATTCCCTTCTTGTGGCACATGAAACACTTTCGAAATGGGCGGTACTTCTTTGCTATTGGTGGTATCCTTTTAGAATAATGTTTTCCTTGAAGTCTGAGGAGTGCAGGGGTTTTGGATTTTTAACCCCCAACGTTCAATTAGGCTGCGAGTTATCTATAGTCGGTAGTCAAGGTCGGTCATTGTCCTGCGTGGGTTTAGAGAGCTGTCCAAATCCCCAAACAATTGTATATGGTTATAACCAATTGGTGCAAGAACACCTTTTTATACCACTTCTCCCTTCAGCTACAAGCAGGAAAGAATACGTATGTATTTCAACAAAGAAAGACACGGACTCTACTCAGTTACGAAACTCGCGTAAGCAAAAGTTGCAATGTTGATCTATTCTGATGACTCAAGAGACCACGCATGCAGTAGCACTTTATTACACAGTATGCTGACGCATTAGCCACACATACAATGGGTGTTTCTTTACTGTATCTTTCCGAGAACTAATATTAGATGCGTTCGACAGAGCACAGTTGACTTTTCACCACAGTGAAACAAAATTGTGCCATTTTAACGTTTTGTAAATACAACTCAACTTTGGTGATGACGTACATTTATACTGCAAATAACGAGTTTTATAGAAGTTTTTGTTTCATTAAAATAACTTAATATTTACACAAAATACAGCTGTGTATATACGAAGCGCATTTAACAATTTAAATGCTAGCAGTTCCCGGCTCGCGGACGTTTAAATGGCCATCGCTCAAGAGGTTAATACGCAGTCGAACACCATCAACATTCAGTAGAGCCCAATTACTACCTTTCAGCTTACTTTCTTCCATTTCAGCACGAAGCTTCTCGATTTTTTTTCCAAGATGGCATCCAAGTCGCTATCCAAAAACACGGCATGATTACGCGTTTCGAAGGCTTTGTTAATGATATCCCCCACAGCATTCACAAACTTACATTCAGCCATAATGTTAACTTTCAATCTTTTATGAACCTGCAGCTCCTTCTGAACAGCACGAACTATGCGCTGCTTCGCCTGCTGTAGGTATGAATTTAGGCCCTGACTTGCTGAGCATTGGATGAAATACGATTTCAGCCGATCCTGAAAAGCCGTTTCATATTCTACAACATCGTCTTCATCAGGAGACATTAACAATAACTTATGCTTAGTAGGTTCAAATTTGACTTGCTTAGCATCTATAGCCCTATCACAGCGCCGTTCATGTACATCCCTTTAATTTTTACTACTGTTAACATCACCACAATATCTACACTCGAAAAACTCACCACATATCAGCTCATGCCTCTTCTTATGGTAGTCGCGCAGAAAACTCTTTTCACATTTGCTGCACCTATAATCTGGTATAGCACTCACAACCGATTCCATTACTCCACCATTCCACATCTTTATAATATGTAGCCAAGAGCCAAATCAGGTCGCTCGGGGTTACCCGGGCGGGATGTATGCCCACGGTACCTATCCATTTAGTATGGATTTACCCGTGAGGTATAATAGATGTAGTCAATTTACACAAACTATTTGTTAGTGTCAGCCAATGATGATAATTGGTAACTCTCTTGCTATAGACTTGGGATATGAGTGCAAGTTAGAATGTCTACCCATCCTGGTGCACCCAGTGCCCGTCTCTGCACACTTAGCAGGCCAGCTTGTGTAACCAGCAAGTCAAGCAGTGTCAAATAGCGAGAAACCGAATGCAGTGGAATGTTTGGTGTACTGAAGCAGCGAAGCTAATTAACCCAAGACATCCTTGGGTAAGCGATAACTTTTGCGCCTCCTGGGAAGATGGTGATTGTATTGACCCAGGGTATTTACCAGCTGGTTAGGGTGTGGCGTAAGTTTAGCATACATTGAGTGGGCTCTTTCACGCACAACATCCGCAATATATGGAATGCCAGAATGAGTATGCATGATATGGGAAGAAAATCTACGGTCAGTATCGTAGATTATCCTAAGGGCCCTGTTCTGCACGACTTGCAGTCTGCGGATGGTGGTTTGAGCCACGAATCCCCATGATTCGCATCCATACAGGATCAGGGGAGGGATGATCGCACGATACAAGCGTAATTTAAGACGTGTAGGCATTGTGGATCTTAAGATGGGATACAGCTTTCCTAGAGCTCCGTGGCCCTGGGCAGCTTTAGCTGTGACATGCTTTGTGAAGGTAAGTCCTCGGTCAAGTTGTACCCCAAGGTGTTCTCCTGTGACCAAGTGTCGGGTCCCTATCTGACCTACAGGTGCGAATTTTACCAAACAGAAAAGCAGTACTTTTCTGTGGACTGATGGCCATCCTCCACTTTTCACTCCATTTGTCGATGGCGTCGAGGTGTCTGTCTTTGTAATGGGGGAAGGCAGTAACGTAAATTTTTGTTACGGGCCAGTATGAGGACATCATTGGCGTATTGGCACGTAACAGTGCTGAGTTCAACGGGGAAGTCAGACATGTATGCAGCAAAGAGCAGTGGCGACAGAACACTGCCTTCCGGGACTCCAGCCGCTATTGGTCTGATAGTTGATAACCTGCCCTCCACTCGCACCCTGAAAGTGCGGTCCCGAAGGAAACTGGCTATGAGGGACAGGTAGGTGGAGGGATATATAATATGTAGTGCAACACTTGTAAATTATATAAGTCAATAAATGCTTATAGCACTTTCCACTGTCTCACCTTGATAACTTATCAAAGCTATTGAATGGTAATTTCACTAAGAGAAGCCGATGTGCTCGACTTGCAGGATAATTACTGAATACCTAGCTAAGATCGAGCAATCTGTACTTATTCTGAAAGCATGCAACTCTCAGGAAACTATATGACTCAAAATCGGGTCTGTGGCGCCTTATAGCGGCTTCAATAAGTATTAAAACGCATATTCTGCTTATATGAGAGTAAATTATATATTAGTCATCAACTCTTCGTCTTTTTATGATTTTTTCTCGCCTTTTACGTACTTTGAGATGAATCCAGCATCGAATTAAGACGCGAAACGGCGGTTATATATCAAGTAACAAACACATTACTCCTAACGATATCGAATGACAGCGATAGAAGCACTTGAACATTATTTAAACGCTTAAAACAATTTTTCGCTATATTTAATCAATTTCAGCATTAGGCGTATGGGTTAATTTAGTCCAATGCCGTCACACTCAAGCACCAACGGAATGTCTGCTCCCTCCAATTATGTTCCTACAGGTCTAATGAAACACGCATGCACCATACAGAAGACATAATTCAACGGCAAATACATTAATTTTAACTATATGTTCCCGCAACGGAATGAACGTATTTGAAAGGGACTTAATACGTTAACTTCAACGCGTGTATATATAAAACGCATAATATAACAATAAAAAGAAAGGAAAAGAAATAAAGAAGAAAGAAAATAAAGGGAAAAGGAATTATTAACAGAAAGCGCCCTTAGAAGCGTGTTTATTGCTTATCTTTCATCATTCAACACATGCACACCCAACTAGCATAGCTAAGCAATAACATCCAAGCCATCAGGGAGAGTATATGGAACGTGAACACCCGACAACGCTTTTCACCGTTTAAGCTTATTTGCATCATATTTTTCCAGGTACTCATCAATCATACATTGTACTACACACATCATATAGATCACAATACTGAGCGTTGTATGGTATAATTTGTAATGTTCACAATTTTATGCTCATTTAATGATTTAAATTCAATGTTTCTAGCATTCACCCTCTTTGTCTTCTTCTTCTTCTTCTTCTTCTTCTTCTTCTTCTTCTTCTTCTTCTCATATCACACCTTCACCTTAGTCCTGTTCTCCTTCTCATTCGTGCTGCCAAAAAATATACACGTAATTGGAAGTTATTAGCTTAAATATTAAAGAAAATAACAGCATTCTCCGTCAATTATATCTTAGGCGGCTTTTTCCGAGTTGTGCATAATTTTGGCTTCTAAAATCAAGGTAGGCAATGTTTCTCTCAATAAGAACATTCGGTAATTGATTTTGTAAATATCACTAATTCAAACCTTATTTAAAGCCTCTAAGACCCCTAGTTTGCAAGGTATTTAAATGGACCCTTAGAGATTCGAACTACACCCGCAGTATAAAATTTACCGTTTTATCAATAAATCAGGACCAGAGCATTTAACTGAAGCGTTTAACTTTCATTTCATGGCACTATCTTTATTAATTCGCGAATAAATCAACTTTGAAGTAATTGCCCCGTCCTAGTAATCGAACTATGAGTCATATGGATAAAATAGTCTAATATATCATTTTGTGCGTCAAGTTACCCTAATTTGTCTTTACATTACTATTCCAAGTGTAAAAAATCGCGGTATAGGTCAAAATTCAATAATCCTCCGCAACGTAGGAATCAAACCCACGATACCTCAACTCTAGCATGTTAGAAAATAATTGTCCTTAACGAGTATTACCACATAAAGTTTATTTCAGTATAATAGCGCAAGCGATTCTCGAGATAATTAAATTTACCAAATTAGGATTCGAACTCAAGACTCCAGGATCCCCAGAATACCACAGAGGAAAGTCCATAACAACACCAATTTAATAACATTTATTTGAGGTTTTTATCACTACTACTTTAGGAATTATTCCAATAATAAAAACATTGATTGCACGGGAATCGATCCCTAGACCCCCGGTGATCATAAAAATTAGACCAAAAGATTCGCCATTTTATTAGAAAATAATCCCTGTTTACCGCATTTCGATATCTCATTTAGTTTAAGAGGACTAGGGTTAAGAGGAGTAGCTCATGCGCACTAGGCTAACCTAAAAGCCGAAATTCGATTTTACTCGCATCCTAAGAAAAGAGTTTCGAGTCCCCGCGCATGCGCACTAGGCTGAAATAAAAGCCGAACTCCACCATCGCTCGCCTAGCAAGGAAAATGTTCCATGTCCCCGCGCATGCGCAGTAGACCCACCCAAGATCCTAACTCGTCAAGCATCTGTGCACACTAGCCTCACCCAAAAGCAGAACTGCTTTATCGTTCGCCTCCCAAGGAAAATGTTCCAAGTCCACACGCATGCGCACTGGGCTCACCCAAAAACCGAACTCAGCCTTCGCTCATGCGCACTAGGCTCACCCAAAAGCCGAACTCCGGTATCGCTCGAATCACAAGAAAAGTTTCCAAGTCCCCGCGCATGCGCACCAGGTTCACCCAATGGCCAAAATCTCTTCACGCTCGCCTTGCAAGAAAAAAGTTCCATGTTCCCGGGCATGTGCACTAGGCCAAGAGCAAAACTCTGCGATCGTTCGCCTCGCAAGAAAAATGTTCGTTGTCCCCGGGTATGGGCACTAGGCTCATCCAAAAACCGAAATGTGCAATCGCTCATGCGCACCAAACTCACCTAAAAGCCGAACACTGTCATCGCCCGGCTGGAAAGAGAAATGTTGCAAATCCCAGCGAATGCGCACTAGGCTCACCCAAAGACCGTACATTGTCATCGATCGCCTCAAAAGAAAGTGTTCCAAGTCCCCGCGGATGCGCACTAATCTCATCCAAGAGCCTAACTCTGCAATCGCTCATGCGCACTACGCTCACCCAAAAACCGTACTGTGTCGTCGCTGGCCTCGAAATAAATGTGTTCCAAGCCCCCGCGCGGGCGCACTAGGCTCACAGAAGAGCTAAACTCTGGCATCGCTCGCCTCGTCAGAAAAATGTTGCATTTCCCCGGGCATTTGCTCTAGCCTCACCCAAGCGCCGAACTATGCAATTGCTCATGCGCACTAGGCTGACCCAAAAGTCGAACTCAGTCATCGCTCGCCTCGCAAGAAAAATGTACTTAGTCCCCGCGCATGCGCAGTAGGCTCACCCAAGAACCAAACACTGCCATCGTTAGCCTCGCAAATAAATGTTCCCCGCGCATACGCACTAGGTTCATCCAAGAGCTGAACTCGGCAATCGCTCATGCGCCCTAGGCTCGCCCAAAAACAGGACTCTGTCACCACTCGCCTCGCAGGCATAATGTTCCATGTCCCCGCGCATGCACGCTAGACTAATCCAAGAGCCGAGCTCTGCAATCGCTCATGCTAACCAGGCTCACCCAAAAGCCAACTGTGTCATCGCTCGCCTCACAAGAAAAATGTTCCAAATCCCCGCGCATGCGCACTAGGCTCACTCAAGAGCCAAAAATGCCATCGCTTGCCTGGCAAGCAAAATGTTCCAAGACCCCGCGCGTGTGCATTACGCTCACCCAAGAGCCGAAATGTGCAATCCTCATGCGCACTATGCTCAACCAAAAGGCCATCTCTGTCATCGCTCGCCTCGCAACGAAATGTTCCAAATCCCCGCGCATGCGCACTAGGCTCACGCAAGAGCCAAACACTGCCATCCCTCACCTCGCAAGAAATACGTTCCTTGACCCCGAGCATTCGCACTGGGCTCATCCAAGAGCTGAACTCGGCAGTTGGTCATGCGCACTAGGGTCACCCAAGAGGCGAAATGTACAATCGCTCTTGCACACTAAGCTCAACCAAAACCCGAAATCTGTCATCGCTCTCCTCGCAAAAAAATTATTCCATGTCCCCGCGCATGCGCACTAGGCTCATCCATGAGCCGAAATGTACAAACACTCATGCGCACTAGATTCACCTAAAAGGCGAACTCAATCATCACTCGCCTTGCAAGAAAAATATTGCAAGTATCCGCGTATGCGCTCTAGTCTCACCCAAAACCCAAACTCTGTCATCGCTCGCCTTGCAAGAAAAATTTTCCCAGTCTCCGCAGATGCGCACCCGGCTCATCTAAGAACTGAACTTGGCAGTCGGTCATGCGCACTAGGCTCACTCGAGAGCCGTACTCTGTCATCGCTAGCAGCGAAAGGAAAATGTCCCAAATCCCGGAGCATGCGCACTAGACTCATCCAAAAGCTGAACTCGGCAATCGGTCATGCGCACTAGGCTCACACAAGAGCCGAAATGTGCAACGGCTCATGCGCGCTAGCCTCACTCAAAAGCCGAACTCTGTCATCGCTCGCCTGCAAGAAAAATGCCCCAAGTCCTTGCTCATGCACACTAGGCTCATTAAAAACCGTAATCTGTCATCGCTCGCAGCGAAAGAAAAATGTCCCCAGTTCCCGAGCATTCGTATTAGGCTCATCCAACAGCTGAACTCGGCAATCGGTCATGCACACTAGGGTCACCCAAGAGGCGAAATGTGGAATCACTTATGCGTACTAAGCTCACCCAAAAGCCGAAATCTGCCATCGCTTTCCTCGAAAGCCAAATATTCCATGTCCCCACGCATGCGCACTAGGCTCATTCAAGAGCAGATAGGTGCAATTGCTCATGCGCACTAGGCTCACCCAAAAGCCGAACTCTGTTATCGCTCACCTCGAAAGAAAAATGTTCCAAGTCCCCGCGCATGCGCACTAGCCTCACCCAAGGCACGAAATGTGCAATCGCTCATGCACACCAAGCTCACCCAAAAGCCTAAATCTGCCATCGCTCTCCTCGCAAGCAACATATTCCATGTTCCCGCGCATGCGCACTAGGCTCATCCATTAGTCGAAATGTACAATCGCTCATGCGCACTAGGTTTACCCAAAAGCCGAAATCTGTCATCTCTCGCCTTGCAAGAAAAATGTTCCCAGTCTCCGCGGATGCGCACCAGGCTCATCTAAGAACTGAACTCGGCAGTCGGTCATGCGCACTAGGCTCACCCGAGAGCCGAAATGTGCAATCGCTCATGCGCACTAGGTTTACCCAAAAGCCGAAATCTGTCATCGCTCTCCTCGAAAGAAAAATGTTCCAGGTTCCCGCGAATGCGCACTAGGCTCACCCAGATGCGGTACTCTTTCATCGCTCTCCTCTAAGAAAAATCTTCTAAAGTCCCCGAGCATGCACACTAGGCTCACCCAAGAGCCGAAATATACAATTGCTCATACGCACTAGGCTCACCCAAGAGCCCAACTCTGCCATCGCACGCCTCGCAAGAAGAATGTTCCAAATAACCGCGCATGCGCACTAAAGTCACCCAAGAGCCGAACTCTGCCATCGCTCTCCTCGCAATCAAAATGTTCCATGCCCCCCGCATGCGCAAAGGGCTCATCCAAGAGCCAAACTCTGTCTGGCTCGCCTCGCAAGAAAAATGTTCTAAGTCCTAGGGCATGCGCACTAGGCTACCCAAAGAGCCAAATTCTGCAATCCATCATGCGCACTAGGCTCACCCAAAAGCCGAACTTTGTCATCGCTCACCTCGCAAGACTAATGTTCCAAGACCACGCGCATGTGCACTATGCTCACCCAAGAGCCGAAATGTGCAATGCTCATACGCACTACGCTCACTCTACGCAACTCCTTCGCGCCACTACAAGCAGCAGAACGCGAGGAGAAAGAATACCCGGCTTGACCTACACCCACACACAATCCCATCCCACAATTCCAAAACCAAGAATCCCACAACACCAAAAGACACCTACAAAAACCCACCCACATCCAGCAATGCCAGTTACCTCCTCCGCAGCAACAACAACAACAGCAACATCCAGCATACAATCAACAGAAAACCAAAAACCGCCGAGAATCATCATCCCGTATGTCCGCCAGGCTGTGAAAGTACTACAGACCCTAAGGAACTCTCTTCCGAACGGGTCCTACAAACTTCAAACAACGAGGGACTACCTAAAACTCTTCCTCCAGAGAAAACAAGATGCCACCCCTACCATGCAGCTCCTGACACACGCCGGTGTGGAAAACTTCAGTTTCACACCCAGAAGTGATCAACCTCTGCGGTACGTGATTAAAGCCTGCCTGCAGATCTGCAAGTGGACTACGTCAAAGAGGACTTAGAACTGAAGGGCTACACCGGCGTGCAAGTTCGACAGATGGTTTCTCGCGGCAGGCCTCTACCAAACTTTCAGATAAGGTTGTCTAGAACCACTGAAAATCAAAAGCTTTTGCAGGAAAGAGAGGTGTGCCACATGATGGTCACCGTGGAGGTCCTTAAAACCTCCCAAGATATCACCCAATGCTACAATTGCCAACAGTTGGGACACACATTTAAAATGTGTAATATGACCTTCCGGTGTGTTCTCTGCGGTGACCTTCACCGCCTAGCTGACTGCCCAAGAAAAGCCAAGGAAGACGTTGTACCCCACTGTGCCAACTGTGGGGAGGCGCATCCTGCCAGCTATAGAGGGTGTGAGACATTTAAAATGGAACGTCATCGCCTTCAACTGGCAGCCGCAGCCAGGAACTCTCCTGGCACTCAACCAGGGCCATGACCCATCCTCTACCCAGCCCTGGTCCAAAACGGCACATCCTTTGCAGGAGCCGCCGGAGGGCAAAATGCCCCCGTGCAACCCCAGAATGGTCCCCCTCCACAACCCCAGCCCTCAGAGGCACCCACCAGCGACCTGGGAGGTTTAAAAGAAATGTTCAGCCTTTTCAAGGATTTAAACCTCCCAGTACTATTTACGAAGTTGCGGCCCATAATCGCAAGATTAAAAAGCTGCAACAGTACCATGGAGAAGTTGGAAGCCATCATATGTTTGGTAACCACTCTCTTCAAGTAAATGACAACTTCAAGGGGAGGCATAACTTTAACACGCGCGCTCCTGTGGAATGCAGATGGCATCCACAGGGAGCAACACGAACTTGAAAATTACCTGCGGCGTAATAAAATTAACATCCCATTCATTTGCGAAACAAAATTACAACAAGAGCACACTTTCAATCTCCAGGGGTATCAAATCTTTCGGAATGACAAAATTGGCAGACAAGGGGGAGGGACTGCTATTTTGCTCAGAAACAATATTGCCCATGCTTCTGTTACGCTACCTGCAATAGCAGCGTTAGAGTGCACAGCACTTAAAACACATGTAAATAATCAAACGGTGATGCTGGTAGCGCTTTATCGGCCCCCCAACTCCACAGGTTTCATACGTGACCTCGAACAGATCCTCGCTTTAGAGGAGCACGTTATAATTGCAGGAGATTTCAATGCCCGGCACCCCTGTTGGTTTTCTCGCCGAGCAAACGCGGCTGGAAATCTCCTGGTTGTACTTATAACGGATAATGACGACATAGAGGAACATCTTCCCCCATATCCTACATTTTGACACAGATCAGGGCACTTTGACCCCGAAATTTTGGACTTCATATTAACAAAAAATGCGACACCTTTAATTAACTTTACAGTATACCACAGCCTGGACTCCGACCACCTTCCTGTGCATTTCGACATAAGGGTTGTGTTTCAGCCGGTGCCTCTGGCCCTCGAAGGAGGGCTGAGATCGACTGGAATAAGTTAACCATCGAAATGAACGGGATGGCGCAACCCAGGTTGTCATACTATAGCGAGGCAGACATAGATGTCGCCATTGAAAACTTGACTGCCTCACTACACACAGCCAAGAGAAGCGTTGCCACATACACCACAAGACCACCCGGTTTTTGCACGTACCCCGAGGTAGAGCAACTCATTGCGCGGAGACGACGCTTGACAAGACTATGGCGGTACACCCGTCAGCCTGAATATAAAGTACTAGCAAAATGGCTACGCAACATCATTCGGCATCAAATCAAAATCAACAAAACTGAACAGTGGGGAAAAATGCTGAGTACCACCCATTAGGACTCCTCCTTGTGGAAATTATTAATGACATTTAAAGTCTCCACGAGCGTCAACTCCGCAACTGAGGCGCTGCACACTCATGGTGGCCTGCACTTCTCTGAAGAAGAGAAAGCCGAGGTCTTCGCTGACTGTCTTGATAGATTCAGCGAAAACCCAGTTACCAACCGTGAATTAGAACGGGAGGTACAGACATGGGTACAAACCTGGGTGGCGCAGAAGTAAGAGCAGCACCTACCCCTAATAACACCGCAGGAAGTTTACAAGCTCATTAGGAAATTACCTAATGGGAAAGCTGCCGGCCCAGACAAAGTGACTAATGAGGAACTTAAGCATCTCCCAAGAAAAGCTCTGGTACAACTGACCAAAATATTTAACGCCTGTCTGCAGCAAGGCTACTTCCCCTCTACTTGGCAATGAGCCAAGGTAATCATGCTTCCAAAGGAAGGAAAACGCACTAGACAACCGCAAAATTAGCGCCCCATTGGTCTCTTGTCTACTATTGGTAAATTGCTCGAAAAACTCATACTTTCTCGACTCCAAAAACAAGTTTCGGATTCTCATGAACTCTCAAATTCACAGTTTGGCTTTCGAAAAGGACATTCTATTGACTTACAGCTTCTCAGAATAACAGATGACATAACAGAGCAATTTAACAACGGGGCTTCAACGTTGGCGCTATTTCTGGACGTAGAAGCCGCATTCGACCGGTGCTGGTATAATGGCCTTATCTATAAATTGCACCAAAATTTCCCGGCACTTCAAAATTATCTACATCTGTTGCACAATTTCTTTGAAAAACGGAAGTTCTACGTCCAAGTGGGCCGCTCCTCTTCTCGATAGCGAGTGATGCGGGCTGGCGTCCCACAAGGGGCAATAATGTCCCCTTGTATATATTGTTTCCAAATGACTTTCCAGTGGACGCCAGATGTAAGGTCGCCATATATGCCGACGACACTGCAATATACAACCACCATAGAAATCCACGATTGGGTATTGCAGAAATGCAGCGCTATGTCAACAACTTCCTCTCATGGCAATATGACTGGAAAATCAAAATTAACCCCGACAAATAACAGCTGATCCATTTTTCTATGCGGCATCACACTTTGGCAATGGACCTAACGGTCGGTGGTCAGTTGTTGCACTGTCGTCGGCAAGTTAAATATTTAGGGGTGACCTTGGACCGCACAATGTGCTGGTCCACCCACATAAAAAATAGCGCCAACAAAGGCAGACAGCGGCTAAAGCTATGCGCCCCCATCTTCCGCAGCAAACAGCTGCAGGTGAAGTCCAAAATCATCCTGTACAAAGCTGTTATCCTGTCTGTGGTTTTATACGCGTGTGTGGCCTGGGCAAACGCCTCGAAAACCACCCTGAAACAGCTCCAAACCCTCCTAAACCTCTCCCTTCGAAAAATCCTCTCTGCTCCTCTCCTAACCACTAATCAAACCCTTCAGCAGGAAACCCAGATCCCATCCATTCCCGAGGCAATAACGAAAAGAGCCACCGTCGCGTGGGCGCGCATCAGAAACCACGACAATTACGTAATTGCCAATATCGGCAAAGGTGAGCCGAAACATCGGAAACACGCAAGAATTAAGATGTTTTAGACGTCACTCGGCTCATCGACTGATGTGCGTCCACGCAAACAAGGGCCCCAGGCCGCACACACGCTACCTCAGAGGCCTGCACCCCAGGGAACCAGTCAGGAGCTGCAACCTGCCGCCCAGGAAAACCGCGGAAATGTGTAAATAGTGTGTGTAAACAGTGTTTTTAATTGCGCGCGTGTGTGTGTGTGTGTGAGAGGGCATATCTCACGATATGCCAGAGTGAAAGCGGGAGTGAATGCGTGTAAATAAAGAAACAAAGTGTAAATATGTATATACACAAAAAACAGTATCAAAAACTATAAACTAAAACCCAAGACATTACAAGAGGGAACTGTTCTCGGTGGCCCAAAGACGGCCACTGTATGGGTTTTCTAGAAAAACCACTGTATATAGCATGCAAACCAAACGATTGTATATAAAAATGATAATGTTAGTCTGTAAGCTGGGCCCGTTGTACCAGCACCAGACACAATTGGTTAATAAACAAATAAATAAACTACGCTCACCCACAAGGCCATCTCTGTCCATCGCTCGCCTCGCAAGAAAAATGTCCCAAGTCTCTGCTCATGGGCACTAGGCTCATCAAAAAGCCGTACTCTGTCATCGCACGCAGCGAAACAAAAATGTCTCAAGTCCCCGAGCATTCGCACTAGGCTCATCCAAGAGCTGAACTCGGTAATCGGTCAAGCGCACTAGCGTCACCCAGGAGGCGAAATGTGCAACCGCTCATGCACACTAAGCTCACCCAAAAGCCGAAACCTGGCATCGCTCTCCTCTCATGCAAAATATTCCATGTCCCCGCGCATGCGCACTTACCTCACCCAAGGCCCGAAATGTACAATCGCTCATGCACACTAAGCTCACCTAAAAGTCGAACCCTGTCATCGCTCGTCTCGCAAGAAAAATATTCCAAGTCTCCGCGCATGCGCACCACGCTCATCCATGAACTGAACTCGGCAATCGGTCATGCGCACTAAGCTCATCCGAGATCCGAAATGTGCAATCGCTCATGCCCACTAGGGTCACCCAAAGGCTCACCTCTTTCATCGCTCGCCTCGAAAGAAAAATGTTCCAAGTCCCCGCGCATGCGCAGTAGACTCACCCAAGAGCCGAAATGTTCAATCGCTCACGCGCACTAGGCTCACCCAGGAGCCCAACTCTGCCATCGCTCGCCCCGGAAGAAGAATGTTCCAAATCACCGCGCTTGCGCACTAGGGTCACCCAAGAGCCGAACTCAGCCATCGCTCTCTTCGCAATCCAAATGTTAAATGTCCCTGGGCATGCGCACTAGGCTCATCCAAGAGCTGAGCCCTGCCAACGCTTATCCGCACTAGGCTGACCCAGAAGCCGAACCGTGTCATCGCTCGCCTCGCAAGAAAAATATTCCATGTCTCCGCGCATGCGCACCAGACTCATCCAAGAGCCGAAATGTGCAATCGCTCATACGCACTGGACTCAACCGAAAGCCGAATCCTGTCGTGGCTCACCTCGAAAGAAAAATGTTCCAGGTCACCGCGCATGCGCACTAGCCTCACCCAAGGCCCGAAATGTGCAATCGCTCATGCACACTAAGCTCACCCAAAAGCCCAAAATCTGCCATCGCTCTCCTCGCAAGCAAAATATTCCATATCCCCGCGCATGCGCACTAGGCTCATGCATGAGTCGAAAAGTACAGTCGCTCATTCGCACTAGGCTCACCCAAAACCCGAACTCTATCATCGCTCGCCTTGCAAGAAAAATGGTCCAAGTCCCAGCTCATGCGCACTAGGCTCATCCAAGAGCCAAACGCTGGAATCGCTCAAGCGCATTAGGCTCATCCAAAAGCCGAAATCTGTCGTCGCTCGCCTCGCAAAAAAATATTCCCAGTCACCGCGCATGCGCACCAGGCTCATCTAGGAACTGAACACTGCAGTCGGTCATGCGCACTAGGCTCACCCGAGAGCCGAAATGTGCAATCGCTCATGCGCACTAGGCTCGCCCAAAAGCCGAAATCTGTCATCGCTCGCCTCGGAAGAAAAATGCTCCAGGTTCCCGCGAATGCGCACTAGGCTCATCACACAGCAGTACTCTGTCATCGCTCGCCTCTAAGAAAAATGTTCCAATGTCCCCGAGCATGCACACTAGGCTCACCCAAGAGCCGAAATATACAATCGCTCATACGCACTAGGGTCACCCAAGAGCCGAATTCTGCCATCGGTCTCCTCGCAATCCAAATGTTTCATGTCTCTGGGCATGCGCACTAGGCTCATCCAAGAGCTGAGCTCTGCCAACGCTTATGCGCACTAGGCTCACCCAAAAGCCGAAGTCTGTCATCGCACGCCTCGTAAGACTAATTTTCCAATACCACGGCGCATTCGCACTAGGCTCATCAAGAGCCGAAATGCGTCATCACTCATGCGCACTAGACTCACTCAAAAGTCGAAACTTGACTTGTCTTGTCTGGCGCTTGTTTAACGACGCTACTGCCAACCTTAAAGATGGTGACTGCGTCAATCATGACGGTCTAGTGTGGTGAAAGGTTGGGGGTCTAAACAGTGGTGGCAACTTGTGACCTAGCGCGAGTTTACAGTTTCATGCTCGTGCGTGTGATAAAACGAAACAAAGCTTTACATATTATGGTGGGAAAAGGTAGAAGTAATGAAAGTAATTGAAAAGGTCGAGTATGATATACCCGATACAACACCCTAAGAAAGTCTAAGATAGCTGCATGGTGCCTGGGACGAGCAAAAAGGAGATGGTTAATATCCCCTATTTGGCCACGTTCACAAGAATTTGAATCACGTAGATTGATTCTGTATAAATAGGCTGGTGTCATGCCACATTTAGTACCACCCTAAAGTAATTCGAATATGCTATTTTCGGTATACGTGGCCTATGCTCGAGGAATATTCTGAATTGGGTGCGTATATCCTCCAACGGAGTATGTCGCGAATCGTCGCGGCGTAAGATATCCGTCAGTATGTCTCCCGGAGGTGTTAAAAATTCCGGTGTGACCGTGGGAAATCTGGTCGCGGATTTGGCGGGGGCATCGACTATGTCGTTGCCAGATATTCCGACATGACTGGGTATCCACATGAGAGTGAGGAAAACATGACTTGGTAATTGGTGTAGTATATTCAATATCAAAATCTCGTAGACTTGGTGCTGAGAATGGCAGTATGTACGTGTAAGCGCCTGCAGGAGGCTAAGACAATCTGTGAAGATAAATACTCGGGAGGGCACACGTCGTTGCACTAACTTTATCGCCTTGTAAAGGGCGATAGCCTCGGCGCTGTAAATTGATGTCTCGTCAAATAAGCGCCACGAGTGTTTGGCCTTTGTGTTCCACATATATATATTCTATTCTCTTCTATTCTCAATATATTCTCGCCGGGTGAGGGAATAATCCATTTTAGGTGCACGAAACTGATGACAGTCAATCTCAATATGTGACGGTAGCGTATAAACATTCATATCCAGTAAGTAATTCGGACGTGTGGGTGTCTGGTAGATGTGTTCATATGACCGAAATCGTCCCAAGCATCGTACCAATGGTAATGGCAGCTGTTCCCCCTCCGGCAATTGGCGGCGGTAAATCTCGTAAAGACGAGTCAATTTCGGTAACAGGATATTGTGCGAATGTGTTAACAAGTGTGAAATTTGACGACAGCCCCGTATGAGCATGCGACCCTCTACGTCATAATACGGAAAGTATAATTTGTGTTGGCTCTTCGCTGGTCGCCCGGGTATATGGAATATTATGTTGTAGAGTTGGTAAAAGAACGATTCTAGTTTATTCCGCACACTTTGCGTAGGGGTGGGGGCTAGTAATAAGCCATATTCCAAGCGCGAGAATATCAAGGGCGGAAATAGTCTTAGTAAAACCCGGGAGTCTGTGCCCCAGTGTCGCGCGGTCATAGCCTTGAACAGTGCTTTTAAGGTATTAAGCGTACCTAATACACGTTGAATATTTAGTGTGTTACTTAAGGATTGCTGTAAAAGTACCCCTAAAAATTTGATAAAAGCGTGACAAAATGGGTAGCTTTATTAAAATGTACAAACCCGGTCTTACTTAGGTTAACTGGGAGGCCGAGTACCTTTGAGGTACGCGATTATCTTCTGAAAATCTGTCGAAAAATTGTCCAAGCCCATACGGCAACGGGGGGGGGGGGTGATTGTTTGATAAAGAATAATGTCGTCAGCGTATTGTCGGACTCTGATGGCTACTGTTACCGCCTAGATGATGTCAGCCGAAACTTCTCATCGCTCGTCTCGAAGGACAAATGTTCCATGTCCCCGCACATGAGCACTAGGCTCACCCAGGAGACAAACTCTGCAATAGATCATGCGCATTAGGCTCACCCAAAAGCCGAAATCTATCGTCGCTCGCCTCGCAAGAAAAATATTCCATGTCCCCGCGCATGTGCACTAAGCTCACCCAAGAGCCAAACTCTGCAATCGATCATGTGCACTAGGCTCAACCAAAAGTCGAACCTTCTCATCGCTCGCCTCGCAAGAAAAATGTTCCATGTCCCCGTGCATGCGCACTAGGCTCACCCAAATGCCGAACCCTGTCATCGCTCGCCTAGCAAGAAAAATATTCCAAGTCCCCGCGCATGCGCACCAGGCTCATCCAACAACTGAACTCGGCAATCGGTCATGCGCACTAGGCTCACCCAAGAGCCGAAATGTGCAATCGCTCATGCGCACTAGGGTCACCCAAGAACCCAATTCTGCCATCGCTCGCCTCGCTAGTAGAATGTTCCGAATCCCCGCACATGCGCACTAGGCTCGCCCAAGAGCCGAAACGTGCAATCGCTCATGCGCACTAGGCTCACCCAAGAGCCGAAATGTGCAATCGCTCATGTGCACTAGGCTCACCCAAAAGCCGAACTTTGACATCGCTCGCCTCGGAAGAAAAATGTTCCATGTTCCCGTGCATGCGCACTGGGCTCACCCAAATGCCGTACTCTGTCATCGCTCACCAGGCAAGAAAAATATTCCATGTCCCCGCGCATGTGCACTAGGCTCAACCAAGAGCCAAACTCTGCAATCGATCATGCGAACTAGGCTCAACCAAAAGTCGAACCTTCTCATCGCTCGCCTCGCAAGAAAAATGTTCCATGTTCCCGTGCATGCGCACTAGGCTCACCCAAATACCGTACTCTGTCATCGCTCACCAGGCAAGAAAAATGTTCCATGTCCCCGCGCATCCGCACTAGGCTCACCCAAGAGCCGAAATGTGCAAACGCTTATGCGCACTAAGCTCACCCAAAAGCCGAACTCTATCATCGCTCGCCTCGAAAGAAAAATGTTCCATCTTCCCGCGCATACGCACTAGGCTCATCCAAGGCGTGAACTCTGCAAACGCTCATGTGCACTAGGCTCACCCAAAAGCCGTACCCAGTCATCGCTCACCTCGCAAGACTAATGTACCAAATCCCCGCGCATGCGCACTAGGGTCAACCAAGAGCCGAACTGTGCCATCGCTCCCCTCACAAGCAAAATGTCCCATGTCCCTGCGCATGCGCACTTGGCTCAACCAAGAGTCAAACTCTGCAATCACTCATGCGCAAGAGCCTCATCCAAGAGTCAAATATTGTCATCACTCGTCTCGCAAGAAAAATGTTCCAAGTCCCAGCGCATGCGCACTAGGCTCATCCAGAAGCCAAACTCTGCAATCACTCAAGCGCACTAGGTTCACCCAAAAGCCGAACTCTGTCATCGTCCCCTCGCAAGAAAATATTCCAAGTCCCCGAGCATGCGCACCACGCTCATCCGAGAACTAAACTCGGGAATCGTTCATGCGCACTAGCCTCACACAAGAGCCGAAATGTGCATCGCTCATGCGCATTAAGCTCACCCAAAAGCGTAATCTGGCATCCCTCGATTCGAAAGAAAAATGTTCCAGGTTCCCGCGCATGCGCACTAGGCTCACCCAAGAGCCAAACTCTGCCATCGCTCGCCTCGCAAGAAAAGTGTTCCAAGTCCGCGTGCATGCGCACTAGGCTCACTCAAGGGCAGAAATGTGCAATTGCTCATGCGCATTCCCTCGATTCGAAAGAAAAATGTTCCAGGTTCCCGCGCATGCGCTCTAGGCTCACCCAAGAGCCAAACTCTGCCATCGCTCGCCTCACAAGAAAAGTGTTCCAAGTCCGCGTGCATGCGCACTAGGCTCACCCAAATGCCGAAATCTATCATCGCTAGCCTCGCAAGAGAAATGTTCTTATTCCCCGGGCATGTGCACTAGGCTCACCCAAGAACCAAAATGTGTAATCGCTCATGCGCACTAGGCTCACCCGAAAGGCGAACACTGTGATCGCTCGCCTCGCCACAAAAATTATACAACTCCCCGCGCATGCGCACAAGGCTCACTCAAGGGCCAAACTCTGCCATCGGTCGCCTCGCGAGAAATATGGTCCAAGTGCACGCGCATGCGCACTAGGCTCACCCAAGAGCCGAAATGTGCAATCACTCATGCGCACTAGGCTCATCCAAAAGCCGAACTCTGTCATCGCTCGTCTCGCAAGAAAAAATATTCCAAGTCACCGCCCATTCGCACTAGGCTCACCCAAGAGCTGAACTCCTGAATCGGTCAGGCGCACTAGGCTCACCCAAGAGCCGAACTCCGCCATCGCTCTCCTCGCAAGCAAATTGTTCCATGTCCCCGCGCTTGCACACTAGGCTTACCTAAGAGTTGAAATGTGCAATCGCTCATGCGGACTAAGCTCACCCAAGACCCGAACTCTGTCATCGCTCGCCTCGAAAGATAAATGTTTCATTTCCTGCGCATGCGCACTAGGTTCATCCAAGGCGTGAACTCTGCAAACGCTCATGCACACTAGGCTCACTCAAAATCCGTACCCTGTCATCGCTCGCCTCGCAAGACTAATGTACCATATATCCGCGCATGCGCACTAGGGTCACCCAAGAGCCGAACTCAGCCATCGCGCCCCTCGCAAGCAAAATGTTCAATGTCCCGCGCATGCGCACTATACTCATCCAAGAGCCAAACTCTGCAATCGCTCTTGCGCAGTAGGCTCACCCAAAAACCAAACTCTGTCATCGCTCGCCTCGCAAGAAAAATACTCTAAGTCCCCGAGCATGCGCACTAGGCTCACCCAGAAGCCGAACTCCGCAATCGCTCACCTCACAAGAAGAATCTTCCATGTCCCCGGGCATGCGCATTAGGCTCATCCAAGAGCCAAACTTTGCAATGGCTCAAGCGCACTAGGCTCACTCAAAAGCCGAACTTAGTCATCGCTCGCCTCGAAAGAAAAATGTTCCAAGTCCCCGCGCATGCGCACTAGGCAAGTCCAGGATCCAAACTCTGCAATCGCTAATGTGCACTAGGTCAACCAAGAGCCGAAATGTGCAATCGCTCATGCGCACTAGGCTCACCCAAAAACCGAACGCTGTCGTCGCTGGCCTCGCAGGAAAAATGTTCCATGTCCCCTCGCATGGGTACTAGGCTCACCAAAGAGCCCAAATGTGCAATCGCTTATGCGCACTGGGCTCAACCAAAAGCAAAACTCTGTCGTTGCTCGCCTCGCAAGAAAATTGTTCCAAATCCCCGCGCATGCGCACTAGGGTCACCCTAGACCCGAACTCTGCCATCGCTCGCCTCGCAATTAAAATGTTCCATATCCCAGCTCATGCGCACTAGGCTCATCCAAGAGCCAAACTGTGCAATCGCTCGTGCTCACTAGGCTCACCCAAAAGCCAAACTCTGTCATCGCTCGCCTCGCAAGAAAAATATTCCAAGTCCCCGAGCATGCGCACTAGGCTCACCCAGAAGCCGAACTCTGCAATCGCTCGCCTCACAAGAAGAATCTTCCATGTCCCCGGGCATGCGCATTAGGCTCATCCAAGAGCCAAACTTTGCAATCGCTCATGCGCACTAGGTTCACTCAAAAGCCGAACTTAGTCATCGCTCGCCTCGAAAGAAAAATGTTCCAAGTCCCCGCGCATGCGCACTAGGCTAGTCCAAGATCCAAACTCTGCAATCGCTAATGTGCACTAGGCTCACCCAAGAGCCGAAATGTGCAATCGCGCATGCGCACTAGGGTCACCCTAGACCCGAACTCTGCCATCGCTCGCCTCGCAATTAAAATGGTCCATGTCCCACCTCATGCGCACTAGGCTCATCCAAGAGCCAAACTGTGCAATCGCTCGTGCGCACTAGGCTCACCCAAGAGCCAAACACTACCATCTCTCCCCCCGAAATTAACATGGTTTATGTCCCCGCGCATGCGCACTAGGCTGACCCAAGAGCTAAAATCTGCCATCGCTCTCCTCGCAATTAAAATGTTCCAGGTCCCCGCGCATGCGCACTAGGCCCATCCAAGAGCCAAACTCTGCAATAGTTCATGCGCACTAGGCTCACCCAAAAGCCGTACCCTGTCATCGCTCGCCTCGCAACACTAATGTTCCAAGTCCCCGTGCATGCGCACCAGAGGTACCCAAGAGCGGAACTCTACCATTGCTCATATGAGCTGTCAAGATGAACATCACAGTGGTCGACCTAATGAGGTGACCATGCCAGAAATTGTAAATAAAATCCACAAAATGGTATGGAATGAACATTGGCTGAAAGTGTATGAGCTAGCAGACATTGCGGGCATTTCAAAAAGTGCTGTACTGACTGACGCATATTGACTGAAAATTTGGACATGAGAAAGCTGTGCATAAAATAGTTGCCACATTTGCTCACAATGGAACAAAAACAGCATCATGAGGATGCTTCAGTCAGGTATTATATGATATTTTGCTGCAATAAAGCTAAGTTTTGCATTGATTCATAACCATGGATGAAACATGAGCCCATCACTTCTCACCTGAGATGAAGGAATAATTGAAACAGTGGATTGAAAGGGGAGAATTGGCCCAAAAGGGAGCAAAGATGGTTCCATTTTCAGGCAAGATCATGGTGTCAGGTTTTGGGATGCATGTGGGATAATTTTCATTGATTATTTCCAGAAAGGACAATCAATCAGTGGCAAGTATATGCAAACTTGTTGCAGTGTTTGAAGCAAAACCGGCTTAGTGAAAAAGAAAGTTTTATTTCATCAAGGCAATGCACCGGTTCACACATCCATTATGGCCAAAATCAATTAATTAAAGTTTGATTTGCTTCCTCGTGTGCCCTATTTGCCATATTTAGCCTCCGCTGATTATTATTTTCTGTTTCCAGACTTAAAGAAATGGCTTGGTGGTAAAATATTTGCCAACACTAAAAAGGTGGAGTCTGCAATTGATGGCTATTTTGCAGAGCTCAATGGTTCTCACTATAAACAGCGTATTGAAGCTATTGAGCATTATAGGGAAAAGTATCAAGCTAAAAGGGGACTATGTAGAGAAATAAGGATGTTGTTTGCCAAAATTGTTGTGCTTTCTTTGTTAGGTCAGCTAGTTCTTGATCATCCCTCGTATATGCTCTAAACTGCTAATGAAATACGAGGGCAAATCAAAAAGTCTGCCCCTACTTTTTTTCTGGTAAAATAAGATACATAAGGCCAACAGAGCATGTAAATATTATTCCTTGTCCCTTTCACTATTTTTCCACATAGTCCCTGTGTCGGTTCAAACATTAGTCCCATCGTAGCACTAATTGCTACTGCGGTAGAAGTTAGGTGTCTGACTACGGAACCACTATCGCCCTGTTTCCTTTACTTCGTCATTGCAAGTGTATCGCTGCCCTGCCAGGAACTTCTTCAGTGAACTGAAAAGATGGAAATCACCAGGGCAAGATCCAGACTGTATGGTGGATGTTCCAGAATCTCCCAGTGAGAGTTCCTTAGCTTGCCAACAGTCTTGTTTGCCACAAGTGGTCTCACATTGTTGAGGAGGACGATCACATTGTCAACATCGAGAATCCCACAGTGCTTCTATCTGATTGCAGCTTGCAAAAGTGACAGTGTGTAACAATATCTGTCTGCATTGATGGTGGCACATTGTGGCACAAAATCCAGTATGAGCGGTCCGTGGAAAATCCCAGAATGCCATTAACATCACTTAGTGAACAGATGGCACAGTATGAAATTTCTTTTTCACAGGAGACTGCAAATTATTCCACCGCATACTCTGCTGTTTTGATTCCAGTGAGTAATGCAGTACCCATGTTTCATCACCAGTAACAATGCAATCCAGGAAATTACTACCCTCTTCGGCATACCGATGCAGATGATTCAACGAAGCAATATTTCGCTTGCCTTTCACCGTGCCAGCCAGCTGTTTAGGAACCCATCTACATGAAACCTTCCTGTACCCTTAGCACTCGTGGCTGATGTCAAAAAGCACTTCCAAAAGAAACATCAAGCCCCTGAGCAATGTCTTTGATGAGTATGCCTCGCTCTGCTTTCACCCTCACATTTACGCGGGCAATATGGTCATCAGTCACAGATACACACGGCCATTTTCAAACTCAGAACACCATTATCTCACACTTTTCAAAGCAAGACAACTTTTCCCACATATTGGCTGCATTTCCCTGTGGATCTCGATGGGCATTTGTCCCTTACTCCATAGAAAACAGATCACACTTCATTGCTCGTAAGTCGTGAACATGTTAAGCACACCTGTCATTTTGAGTGCACTGACAGCAGTAGCTCGAAACCGACCCATGAAAAGCCCACTACTTCAAATATATGTGTTGGTTTTTGTTTTACATTCGTCATTTTGCCAAAAAAGAAACATGGGCAAACACTTTTTGATTTGCCCTCATAATAAAGCATCATTGCTTTGGAACTGTTCAGAACATGGTCATTGAGATTATTTCAACTATTTAGTTGAACAACCTTTTCTGACATCTTAAAAATAGCTTGAGATATTTGCAAACATTTTCACCTTTGTAGCTTGAGATATGTTGTTTATATTGTCGTCATCGTCATTCCCATCGTTGTCGTGGTCGTTGTCATCGTCATCATCATCATCGCCACCACCGCCACCACTGCCGCCGCCACCTCCACCACCACCAATCATAATTATTATTGTCGTCATTAATATTTTATACCCTTGTAAGTATACCTATGTGACATCAGGATGTCTAGTATAATAATATTTAACATTGTTTAGTTGCACACGACAAGTTTATTTATTAATTGATTTATCCCCTATAATGATAGGAGTACATAATAAGCAAGCACATAGGATCATCTAGTCTTAAATAGAATTTACTGTGTGTAAGTTATGTAAAGGCAATATTTAAGCTGATCATGATATAAAATAAAATATCTATTCAAATAAAATGTGACTAAATTTGCTATACACAATCAATTGAATAAAATCATCATCTAGAATAGATAATTGAAATAAAATGTGATTCATTTACAAGATAACATGAAAATGCCATTAAACAAATACAAGATGCTAAAATATAATGTCTATATAGTTAATGGGTAACTAAATGAGATGGCTCCATGGTAAGGTGTGAGGCATTTGGGGGATCCTGCAACAGGCCATTCTAATGGCAGATTCTTTTTGTGGTTTACCTGGCTGGTGGCAAAGTGGTTCCTCTTTTACAATAACTTTTTTGTCCTTCATTTCCTACACCCATTATCTGATTCAGCATTTAGGAGCAGGTTTTATAAAGGTTTATTTCTGGTGTTGTTCAGGATTGCTCCATTAGAACTGCCTCTGGATGCTCTCAGGCAGGGGCTCCTTTGTGGGACACCATGGGTTAGGGACTTGTGGGGGGTGAGATGCATTGAACTGGAAACATTAGGTACACCTCGTCGTCTGGATCTGTTATCCTTCAGGCTTCTCCTCTCATCCCTCCCTCCCTCCGTCACTCCCAGGAGTCATAGTAGAAGCATAAAGAGGCTGCTGGCCTATATGCGATTCTCCGCCACAGTTACAGGTGTCTTTATATAATCAAGAAATGGGATAAATAATTTCATAGCTTCAATTTACACTTAATCATTGAAGCTGTAATATTGCTTCCTAGTTATTACCTCGCCATTTGAAGCTGAAGTCGTTGGTGAAGTGATGTTGTTGGTCACGTTGATGTGGTTCGGTGTGTTATCTCCGGCTAGCTGAGCTTGATCTCTTTATCTCGGGTTTACGTGAGTGTAAAGGACAACCCAAGAACAACTTTGCAGATCATTTATTGCATCTGTAAATGTTTTCGGGAGTTATGCCGATTCTATATGTGTATCTGTAGAAGCATCTCAATCACATCGGCGCAGCACGAACTGCACGAACTCCCGTACTGCTCTCTGGTTGAGTACTGACTAGCCGCTTCTCTCTTACCCACGCTAAAGAAGCCGTTCGCTCCATTTGAATGTCATGACGTCATCCAAGAAAGCCTCGTATCCAAAATGCTAATTCCTTTTCCCGCAATTTAAAAATGTCCCTTTCTATTATAACATGTTCTTTTATGAATTTCAAATATATAATTACCTTTTTAGGATTAAACGATGTTTACTTTATATTTTATTAGATATATCACGCGACTTTTAAGGTTTGTAGAACTGACTTTCGAACGTTTATTTTAAACTATGTGGTATGACGTCATGACTCGTTAATTTCAAACCAATAATGCGTTTATACTACAAATTTAACGACTATCATTTACTCATATCTTGCTCACCTTACAACACTTGCTACTCTATTATCTATGTATGTTATTACTTAACAATTATCGCAAATCTCATATCCGGCAATTAAATTAAAACGTATCTTTTTCAAAAGCCCATTCGATCGGAAATCTAAATTTCGGTATCAAATGCCCCCATTTATGTTATTTTATTATTTCATAATAAAATAATGTAAATGTCTTGCCCGAAAGAAAAATTAAAAATTACTCCTGTATTTTGAATAATCGGCAACACTCCCATTATATACAATTTTCAATTACACTGTTTTTGAAATTGGTTATTAACACATTTTCTCATTAATCTATTTAACATGACAAACAATTGTACACTTGACTAAACATTAATCCTTAAATACTAATTACAATATGTTATGGTTTCTTCTATGAAGCTTCTATATAAAGGTTAAATTTCAAGAGTCTTTCTTTATACTTCCTTCTTTTAGTTCATGTTTGCTCACTTCGCTCTCACTATCACTTGCACTGTGATTTTTCACTTTTGTTATTGTAACACATATCTGTACTAGATCCTTTAAGCACTAAAATGTACATATATTTTTATATAAATCCATTGCACTCTTTAGACAAGTTCTTTCTTTGTCTTTCTGTGATAACTATCTATACATCTAAATATTTTAACAAATGTTTTACAAAGTAAATATTCTGTTTTCTCTCTATGCGGAGATGAACATTTTAACAATCTTTCTGAAGCTGTTTTTTTTTTTTTTTTTTTTTTGAGCTCTATACAATATATTTTTAAACTCTTTGTAGTATATAGCAATTCACATTCTGCATTTTTCATGAATATGTAAGTACCTGACCAATGTATGGTTTTCAAGTAGGCTAACATTTACATTTTATCTCAAAGCTGATTGGGCGCCAATAGACAAATGACACTTCCAATTTTTCTTTTACATTAAATCAAGGTTCCAAGGCACCACACGGTTTCTTGTATGGTCGAAGGAGTTGTTTATGCCATCTTCCCAGACATTTTTCATTTTTAACATCTTTTAATTCATAGGTATGATAACCAAATTTGGATATAATTTCTGCAGGACCTTTATATAACAGTTCCATCCTTTTGTTCCTACCTCTCAAGGCACTTGATAACTTATGGTCTTTAACTAGTACCCAATCGCCTATCTTAGGTTCCCATTTATGTTTTCTACTCTTTTTCTTTAATTTTCGCTTCTCTGCCTTTTTCTTGATTCGTTCAAAAGCAATTTTCGCTCTTTCTTCCTCACTTAACTGAATGTCATTAATTTTCAGTGTTTTTGGTACCCCGAGCAATATTGGTTCTGGTTCAATTCCTAACATTAATTTTATTGGTGCAAACCCAGTAGTTACATTAATGGTGTGATTGATAATCTTTTCTATCAATGGACAATATTTCACCCAATCCTTGTGATTATGATGTGTAAGTACACGTAAATAAATTCCTATATCTCGGAGGACACGTTCTGTTGGATTCCCTGATGGAAAGTATGATGAACAATGATATAACTTTATCTCGAGTCTAATGTCACCCTAATCTTTCCATTGGCCTTATTTACAATACATAGGGGATTCACAAATTCTGAATTCGAAATTTCAATAACCTCATCTTCTAACATTGACTTTATAACTGCATCTACCTCTTCTCTTATTGTACTAGGGATAGCTCTCGCTTTATGTGTAAAAGGTTTGATGGGTATCATCTCAAACGAATGAGTATAAATATTACATTTACCAGGTTTCTCAGAGAATACTTCTTTATTTCGGATTAATATTTCAAACAGTTTATCCCTCTGTTGTTCATTTAGTTGATCAGCCTGAGTTACTTTTTTTCCTCAACAATTCTTCTAAGTCTTCACTACTCTCCCTATCATAGTACCTAGTTGCATCAGAAACCCTCAAATTGTCTATGAAATCATTTTTATCCCATTCTACATTTTCTTTATTATCGACAATGTACTCTTTGACATTTACTTCAGTTAATTCCATAGCTCCTACTTTAACATATTCTACAAAGAATGTATCCCCTTGGATTTCTTCTTCCTCTTTTTCTCGTACAATAGTTTCTGAACTACTATCTTCCACAAAAGGCACTATAATGGTCTCATATTCAACTTTCATTTCTAGAATCATGTTTTTAAAATTCACCACAGCTTCCCAGGCATAAAGACAATCACAACCTATTATAATATCTGTCACAAGTCTTCCTACAATCAGAAATAAAATTTCTAGTATTCTCCCATTTATTTCAATATTTATCATTGCTTGAAATTTTACTCTCTCTTTTCGTTTTCCTACAGCTAGCGAGCAATATATCCCATTAACTGGTAAAGACATTACTTTAAAGCCACTACTTTGTAAATTATCATAAAAATTTTGTGAGCATACTGTGCTATTTGATCCCGTATCTATAATTGCATTGTATTGTTTTCCATTTACTCCAATTTTGATTTTAGGTGGATCTCCTACTTTTTCGTTTTCGTCAATTCTATTTTTCCATTCTCTTTTCTTTTGTATCATCATTTGCCTTCCAGGACTATTTATTTCCGAGTACTTATCACAATCATTATTAGGATACCCAGTTCTCACTGAAGGCGCGTTTGACCGGGTCTGGCGTTTCCCTGATTTTTATGTATTGCTCCTGTACTATTTCCCGAATTGTTACTTCTGTTTTCCTGCATTAAATCGGGGTTACTTCCTACCATGTTTTTGACCGTGTTAATGGCCTCGACCATTTCCGCATTTTCGGGGGAATTTCGTCCACTAGAATACCTTTCTCCCTGTCTTGGTGACCTCGGTCTAAACTCATTATCTCTGTTTGTCCAATACCCATCATTTGAATTTCTACTATGTCCAAAATAACGGCCCCGTCTACCTCGATCAAATCTATTTGTATTCATATAATTCACCCTTATATTTCTTCCCCTTAGATTACCATTTCTATTTTGGTGATGCCCTTCCTGGTTATATCTACCTTGATTTTCCCACCGGAATGATTCCATCCTTGGTACTGGTCCTTTATATCTTTCCCTAACCTCACTTCTATTCTGATAATACTGTGCCCCTTGCCCGAAAGAATTGACAGTTTCTTTTCCTTCATATGTATTTCCAAATGCGTGTTTTGGCTTATTGACTTCTAAGGCTGATAATAATTCTATCATAGCTGCAATGCTATCGGGTCGGGCTATGATTAGGTAATGTTGAAGTGTTTCCGGAAAATGTGGAGTAACTATATTTATTAGATCTTTTTCATCCAAGGGAGGGTCCAACATCTTCGATTTTCTCGCTATTCTCATAAAATAGTTTACCATGGATTCCTCCGATCTAGGATTAAATTTTCCATTGCTTAATTCAACTCTTATATTAGCCTGCCTACTAGCTCCCCAATATCTGGTTAAAAAGATGTTCCTAAAGGTCCTGTAGTCATTATTGTTACCCATAGAAAGGCCTAGCCAATTAGCTGCATTACCCTTTAAGCATTTTCTTACTATCACCATCTTGTACTCCTCTGGTATACGTTTCACCGTGAAGTACTCTTGTAACCCTTCTAAAAAGGCTTTAGGATCATCTGAATCTTCATTTTCAAAAACTGGAGGTGTCATTTCATTTAAGACATGGTTAGGCCAATGTAAATTTGAATTGTCACCTATCCCTGAGCTATTTCCGAGATCAGAATGGGAATTACTGTTACCCCTATTTTGCATCGAAATGTCAGCTGATACACCTGGTATTGCCTCGTTTCTTGCAACTTCATTACTAAGATTGTTGTGATTACATGCATTTTCATTTAATTTCAAATTTTCTAAGGCCTCTTTTACCTGAGTAATTTCTGTTACTACTCCTTTTATTTTGTCTGTAACATCCTCCAAATTTCTAGCCTGCCTTTCACTTTCTACATCAGATCTTTCTATTCTAACTTTACACCCCTGTAACTCTTCTCTAATTTCTTCCCTTTGTTTGTCTAATCTATATGTTACTTTTTCCCTTTCTTTATCTAATTTTTCACTCACTTGTTGACCTAATTTCTTTTCAGAATTCTTTACTTCTTGCCTTATTGTCTCTAATTCTCCCTTAACCTGTTCTCTATTTTCTTTTACTTCACTACTGACTTTATTAATTTCCTCCCTAACTTCTTCCCTAAAGGTTTCGAAAACTCTCCTCTGATTCTCCAATTGCATTCCCAATTCCTGTTGTCCCTTTTCTAATTTCTGTCCTAACTCTATACTAGTTTCGTCTATCTTACTCATCTTTTGGCTTAACTCTGTTCTTAATTCTTTACTATTTTCATCTATCTTTTGACTTAACTCTGTTCTTAATTCTTTACTATTTTCATCTATCTTTTTACTTAACTCTGTATTCATCTTTTCCACTGTTCTTAATTCTTTACTATTTTCATCTATCTTTCGACTTAACTCTGTACTCATCTCTTTCATTATCGTTTGAAACATATTCTCTATTTCTGACATAAATGCTGGCCTTTCTGAATTACTACTAAACATTTCTGAACTACCTCTAGGTGTTTCTCTAACGTTCTGATCTTCTAATTCTTGGCATATTCTGCTACCAATTACATTCCGATTAAATTCTTCCATTCTACTTATACTTTCCCGAATTTCCGGACTTTCAAAACCTCTAAACTCACTATCACTGTCTTCCATTTCTAAGCTATTTATATGTGTTTTTCTACTCACCAAAATTTTCAATATTTTCACTATTTCACTTTAACTGCACTTAAACTTGTTCACTACACGTTTCACAGATGTTGACGCGCTGGGCACCTTCTTGTCTGCTGGTTCGATGCTGGTCTGGTCGTCTTGGGGTTTTGGTCCATTCTTTCGGCGCCACACGTTGGGAAGCCAATTTGAAGCTGTAATATTGCTTCCTAGTTATTACCTCGCCATTTGAAGCTGAAGTCGTTGGTGAAGTGATGTTGTTGGTCACGTTGATGTGGTTCGGTGTGTTATCTCCGGCTAGCTGAGCTTGATCTCTTTATCTCGGGTTTACGTGAGTGTAAAGGACAACCCAAGAACAACTTTGCAGATCATTTATTGCATCTGTAAATGTTTTCGGGAGTTATGCCGATTCTATATGTGTATCTGTAGAAGCATCTCAATCACATCGGCGCAGCACGAACTGCACGAACTCCCGTACTGCTCTCTGGTTGAGTACTGACTAGCCGCTTCTCTCTTACCCACGCTAAAGAAGCCGTTCGCTCCATTTGAATGTCATGACGTCATCCAAGAAAGCCTCGTATCCAAAATGCTAATTCCTTTTCCCGCAATTTAAAAATGTCCCTTTCTATTATAACATGTTCTTTTATGAATTTCAAATATATAATTACCTTTTTAGGATTAAACGATGTTTACTTTATATTTTATTAGATATATCACGCGACTTTTAAGGTTTGTAGAACTGACTTTCGAACGTTTATTTTAAACTATGTGGTATGACGTCATGACTCGTTAATTTCAAACCAATAATGCGTTTATACTACAAATTTAACGACTATCATTTACTCATATCTTGCTCACCTTACAACACTTGCTACTCTATTATCTATGTATGTTATTACTTAACAATTATCGCAAATCTCATATCCGGCAATTAAATTAAAACGTATCTTTTTCAAAAGCCCATTCGATCGGAAATCTAAATTTCGGTATCATCATCTAAAATATGAAATAGTAATGCCTACTTTAATAAATTTCATAGCTTTTTAGTGTATAACAAAGCAAAAGTGCATTTATTGTTGTTTTAATAGGTATTTTAATGTTAGATACCTATTAATCCAATGCAATATTTGCTTTAGAAAATGAATATTTTTAATAAAATTTAAGAATATGCAAATTAAATAAACCAAACAAATAAAAATAATGATTTCCATGTGTATGAATTATTGATACTAAAATTGATAAACCCAAACCCCCTTCACAAACCACAAGGGACAAAAAAATATTTTTATACATAATTCACCTCTTATTAATACCACATAATAATATGTATAATACACTGTAATGAATATAAAACTTACAAACTATACAAATGGATATTTATTAAATTCTAAATACATAGGGAAGGCTTTATTGCTCCTGCTGCCTTCACTGTTGATTTTTTATTTTTACACTTTTTGCAACATTTATTGAATTTGGAAGATAATTATGCATTTGTATGCTAGAATGCTGAACTCTTTTTGTACAAGGATTACTTCTGGTAGAAATGGTGCATATTATCAGTATGTACAGTAAAATTTGGTGTATATTTTAATTTGTTTGGAAGTGACATTCTTTTCAATTTCTCTACTATGTATAAGTAAGGAAAGTGCTTTATTCTGCCCAAAAATTCAATTTTGTGGTTCTGCCACATATAAAGCAGGTTCAAGGTCAGGCACCTTACTTTACTATGTTGTTACTCAATGCACCACAATGTTGACCAAGAACAAAAGCGTTTCCAAGAGGTTTGAGAAGCTTTGAGTGCCAATTTCCAGAGAAATCACAGGTACAGCTTGATTATTTAGACTTGACTCCATTTTGCTGTATGCACAGTAGTTGAACCAGTAGTTGGGAAGGGTTTTGGGTTGGTGCTAGCTGAATAACGAGTGCGTGGAAAATATGGGTAACAAATGCAGGAAAGGATAATACTGCAAGCCTTTGTCCCTACCTAGACTACTTTCCCCTCCTCTGGTTTTTGCAGGGTCAGGTCTAAATAATCAAGCTGTATCTAATTCTTCACTATATAAATGAGTTGTCATGGGCAGAGAAGGTACTTTTAATGAGCTTATCATCAAAGTCAGTTTTTAGTTAGTAAGTCAGTGAATGAGTAGAATTGTCAGAGGAAGCTGTGGATGGTAAAGTAATGTTTTGTGTCAAGCTTATGATAGAACAGAACACTGTGAGTTTCAAGGTCAAAAGTTGTCAATTGTGATTCAGTGTTAGAGGAAATAAAGTGCAATAAAAATAATTGGACATGCCATTTGTTACAATGTACATGTTTCAAGGCCCCCTGAATCTAAGAAAGAGCACTTTCAGAAGAAGTTTTCTGCTGTGAATAGTACAGCTCAAAAACCAACATTTGGTTAAATATCAAACTTTGTATTTAAACTCAGCGCCTTCCAAGCATGCAGCCTGAAGATTTTCAAGAACATCCAGACTACCCGGACTACCCTATATGGAACATTTTTCAAAATGTAAATTATTTAAAAAATGGCTCTAACAATTTTGATTAAAATACCATCTGTCTAAGATACTTTCATGCCAAATAAAATACATATCTTGAACTTTCTGCAAATATTCCTCTTCGTTTTGGATGAGATATATAAAGACCCCTAATTTGAATAAATGGCTCATACGAGTATGTTCTTTTCATCATAAACCAAATAAGCTTGTTCCTGTAGGTCATGTTTTTGTTTTATCTTGTAACTTTACTGTTGGATCATATTCATTTGTTAGAGTCAGTTGTAATATTTGAAGCTGATTAATTGTCGTTGTGTCCTAGTTATTGGATCGCCATTTGAAGCTGAAGTCGTTGGTGACGTGAGGTTGCCCTTTGATGTATTTCGCTCCGGCTAGTTCTGCAAGAGATCTCTTTATCTCGGGTTTGTGTAAGTGTAATGGACAACCCAAGAACAACTTTGCATATCATTTATTTTATTTTAAATATTTTCAGGAGCTATGCCGAAAATATTTGTATCTGTAGAGGAATCGCACTCACATCCGCGCAGCACGACCTGCCGTACTGGTCTCTGGTTGAGTAGTGACGCTTTCTAGCTTACCCACGCTAAGAAGACCGTTCTCTTCCATTTGAATGTCATGACGTCATCCAAGAAAGCCTCGTATCCAAAATGCTATTTCCTTTTCCCGC